>JAXDDX010000249.1:0-464080 GCA_034670405.1 Hoplostethus atlanticus
ACATAGATGCCTAAATGTTATATCTGCTATTTAAAATAATCACTCAAGCAGCATTTGTTTGTGAGATGTCAAAGCGGCAGCCCCCAGAAATGGAATGTTCAGAGTCATAATGGAAAGGTTTTTTAAAGGCCTTTTTCTCAAAACCACACTTTTGTGTCTCTCGTTGTATAACGCCACATAACTTTATCATTTTTTGGAGGAGTGACATGGTTTTGGTCTCATTGGAAAGCCTACAGTCTCCTCTTTCAAGACATATGAAAACCTCAAAATGTGTTTTGGGGTCAATGTGACTAATTCTGTGAGAGCAGGTCACATATGTTCAGCAACCCAAAAGCAAAGTGTCATATAATTCTGATTAGACTAAGCATTGACATATAATACGCACCACCAGTTTTCCATTAAAATGGAACTCGAACATAAACACCTTAAGGCGGTCATGGTAGAGTCTCTGTCTCCTCTCACATTCTTGCTTGCTTATTAGTTCACCTCTATACTCCAACAGAAAGTCTCCTTTTTCAAATGGAGCAGAGATGAAGATGCCACGACCTAGTTATACACAAATAACAAATAAGTGACAAAAGGTAAAGTGACATAAAGTTGAATCATGATAAACAATCAGAAGATTCAACTTACCTTTGAAGGCATTGATGTATTTGATGTCAAGTCCCACCTTGTCCCTTCCAGTATCAACATAAAATTTTGCATCTTCCTTTGGATTATTACGTCTTCGCCTTTGCATGTTTTACTGGCAGGTGTTAAAAGCCTGAATTACCAAAGATGATTGTCAGGATTATTATGTCCATTTATAGGACAAGCATGATCAGAAAACAAAAGTCTATAGCTCTGAAAACCATTAATGTAGGAACAACATCTGAAGATAGAAGCCAGATGCTTTGCTCATAACTGCACCATGCAATATGGCCCTCACTACCCTACTAATACAATTTTGCCAAACAGTAGGAAAACAGGTTTACATTTGAAGAACACATTCATCCCCCCCTGTATTGTGCATGTTTCCCTCCCCAAAGTGTAACAACTCCTACCAGAGAAATAGGCTGGTCGGAGTCTGCATATGTACTACATATTAACAGGAGGAGGATAACGTTTGCTGTAATATACAGCTGTGCTGGACCACATTCAGATTGAACTTCATCCTGCCTCCCACTGCTTTAGCGGTACATGTTTTCTGACACCCACACAACATGAGACAATTTCTCTAACTAAACCAACTCCAGTGAACCTCTTGTAAACTTCATGGCCCATGCTTACCATCCAAAAGAAACACACACAGGGCTATAGCAATTTTTAGGGTTTTTTTCAGGAGAAATTATTAAATGCATATTTAATCTGTCTGATTCTCTGCATCTAGCGTCCAGCAGCGATTATAGCCCAACTATCGAGATTCTAAGTAATTGGAGACAAAACCTTTTTTTCTACTCGACGTAGATCATAAACCCTTGAATATAAAAACGGCTCATTGAAATCGGTTGAGAAATGTAAACGTTATAGTGCTTTTCATCCAAAAAAACAAGGCTCCCCCGTTGTTTACAGGCCAGTCTTGCCCGGTCCAATATGACGGACGCGTTGACGTTGTCAGGAATTATATATTTGGCCGAGGCAAGATTGTCTTGTCTCAATACACTAAAATACAATACACTAAGGCCGTCTGGAGGCCTCTTCTACAATACAATGCAGGCCTTTTGGTTGCCTTTAATCAATTGGAAATTAGCACAAGAGACATGGTGTTCACAGGTCTAGAGGAAGGTGAGAGAACTACTTCCACTCAACTCAATTAACATAGGGACGACAGACAGGCTGAGGGGGATGAAAGGATCTATGTAAAATATCACATGGATAAGTTTGTATAAAGGAACTGTTTCTGCTTGGAGTTCTTCAGAGTATCCTCGTAGGCAGTGATGCTGCCGGATATTTCTCCCTTTCAGCGCTGAACTGTATTAAATACTCATTGAATCCTGACACTGCTTTCTTCTTACGATCATCACACGACCAAGAAATAATTCCTAACAACGTATCGTAGCGACGAGCCGAAGCAGTTAATGCGGCGTCTATGTATATACAGTATGTCTATGATTATACCATATTGCCCGTTTCATTACAGCTGTCCCAATACCTGATATCCACGGGGCACTTACGGTGATATCACTTCGGCTACGTTACAAAAATCGTTTTCATTCACAAAAACAAACAAAAAGAGAGTAGTCGGTGGTAAAAGTTACCGAGGTCCAGACCTTAGCTAACGGTAACATTTAACGTTACAGCTAACGTTACATCGGTGGACACAGACACGCAGGCGGGTGGGGGGTTAGATAAGCTAGTTAACGTTAACTTAGTACAGGCCATGATGTTAAATATATACTGTAAAATACATATTCTTGCTTGCTCAATGAGCTGCCAGCTAGCTGATTTCTCCTTCACCTGTCCTCTCCACCACCGGTCCTCCCTGCAGCCACGCAGTAAACTCATGCACACGTAACTTTAACAAGCTTTAACAAGGAGGGCGTAGCCACAGGTTGGCTTAGCCTAGCTAGCTTACCACGAGCAAAGAAAAACCAACAACTGTGCTATATCGTACATTTCATCGCTGTCCTTTTTCAGTCTAAAAACCAAACCTGAGCTGCCGACTAATAATTTATTTACTTCTCTACCTGTTGTCCTCCTCTTTACTGGCGAAGAGTGAAGGCATTCCCGATGTGAGGCTTAACAAGCAGGGCGAGGCCCCTGCGAAACTTAGCTCAGCTAACGTTACCATGTGCAAGGGAAACAAGCAACTGTGGCTTGACACTGCCCTTAAATATCAAAAAGCATACCAACACACCTCACCTTGCTTCTCTTTTCCAAAAGACAAACACCGGTTGCTATTTAATATAGCTACCTCACACTGTCTCGTCTCCGTCTCCTGCGGCCTAAACTGACGCAGCCGCAGCTAACTCTCCTACCTAACATGTCATATAAGACAAGTGACCAGTGGGAAGTTATGTTGCTATTAATCTAAAACAGTTATGCCCCAACATGATTTTACATGGTGGCCAGTTAATATAAACTATGCAGACCAAGTTAATACCATATCTTGCTTTTATGCTTCAAAATTATATTTCCACTCTAAAATAGGAAGTAATTCATACAGATTATGAAAGCCAAGATTTTGTTTTATTAAAATTACTCCAAAGATAGACTTTTTGACATTAAAAAGCATTTCAGCATAATGGTAAATGGCTGCATTGTATGCCTCTCATTCACCCATTCACCCACACACACACACACTGATGGCAGTGCTGGCCTGACCATCGGGAGCAATTTGGGGTTCAGTATCTTGCCCAAGGACACTTCGACACGCAGACTGGAGGAGCCGGGGATTGAACTTCCAATCTTCTAATTAGAGGATAACCTGCTCTACCTCCTGAGCCACCTATACCACAGGTTGTGTCTTCTTTTGCCAGGCCGGTAAGACGATGGGTAATCCGAGCGAGTTTCAGGCACAATTGTAAATCCAAGTTGCTCTCTGATGAGAGTTGCTGCCATTGCTCTGTTATGGAAAACAATAATGTAAGTGTGCTTATAATATGCTTGAAGTATAAACTGCAATAAAATGTATGCATAAGTATAGTCACAGCCAGTGGAAAACTACTGAGCTGAGATGGGTATATGTTTGCTCTTTTCCCATGATTATTAGCTGGAAGTTTATAACAACTGTTGCAATAATATGAAAGACAGTTTTGTTGGGAACGTCAAGGACACAAGCAGTTTCTGGGAGCGCAGGATGAGTCATAGGGAGTTAGACCGGAATGTTCTAACTATGATAGAAAGTACTCCTTTTTCTCTTGGTGTCTGTGCACTGTATGATTCCTTTGCCTTCATTAAACTGCTTTGAACTGTGTAAGAGATATGTGGCTGAGCATGACTCAGCATATTAGAAAGGTATATAAAGCTTGACTGATGTAACCTGCCTTTGCTCTCTACCCGGATCAACCCTCTTGGTTGCGAAAGGTATTGTGCCTGCTCGCAAGCATTAAAGGCCTCTGAGACATATATTGTGTTATAGCTTTATTGAGCTATAGACAACTAGACAAAGTGCAATTGACTTTAAATTGCCATGACAGCTCTCGGTAGGTTTTTAAACCACGGGGAGAGTTGATGTCGTCTCTGGCAGGGGCAGTGCCTTCTTACACTGGCTGGCTGTCCTCTCAGTGACTTTCGCTGCAGAGTGGGTTGTCAGTAACACCTGGTATGGTCCTTGCCACCTGGGATGGTTTCACCTCTTCCTCCTGCAGTCTTTGATCACCACCCCATCTCCTGGTTTGATGGAATGGAGTGGTCCCTCAGCTGGTGTGGGGAGAGCGACCTTCACCTGTGAATGTATGAGGCTTAACACCTTAGAGAGGTTAGTGCAGTAGGCCAACATGCTACTATGAAATTCCTCTGTGACTAGTGCTTTTGGCCCTAGTGGAGAACTGAGCCCAGTCTCCATTGGTCTGCCTGTGATTATCTCAAAGGGAGATAACCCTATCTGAGTATTAACACACCCCTCATGCTCATGAGTACAATAGGAAGTGATCTTACCCAGTTCAAACCTGTTTCTGTGACAGTTGTGTGATTATATTATTTACAAAATGACTGCCATTGTCACTTGAGAGTTTCTTTGGTATTCCCCATCAGGGAATAATCTCTCTCACCAATGCTTTTGCCACAGCCGTGGCAGCCCATCTGCTTTTCCTGTGGGAAAAACTTCAATCCATTTCAAAAACATATCAACTATGATCAGACAGTACTTTTTTCCTTCACATGGGCTTACCTCAATGAAATCCATCATTAGATGATCAAATGGTTGATCTGGTGTTGGGTGGCTAGACTGCTGTGTCTGTTGCCCTCTGCCAACATTGTTTCTTGTACAAATTATGCATTTAGAAAATTTCTGTGAGTAATTTAAGAAGCCTTGTGTATACCACTGTCTGTTCATAGCTTCCACCATCCCCCCTTTTGACACATGATCCTTTCCATGTGTCAACACTGCATAGAAATTAAATAAACATTTAGGGAGACATGGGTTCCCATTTGGACCAATCCAAATATTATCAACATATTTACAGTTGCTTTTTCTCCTCTTTTCCTGGGGAGGAGCTCTTTTCGTCTGTTCCATCTGTGTGAGCAACACATTTACAAACAGCAATTTCTGCAGGGAGAAGAATAACATCCAAAAGGTTATCAATTAGTTGTGAATGTGTGATTGTTTTCCCTGTTGATGTCAAAAAGCCTCTCATTTATCACAATGCACCAAAATCATGTACCACACCAAATGCATATCTACTGTCTGTGTAGATCAAATCAAATCACATTTATTTGTATAGCCCTTAATCACCGTTACAGTCTCTAAGGGCTTCACAGTGCCCAACATGTGAAAATAATAAATGGTTAGTACACGACATCCCCCAGCCTTAGACCCTCACAGAGGACAAGGAAAAACTCCCACAAAACCGTATAGGGAAAATTGGGAGAAACCTTGGGAGGGGCTACTCAGAGAGGGATCCCCCTACCAGGACAGTTGGGCGTGCAATAGATGCTGAGTTTGGGCAAGCAGCGTATACACAT
Organism: Hoplostethus atlanticus; assembly: GCA_034670405.1. NCBI lineage: Eukaryota > Metazoa > Chordata > Actinopteri > Trachichthyiformes > Trachichthyidae > Hoplostethus > Hoplostethus atlanticus. The sequence continues at coordinate 5,605 of JAXDDX010000249.1, forward strand.
TGTATAAAAGTTTATTATGGTGGGACATCCATATCTGATGGGGCGGCATCACAGCAACGGCAACTCAGTCAGCGTCATCATAGGACTAGGGGACCACGCAGACGCCAACACTGCCCAGATAGGAGAACGCAAGGCCCACTCAGTCAGCATCGTCCTAGGAGTGGGGGACCACGCAGACGCCAACTCTGCCGGGCTGCAGCCTGGAACAGATAGGAGACACACCCACACACACCCATACACGCACTCTCACTCACACAGACAAACATGACCAGCATCAGTGGACAGGAGCAGGTAGGTATATGCTAGTATCCATCGGCAGGACCCTGAGCTAGGATGAGCTAACTGGTCTAGCCTTACTCTGAGAAGAGACTGAGCCACTCCCTCAAGGCTGGTCAAATGACAGAGAGAATAAATGGGTTTTTAGCCTTGACTTAAAGAATTCAATAGAGCCTGCCTCTCTGATTGAGGCAGGCAGACTGTTCCAGAGATAGGTAGCCCGGTAAGAAAAGGCTCCGTTACCTGCAGTTTTCTTTTTGACTGCTGGGATAGACAGGTAGCCAGCATCCTGCGATCTGAGGGCGCGTGGCGGTTTATATGGTTTAATCAAATTGGATAAATAGGACGGTGCCATCCCATGTAATGATTTATATGTAAGTAAAAGCACCTTAAAGTCACACCTGGCCTGAATTGGTAGCCAGTGTAATTAGGATAGAATGGTCGATATATGGTCGAATTTCCTAGTTTTCGTCAGGATTCTGGCAGCAGCATTCTGGCATCAGCATTCTGGACCAGTTGTAGTTTTTCAGTGCGCCCAGTAGATAAGCCCGAAAAAAGGACATTGCAATAATCGATTCTGGATGATACAAAGGCATGTACTAAAATTTCTGCATCTGCCTCTGTTAGCATGGGTCGAATTTTGGCAATATTGCGAAGATGATAAAACGCTGTTTTAGTGGTCTCCTTAATGTGCAACTCGAATGAAAGGGTAGGGTCGAATTTTACCCCAAGGTTTTTAATGTATGGGCTCTGGGAGATTACACAACTATCAAAGTTGAGAGTAGTATTCTCAAATAAGTGTCTATGTCTAGCTGGTCCCACAATCAGCATCTCAGTTTTGCTGCCATTAAGAAGTAGGAAGTTTAGGGACATCCAATATTTGACCTCTGATAGGCAGGCCTCTAGTTTTTGGAATTGGGTGTTATCGGTTGGTTTGACTGGTATGTAAATTTGGGTGTCATCGGTGTAGCAATGGAAGTTAATGCCAAATTTGCGAATGATGCCATCAAGTGGTAGCATATAGATAGAGAATAGTAGTGGTCCTAGGACAGAGCCTTGTGGGACACCAAAGTCCATATTGTCACGGCTCCAGCCCCGGCTCCGGGGTTTCCCTATGTTTTCACCTCCCCTGTCTGTCACTGTCTGTCTATGTGTGTGTGGTGTGGGTGTGGTTCCGTCTCCCGGCCCTGCCTCTCCTCCACACCTGTCGCCTATCAAGCCATCAGCCCAGCAGTATTTAAACCCCGGCTCCTCAACCACTCGTCGCCAGATTGTTCCGCCTAATTCGTGGTATTCGCATTCTCGGCCGCTCAAGATTCCAATCTGAGTTTATTCCCGTGTGCCTTCGGCTATTCTAACCCAACTCTCTTGTCTTCTAAGATTCCCTGTGTGTTCGACCCCTTGTGTCTCCTCGCCGTATCCACCAGCCTGCCTGCCTCCCCCGCTCCAGCCACACCTGCTTGCTCCAGCTTCAAACCGCGTCCCTCGCTCCTGCCTTACCAACTCGTCTCATCTCCGTCCAGCCCAGTCCCTGCACCCCCCACCTTCCTACACCTGCTTCCTCATTAAATCACCTTTTTCCCTACTCCGTTGTCCTGGTCTGCCTTTCTGGGTCCTAGTAACTGCTATCGCTGACACATATTGCAACACTCTGAGGTCATGTTGTTGTAAAAGACGCGGTGTGATCTATCTAGTAGATAAGACCTAAACCAAGAAAGGGCTGATCCCCGGATACCAATATAATGTTCAAGACGGTTCAAGAGTATCGTATGATCAATTGTGTTGAAGGCTGCAGGTCAAGTAGCAATAGTGCTGAGGTTGAGTTGGAGTCAATAGCTAACAAAAGGTCATTGACCACTCTCGTGAGTGCAGTTTCGGTCGAGTGAAAGGATCTAAAGCCAGATTGGAAGGGATCAAGTAGGTTATTTTTTGACAAAAAATCTGTAAATTGACTGGCTACTGTTCGTTCAAGTAATTTGGAGAGGAACGGCAGATTTGAGATTGGTCTATAGTACTTCGGGGTCAAGGTTCAGTTTTTTCAGTAGTGGCTTGATCACGGCCGTTTTAAAGGCGGAGGGCACAGTGCCAGTGGACAGCGACCGACTTTTCAGGGGTGAGACGGCACCACCAGTAGAGAGTGTACTGGTGATCTCATCTCTAATCAGCGTGATTTTCTGACTAAAAAAGGACATGAAATCATTCGGCGAAAACAGAAAGCTATCAGAGGGGGAGGGATTCCGTGTTAGCTTAGCAACAGTGTCGAATAGAAACTTTGGGTTGTTTTTATTTGCACTGATTAACCTAGAGAAATGTGCAGTTTTGGCTGACGAGAGTGCACATTTATAATTTAGCAAGCTATCATTCCAGGCAAGCCGGAAGACTTCAAGTTTGGTCAATCGCCATTTACGTTCTAGTTTTCTACAGGCTTGTTTAAGTGCACGAGTGTCGTGAGTAAACCACGGTGCAAACTTAGGCTACATTTAAATGTGCAGTTATTATGGTGAACACTGAACAATAAAAACAAATGTTTATTTGTGGAATGGGGTAATGAGAAAAACATAAACTGAACAAAATCTTATTTTTCCTACAGGATGTTGCCACACAATTGGGAACAAAGCAGAAAATGATTGAGAGGATACTGGAGCAACTCCCAGTCGTGAGACGGGTGCTCATTGATGACAGTAAACATGGCCACCTGAAACCAACATGGCAGGACATTTCTGTGTTGGAGTTCATGAACACAGCAATGAAACCAGTTGCTGATTTGACTGATGCTCCTGAAAAACACAGTGTCCTCTGTAAAGCCTGTGCTGGAGCTACTCAAAGGAGAACCTTTACAACCTGACCCAAAGGACACCACGCTCACAGCAAGTATAAAGGCAAAGATGTGCCATGTGCTGGATGAGAAGTACCGTCCTGCTCCAATTCAAGAGCTCCTCAGAAAGGCCACCCTCCTTGACCCGCGGTATCGTGGCAGTATGGAGGATGTGGAGGTCCTGGATGATGTGAAAACCCAGCTAATACAGGAGTTGGTTGACACAGAAGAGGATGAAGGTGATGATGGTGCCAGTGGTGGCAGCTGTGAAGCAGTGGTGAATGATGCATCTGAGCCTCCTCCATCCAAAATGAAGAAACTCAGTGTCCTGCTCCAAAAAAGAAGAGACCAAGTAGTAGCCAGGCCCAGGCTGCTGTGCCAAGAAGAGCAAGGGCTGATGCAGAGTTAACCAAGTACCTGCAAGAGGAGGTACTTGAGTCCTCAGCAGATCCTCTGATGTGGTGGCGTGACAACCACAGAAAATTCCCTTTGATGGCCAAGTTGACAAAGAAATACATGTGCATTTGTGCAACCAGCACAAGCTCAGAGTGAATGTTCAGCACAGCTGGCACCATTGCAAGCACAGTGAGGCCCTGCCACAACCCAGAGAAATTGAACATGCTTGTGTTTCTGGCCCGAAATCTGCCCGACAAACCCACTGAATACATTTTTTTTTTCACCCACCACCACCACCCCCTTTTTTTAGACTATATATTTTTATTATTATTTAAATTGTTAGTTGTTGGCACTTGTCCCTATACACGTTCATAGCAACTAAAATGACAAGGGGAGATACAATTGGAAAAAAAACGCAAGTAAAGAAGCAGTGATGACTATTTTGCCACGTAGTTTTACCAATAGTGATGACTATTTTTTATACTTTTAATTTAATGTTTTTTTGTTAATGATTAATGCTTTGTTTTTTATTGATGAAGATGAATGTTCTATTGTCAATTTTATGTTAATTTAAGCAAAAAAATACAATGTTTTATGACAATAAAGAGGCGTGGTTTACTTCATAGGCTGTGTGTTATTACATTATCTGGGTCACATAACAGTGAAATAACCAAAAGATGTATCCTGGCCCAGGATACATCCCAGGATTCCTGGGATTCATTCAAAACTTTAATTTGTTTGAAAAATAATTAATAAATAAATATTTTTTTAAATTGGCCAAAAGAGACAATTAATTGTACAGCAACATTTGGAATTGTTACAGCTCTATATTCCTCTGTTTGGTTCCTAAAAAATACCTAAGGGGAGGGTAGTAATTTAATAGGCAAAGACTCAGGGACAACAAATGAAATGAAAAGAAGAAGGGTATTGACATATTTTATTTTTATACCTTCACAGAACACAAAACATCGACACAAAAAAATCGCGAATATATTCAAACTATATGGAAGACGTTAGGGAACTCAACACGTTCCAAAAACAAGTTAGGGCGATGTTCCGATTCATGAAGGCCTATCACCATAGGGAACATCCAAGCCCCAAATAGGGACCTGAGGGAGGTATGATGCTGATTACCTTAATTACCCTCATATAAATGTACGGAGATGGTTCAACTAAGAAGCAAGCTTTGAATTTATGGCTGTGTGAAGGAAGAACCCCAGACTATTACCAGATTAAAGGTTTGCATTTAATTGTCATTCAAAATTGATAATGTAACATGGAGTTCAAATATCACAATAAAAGTTCAAAAGAAATCATATGAGAAAGTGCATATGATAGCAAAAGTTTTATTAGTTGACACTTAAAAAATTGTTCAGAGTCTCTACATCATGTAGTCTCACAGACCCGATGTTAACCCCTTCTCCCAAGCATGCAGTTAACCGTACTTATATACAGCAGGACAATCTTTTCGTAGGCTCTGAAAGTGTTGACCATACTAAGCACTGAGTCCATTAATAACATATCCAATTCCTGTTCTTCCTGTTCTTGATCCCTTTGGAAACTGTTGATGCTAGTGAAAGGAAAATCCACCTGTTCCCTCCTTTTGTTGTTGGATTTACGGCCATGTTGTCCTGTGGTGCTGCTATTGGACACTCTTCTCTACCAAGATGTGCATCGCAGCTTGCTGCGTATGGGGCTGCAGCAAGCTGTCCACTGCCCAAAGCACCTACAATGAGCACGTGAGCGTCAGAACTGGATGCGTGTGCATCGTTTACCTGGGGAAGAGATGGCACCAGGATGCACTATGGGAAGAAGGCAAGCCGGCAGAGGCAGTGTGATGCTCTGGGCAATGTTCTGCTGGGAAACCTTGGGTCCTGGCATTCATGTGGATGTTACTTTGACACGTACCACCTAACTAAACATTGTTGCAGACCAAGTACACCCCTTCATGGCAACGGTATTCCCTGATGGCAGTGGCATCTTTCAACAGGATAATATGCCCTGCCACACTACAAAAATTGTTCAGGAATGGTTTGAGGAACATGACAAAGAGTTCAAGGTGTTGACTTGGCCTCCAAATTCCCCAGATCTCAATCCGATCGAGCATCTGTGCTGGAAAAACAAGTCCGATCCATGGAGGCCCCAGCTCCCAACTTACAGGACTGCTAACGTCTTGGTGCCAGATACCGCAGGACACCTTCAGAGGTCTTGTGGAGTCCATGCCTCGATGAGTCATAGCTGTTTTGGCGGCACGAGGGGTCCTACGCAATATTAGGCAGTAGTGATGGGAAGACCGACTCTTTTAACTAACTCGATTCTTTTGAGCCGTCCGATAGAAGTGCATCGATTCTGAATCGATTCATTATGATTCACCAACAAAAAAATACCATACCATGTGAGGTTTGAACCTACAATCCTCAGCATGAGAGTCTAAGATGGTAATGGAATTACGGCTGTGGCTCAGGAGGTAGAGCGGGTTGGCCTCCAATCAGAAGATCATAGGTTCGATCCCCGGCTCCTCCAATCCACATGTCGAAGTGTCCTTGGGCAAGACACTGAACCCCAAATTGCTTCCGATGGTCAGGCCAGCACCTTGCATGGTAGCTCACTGCCATCGGTGTGTGAGAATGGGTGAATGAGAGGCATATACTGTAAAGCGCTTTGGATAAAAGCGCTATATAAATGCAGTCCATTTACCATACATGAGCGCCACCCCTGTCAAACCAGACGTGCAAATAACCACATATACCACAACTGTAAAACACCAACTAACCCACAGGTTAATTATAGTATTTACATTGCTATTGATTTCATTTTATTTCGTGTGCTCTTGACTTTCTTTTTCTAATAGAGACAGTTTTGTTGACAAATGTTAAATGGCTTATTGTTTACCCAATTACCAGTTAATTTATTAAACAACATCTTAAACAACAAAAACTGTTGTCAATGTGTGCAGAATAGATCGCTACATTATTACATTGGCCATATTCACAATCCAATATGGGTCCTTGATCCATCTCGGACATCTGCTCTCTCGGTTCGCGAGATGTCCGAGAAGTCTGATAGAGAGTGAACGGTTTGCGAACCGCTCAGTCTCTCTCGTTCATCTGCTCTCTCGTTCGCGAACCGCTCAGTCTCTCTCGTTCATCTGCTCTCTCATTCGCGAACCGCTCAGTTGGTCCGTCACGGTTCAGTCAGCCCTTCCGCTCACTCGGATCAGCGGTTCACGTCCGATGAACGAGAGAGACTACTTCCGCTTACCCGCCGGATCAAGGAGCCATATTGGATTATGATAAAGGCCAATGTAATAATGTAGCGATGTATTACATTCTATATACATTGACAACAGTTTTTGTAATGTTTAAGATGTTGTTTGATAAATTAACTGGTGATTGTTTAAATAAATTAACTGGTGATTTTTTTAATACATTTTTTTTCTGGCGCTGTTATAACTGCTGCTGAATCGACTCACTCGCGTGTGCGAGTCGAATCAACTCACTCACTTAACTGATTCGGTTCTTTCGAACGATTCGTTCGTGAATCGGCCATCACTATTAGGCAGGTGGTTTTAATGTTATGGCTGATCGGTGTATAGCTACTGGACGATCAGACCATTCAACATACAAAGGGGAGAAGGAGAAGGGAATTAGTGTTAGTACTGCTAGTCATCCATGTTAGGTCAGAGGATCTAAATCTCTCTAGCCAGTGTGTTTTTGAAGTGCTGTCCATCTTTCTTATAAGCCTCTTTCAAATCCGCGGTGGCTCAGACAAATTTCATATAAGACACGTCTGTATATGTCACGGCATCCGAACGTAATGATGCCTTGAACGGGAAGCAGACCGTGGTGGTTTTCTAGACGCACTCCAAACGCCACTTGTTGCAACTTTGAATAATTTATTTCTACAAAAAAAGGGTTGCAAACGTTGACAAAAGGGGTTCCATAATTTCCATTAAACTCAAAAGATATCGAACAAACAACTAAAAGTTATAGTGCACAGCGACAAAGTGGTCAAAATAGGCATTAAACCACAGCCTCCACCCGTCCGACACTGCCAGACTGAACCACCAGCAGCCATGACTAGGGGAGTATATGGTAGCTATTCAGTCACCTGACTAAACAATTACGTTTCTCTGTAATAGGCAATCAAAGGTAATCATATCAAATTATATTCAAAATTCCACACGTTAATGTATGTAGCAACACCAACACACACATATATACAATAATTCATAGGCTACACGGTTACATTTATTTTAAACTAAAAAATGGCTATAACAGTATAATTTGACCTATCCTGCTCCTTAGAGAAGTAAGTTAGCTGTAGTATAAGACGTAGTATATAGACGTGTTACATAACCTAACAGAGACAGACAAGACTAAATTGAGCACGTTAGGTTTTGCACATCTGGGTACAACGGCTGTCTGTCGTTGCACCAGTCGCCCTTTTTTTTCTCTTCTCTTTCCCCTGGAAGAGCCGGACAGGTCAAGTAGTGCAGATGTGTCAAGAGCAGTGTTGGGCTCGTTACTCAAAATGTCATGTATTCCTCTACTCATTTCTAAAGTAAAATGACTCCATGGGAAAATTAATTTGTGACACATTACTTTACCGTTACCCGCCCCACGCACACACACCACCACCACCAATAAAAACGTTGATTGTTGATTACCTTGAAAATACCTCTGCGCCTCTGTAACTGAAACTAAGGCTGCGCAGTTTAGCTTGTAGCACCTGCCATAGTTTACAATTACCAGTGAATATAAACCTGCGTGTAAGGTGGCTTTCACACATATAGTTTGCAAGATTTGGTCCGATTCAAGAGCAAGTTGCTACTTTGTTGCATTTTTCATTAGGTCCAGTTAGTGTTCACATGGTCCTGTGTTAAGCAAAAGAACATTTGTAAACAAATTACACGCGGCCGTGCAGGTCATTCATATTGGACAGAACATTTACGAGGGAAAATCACTTTCTGTCACAAAATCACATTGTTGCGGACAACAATGGAGCAACAGCAGCGTATTGCGATTGCGATAATAGCTTTCATTATTATGATTTGGTGTTCCAACCAAATAAGAACCATGGAAGCACAGTATGAGCGCATCTCGAGACGTGCGAACAATGTAGGCTCATTGCTTCTGTGGTACACCCCCAAACCACTTTTGTGTTTATTTAATTTAATTAGTTGAACTGGACCGAGTCCCGACATTTCAGGAGGACCATGGTTCGATTGTTTGGTCCACACCAGAGTTCGAATGCGTGTTCTCACCTCTCCAAACGTACCGGACTAACGGAGTAAATGCACCATGGTTCAATTAAAACGGACCAAACAGGGTAGGTGTGAAAGCGCCCTTAGTATGTAACTGATGGCTTATGGTTATTAGGAAATAATGTCAATAAGTAAACTGCTCAGAACAGATAACGGAAGACTTATCATTTTCACGCAAATGGGAGGAGGATTATTTGTCCGAAACTGAGATTTGGGACTGGTAGATCTCGTGAGGTTGAAAAATGCAAAAGTAGATGTTGGTGTACGTGGAGTGGTGCCCTTCTGGTGAGTTGGCTTCAGTTATACTTAAACACCATCATTTCTTTAGGTTTTCATTTAATTTCTCATGTCATTTTGATCTGCAGACATCATATTCAAAATATCCTTAATAAATTAATGAAACACTTCCACAAAAGTTCACACTAGTGTACATTTTGCTCTCTTCACTCACCACCACTCATTTCCTGCCAGGAAGAGAATTGCAGGAGACAAGTAAAGGAATGGGTAAAGGAATAGAGAGGAGAGGAGGGACATTGATAAGATATTACTTTCTAATGACCGTGTGCCAAAAGATGTACTAAGGTAGTGGTCCCAACTTGGGTTCGGGACCCGCTTGGAGGGCTACAGAGATATCAGTGGGGCTCCTGTTATTTTGAGGCAAACAAATCTGATTATAAAGAGACAAAGAATTAAAGACAGAATGAATAGAGTGGTGCAGGAATGAGTCCTGAAACCAGGAAATGAGTTAGCATTTTTGCACTTCTGGTTTCCTCGTCTCGAAGTCTATGGGTATTGTTCTGCGACATAAAATACGTCAGTAAATACCCCACTCGTGAATTTTGAAGCTTTTACGTGTCGGCGGTTGCTAACAAGTGGTTAAATGAGACTACAGAGGTTGTCGGGGACATTAAACACCATCACGCCGAACACGGTAACTCATCTACTCACTAGTCTGCCTTTACAGACTCTAATTGTGTTTATACTCACGCTCTTCCAAACTATTCTAACTCAAACTTTCCAACTTGTAGATTCATCAATTTATAGTATTTTTAGTGGTGGTGACGTTGAAGTCATGCGACCGTGGTGTAGTTAGTTAGCTTTTTACTTCTGGCGATTGCATTTACGCTTCAAAAATCATAAAAGTGTTGTTCATTTGTGAACTTCTTGTGATTATCTTGTAACGTGTAAGTATCATAAACTTTTGTTTGCCACAGAGCTTATTTTCTGCAATAATCCAAAATCTTATATGGCTTTTTGTCGAGGGAACCAGGGCGATGCTAACTTCCGGATTGGGCTACAAAAATACGTCATCCCTGCACCACTCTATAGCCATTTGCAACTCAATATGATTGTTTACATATTATATGTAGTTGGATAACAAATGCTAATGTCAACAGATCTTGCTTTTACGGAAGCCGAGAACGGCCGTGCTTGCAATTATTTTTTTAATGCCGTTAACTCGAGATCACAAGTTAACAAAGCTCGTTTTCTCGTGATAACGGCTTAATAACGGGTTGATTATCTCGTTATCTCGAGAAAACAAAGCTCGTTTTCTCGAGATAACGAGATAATCAACCCGTTATCACAGTTATGAACAAGCTTACTTTATTATACCATTCAAACAGCCACCCATGTGGGTAGTTTCTTTTCCAGTTCCCCTATACCAACGAGACTCTTTGGTTGTAGCCTACTGGACAGTAACATATCTGCTTTAAATTGACCACTGTATGTAAACCTACCCCATAATATAAATACCCTAATATCAAATCACTAGGGAAAACATTCTTACAACAAATGGCAAAAGTTCATAAAAAGTTCATATAGTTTGCTTTGAAACTCCCAAACCCACCCCACAGAGCAGTGTGTGTATGTCATGGTCCACTCTTGTGAATTTAAACAGAATGGTGGCGTCAGTCTTTCTCAGTGAACACCAATACAACACAAATATGAAGCGCAATAACGTGATAACGGGTTAATTTATCAAGTTATCTTGAGAAATTTTTGTTTTCTCGAGATAACGAGATAAATTAAGCCGTTACCACGAGAAAACGAGCTTTGTTATCTCAAGATAACGGCATTAAAAAAATGTATTGCAAGCACGGCCGTTCTCGGCTTCCGTATGTTTTCACTAATTTACTGGAATAAATAACACTTGCTTGTTATTTAACTGACTCACCTGCTCAAAACTGAATGGAAATCGAGATCTATTTAAAGGGGGGGTATTGTACTAATTTTGGGCTATTTAAACTGTTCCTGGGGGTCTTTACAAGACGTTTGTGAAGTCTATATCAAAAAAAATCCTAAAACCAGCTTCTGTGGTGTGTGTTTCAGTCTCTCATTTTCTCCATTGTAGAGAACAGGCTGTTTTGAGGGCGTGTAGGTTGTATGTAATGAGCAATGCAATCTATTTGCATCCAAACAGCGCAGCCAAACAACCAAACACGATTGTTCTAATGGTGGCTAAAGTTTACCAAGCCTGACACGTTCGACAGACTTATAAAACAGACACTGGTCCCAACAAATAACTTTAAGATGAGTCCTGACTCCAACCAATAACTTTACTTTTACTTTACTTTACTTTTAATGACTCCAGCTTTAGTTTTCTCTCTTCTTCCACGCCCAACAAGCCCGTGGCTAGCCCCGCTAGCTCGTTAGCTAACCAGCGGTGAATATACTAACCAGACTAATTTGGTAAATTAAATCAAAACATGGTGACACTTACAGATTCCAATTTCAGATTCAGATTCAGAGTACTTTATTAATCCCAGAAGGGCAATTCGTTTCACAGTTCAACCCATTCATGTGAACAAAACAACAAACACACAAAGGGCAGCAATCATGCATCAAGACATCGACAACAACAACAACATGCCAGAGACAACAGTGTGCAGGTCAGCGAGTGAACAGCAATAGTGGCTTAAGTGATCTCAAAGTGGCTACCATCAGCATTTAGTAGCTTGATGGACGAAGGAATAAAAGAGTTCAAGTATCTGTTTGTTTTCCGAACGGGCGCATGGTAGCGTCGGCCTGAAGGCATAAGTGAGAATTCACTGGACAGAACATGTTCTGGTTGATTTATTATTCCAGTTGCCTTCTGGACCACTCTCCTCTCCCAGAGAGAGCACAGGTCCTTTTGCTGTACTCCGATAATCTTAGAGCAGACCTTAACAATGTTGTTTAAATAGTTCTTGTCTTTAACAGACAACCCATAAAACCAACACACAAATGAAAAAGTTAAAAGGCTCTCAATAAAAGTATGATAAAAATTACACAGGATATTTTTGCAGACACCAAAAGAGTTGAGCTTCCTGAGTAAGTAAACTCTCTGGTGTCCCCGCTTGACAATGCTGTCAGTGTTGACATCAAATTTTAATTTTGAGTCAAACACTGTTCCCAAATACTTGTAGGATTGTACAATTTCTACATCGTCGTCATGTATGATACTGGCTTTAGGTAGGACGCTACTGTTAACAGAGTAGACTTATACCTTTTGTCAATCTGCAGCGGAAAGGTGAATATTCTAACAGTTCAAAAGGATCGTACTGTCCACACTGTTGTCTCAACTTTTGCCATTCAACTCGGCGTTGTTTATATGGTACACATGTTGCTGCTCTCACTGAGAAGCAGGTCAAGGTAAAGAGAGTGAAGAACGTGACTCTATCAGTCATATACCCCAGGTAGTGACAACACAATCATGCGTCAATACACAGCGCAACAGCGCCTCCCAATGGACACAGTAGTAGTCACAGCTACTCACATAAACAAGTCATACAATATACATATCTCTATATGTTATACCTCAACACTCCCACTTATGAATTATGTGCTTACTGTATACCTGTTCATATTCAAATAACAAAACAAAAACATGGTACATTCAAATGTGGACTTCTTCAACACATTTTACACACCAAACATGACCCCTGCAAATTTTCTCAGCTTCAGTTTGGAGACAGGCTTGGTCATCACATCTGCAATCATTTCGTCTGTAGGACAATAAACCAATGACATCTTTCCCTCCCTTATGGTAGACCTTATGAAATGGTATTTAATATCCACGTGTTTACACCTTTGTCTACACACTGGGTTTTTAGCTAGGGCTATTGTCCCCTGATTGTCCTCGTTAACAACTGTTTTCTTATATACATATGTATCTATACCTTCCAGTAGCTGCTCCAAATAAATACACTCTTGTATAGTTAGAGCTAGAGCCATATACTCAGCTTCGCATGTAGAAAGCGCTACCGTAGGTTGTTTCTTGGTTTTCCAAGACACTAGTGAGCTGTCCTTACCCATGCTTACACAATACCCTGTCGTACTGCGTCTATCGGTTGAATCTGCAGCCCAATCGGTGTCACTATATGCCTGTAGGCCTAGCTTCTCGCTGCTCTTTCTAAAACAAAGCTGTTTGTCTGTAGTACCCCTGAGATAACGCAAAACATGTTTTACTGTAGCCCAATGCTCATCTGTCGGCTCAGCAAAATGCTGTGATAACTTGCTTACCACGAAACATAGGTCTGGACGTGTACAGGTAGTCAAATAAATAAGGCTGCCGACAGCCTCTCTGTACTTCTTCACATCTGCCATTTTAGGCGCATCTTCAGTGTAGTCTAACTTTTGGTCACATGGTGTTTCTCTTACCCTACACTCCTGCATGTCAAAACGTTCCAGTATCTTTTCAACATACCTCTTTTGTGACACTTTCACACAGCCATCAGACTGACTGAAATCCATGCCCAGAAAATGCTTTAACCTCCCCAAATCCTTCATCCTAAATTTGGTAGAAAGCATGTTTTTCACTTTCTCTAGAATCTTGGTGTTGCTGGCTGCGATGATAAGATCATCGACCCAGATAACAATTATTACTTTCCCCTCTTTAGACTCCTTGGCGTACACGCAGTGATCTGCCGGGTTCTGTGTGAAATTGTCATCTGTTAAACATTCATGTAACATCACATTCCAATTTCGCCCTGACTGCTTCAGGCCGTAAATTGACTTCTCTAGCTTACACACTAGCTTTTCTCCCTCCTTTACATAACCCTCAGGTTGTTCCATGTAAATGTCGTGATCAATGGGAGCATGTAGATAGGCTGTCTTTACATCCATCTGGTGCAAAATCAAATCTTCTTGGGCTGCCTTCTGCAATAATACACGTACACTTGTTAGGTTGGCTGTTGGTGAGAACGTCTCCCCATAATCTATCCCAGCCCTCTGACTGTATCCTTTCGCTACAAATCTAGCTTTGTACTTGTCGTGTCCGCCAACGTCGCCCTTAACTGAATAGACCCATTTTCCTCCCACTGTTTTCCTGCCCTCTGGCAATTTTGTCAGGGTAAAAGTCTGGTTGTCTTCTAGAGACTTAATTTCCTCATCCATCGCTTTTCCCCAGTTTTCTGACTCAGTCGATGTCATGGCCTCTTTAAATGTCAGAGGTACACCGCACACTGCTCTGTAGCAATAATCTACACTAGTGAGTGTACTATCATCCTCATCACTATCCTCCTGAGTATAATCTCTCAGGTACTCTGGGGGTTTGCGCTCCCTGCTGGGATATCTCCCACTGTCTGAGGCATGTGACGTCACCCTAGGGTGCTCCTCGCCATCATCCTCTGGTGCTGACTGTGTACCGTCAGTCTGTACATCTGTGCTCAGTACACTAGGCTGTGTGGCCTCTACTCTCTCTTCACAGTCTTCCTCCTGATCCAGTTCTAGCTTCTGTGTCTGAGTCTCGCTTTCACAAGTTGTCTTGGTGTCAAACTTTACCAGTCTGTGCTTCTGCACCTTCTCTTTGTCGGGGTAGTAAACTAGATAGGCGGGACTTCCCTTGTCATGCCCTACAAAACATCCTTTCTCACACCTAGGATCTAATTTCCCTCTGTCCTGCTGGTACGCATAGCACACTGACCCAAACTTATGCATCCTAGCTAAGTTACACTTTTTCCCTGTCAGTGCTGAATATGGCGTAGTGCTCGTGTGCTTATTAAAACATGTGCTTATTAAAACACCGGTTTCTGGTATGGGCTGCTTCCTGAATGGCATAGTGCCAAAGGCTTTTAGGTAGATCACTGTCAATAAGCATACATCTGGCCATCTCAAAAAGAGTGCGCCCTTCTCTTTCAGCTGTCCCGTTTTGATGAGGGGAATAAGGACAAGACGTCTCATGTCTGATCTTGTTCTTTCTCAATAGTGTTTGAAACTCTTTACTAGTGAACTCGGTCCCGTTATCTGATCTAATGCATTTTACAGTCCCATAAGGGGCTACATCTGCCAGATACTTCTCAGTGGCTTGAACTGCATCGCTCTTTGCTTTCAGGAAGTAAACAAACACTGCCCCTGTACACACATCTGTAAATGACTGCATATACTTGAAGCCATTTATGGACTCGTTGTTAACTGGACCAGCTAGATCAGTGTTCACCAACTCAAGTGGTGTCTTTGCTTTATCGGTCGGATCTCTGTTCCTCGTTTGGGTAAACTTTCCCTCTATGCATACTGTACAATCTTTATCAGGCTTACGCTTTGTACCCTTAATATGCATACCTACGGTTACATCCTGCAGCTTTAAAACATCCTCATAATTACAGTGACCCATAATCTCATGCCATGTTTGAATATCATGGCTGACATGACACTTATCTTCAACATCACACTCGGTTTGCAAATAGTACATCTTCTTACATACATAAATGTCAAACCTAGTACCATCTGGTAACATCAGAACATCTTTACCCTCGTCAAAGGATACCTTGGCGCCGTTAGTTGTAGCAGACTTCACGGAGAAGAGTTCTTGGGGGTATGATGGGATGTATAGTGCGTTCTTCAGGGTCACTTTACACCATCGTCCATCGCTGTCTATCAGACATATCTGTGCTTCTCCCCTGCCTTGCGCCACCCCGAAGGTACGCCTCCCGTCCGCCAATTCCATGCTGTGTCTCTCCGGCTTGAAGGTGCTGTCGAAGTTCTTGAATTTGTTCTTATCGTTGATGATGTGAGACGACGCTCCCGTGTCGACGATCAATCCTTTTCTCTGGGTCTGTAGTTGCTGTCCCGGTAGGTTGGTCTCTTCTGTTTGTACTTTGAGGGTGTAGTCTTCTCCTCCCGCAGCTGCTCGGGCACCATCTGGCTCGTGCGCGCACCGAGCTCCATCACCGCGGTCTTTCTTTGTGCACGCTTTGTCTGTGTGCCCCTTGCTCTTACAGAAGCTACACCAGACTTTCTTTGTGCAGTCATCCTTTCGGTGGCCCTTCTCTCCGCATCGCCAACACACCAGCCCGTTGCGTTCTCCGTCCCCATCGCGGATGAATCGTTTGGCGGGCTTTCTCTTTGGCGTCGCTTGGACCTTCAGCACCCTTTCGCTCGTCTCGTCTGAGGCTGGGGCTGAATCTTCTGAGGCCTCGAAGTTCCTCAACTTCGCCTTGAACTGTCCCAACGTCAGCTCAGTGTCACCGTGTGTCACCATTAAAGTGAACGGCTTGTACTTTTCGGGTAATCCCCGCATAACCATCGCCATCATTAGTCCCTCACTCGGTGCTTCGCCCGCGCTCCTGAGTGCCGTAATGATCTGCTCAGCTCGGATAATGTATTCAGTTACAGTCTCATTATCAGCTTTCTTCAGCGCAGTCATTGTTATGTACAAGGTGACAATCCGGGGCCTACCTTTTCCAATGTAGTGTTCCCGTAATACTCGGAGACTTTCTCGGCCCTTGTCCTTTGTGTCTCTGAATATCAGACCCAAACTCGTATTGTCGAGTAGTGGCGCTAACTCGCAATAGGCGTCACCATTCAGCTTGTCATCTAGAGCCTTCTGTTCCTCGGTCAGGTCTCCCGAGGGTGCTCTAAGGATGGTCTCCTTCAGTCCCACTCCGTGCATGCAACACAGCATCCTCTCTTCCCAGAGCTCATACTCGTCTGCTTGTCCGTCGAACGTGGGCCACTTGCTCTTCCTTGTGTTCCTATTCGCCATGGCTTTTGTGTTTGTAGCTTTCGGTAGCTTAGCTTAGCTCCTTGTTAGCGTAGCTTTAGCTTCCCTCGGTTCTCCCGATGCTAAACTAGCTTGACACTTGGCTAACTAGCTACTCCTATGCTGATCGTGCTAACATGCGGTCTACTCGCCTCGTTATCGCACGCGCGTACTCCAATTTTCGAATTGTAGAATAATTCATCGTACCTGGGCCCATAACCTGTTAACAGAGTAGACTTATACCTTTTGTCAATCTGCAGCGGAAAGGTGAATATTCTAACAGTTCAAAAGGATCGTACTGTCCACACTGTTGTCTCAACTTTTGCCATTCAACTCGGCGTTGTTTATATGGTACACATGTTGCTGCTCTCACTGAGAAGCAGGTCAAGGTAAAGAGAGTGAAGAACGTGACTCTATCAGTCATATACCCCAGGTAGTGACAACACAATCATGCGTCAATACACAGCGCAACAGCGCCTCCCAATGGACACAGTAGTAGTCACAGCTACTCACATAAACAATATGATACACAGTAATACATGGAGTCATACAATATACATATCTCTATATGTTATACCTCAACAGCTACCCTTCCTGAAATCAATGATTAGTTCCTTGGTTTTTGTTACATTGAGTTTGAGGTAGTTGTCATCACACCATTTGATAAAAGCGGGCAAGGCACAGCCGTGATCAGATTGGGGGCCCTGAAGAAGAGACAGCAGTGCTGTGTCATCAGAAAATTTGACAAGATAGCTGCCTTCCTGAGAGGACCTGCAGCTGTCTGTGTACATGATAAAAAGCAGGGGAGAGAGGACACAGCCCTGGGGAGAGCCTGTATTTGAAGTGATGACAGAGGACATGTGTCCATTTACAAAAACCTGCTGAATCCTGTCTGTTAAGAAGTTTAAAAGTAATAATAAAATCTGATCAGGCAACATAAAATGAGAAGCTAGTCTCTCAATTAAAATGTGCGGCTGCATCTTGTTAAAAGCTGAACTAAAGTCAGCGATTTTGGTAGCTCAAGATGTTTGTATACTTTATCTAAAATGAAGAGCTTTGCGTCCTCCACCCCCTTACCAGCTTGGTAGGCAAACTGCAGCGGGTCTAGTTTGCCACCAATTAGGGAGGTTATTTCATTTTTAAGAATTTTTTCAAAGCTCTTCATTACAAGTGAAGTAAGTGCCACCGGTCTGAATTTGTTTAATTCCTTGGGATTTTTTAGTTTGGGGATAGGAATTATTGTGGACGTTTTCCATGCAGTGGGTATTAGTCCACTTACTGCACACATTTGGAAAACTGTAGTGAAGACCTCACTTAGCTGATCAGCACAATAACGCAGTGTGCGTCCACAAATGGCATCAGGGCCAGCCGCCTTCCCTATTTTTACTCTTTTGAAGAGAGTTGAAACCCCCTCTTGAGATATCACAATATCATTTTGTGGAATGAAAGACTCTCTTACTGTAGAGACATTTCCTGTGAAATCTGACCTTTCAAACCTAGAGAAGAAAGAATTAAAGGCATTTGGTAAATCACAGTCATCCACCCCCCTCACACTAATGAGCTGCTTATTCTCACAGGTATGCTGGTTAATGGATGCCATCGATTTAATGCCTTGCCAGGCTGACCTTAAATCACCACTGGAGTACTGTTTTTCAATTTTCTTTCTATATGTGGTTTTAGCCTTCCTTATTTCGTTTTTCACTTCTCTGGAGACTGCTTTTCTCTCCAGAGGGTCCCCAGAATAAAAAGTCATTTTTTTCTTATTAATCACACCCTTCAGATCTTTGGTTACCCAAGGTTTGTTATTAGGGTAGATAACCACTTTTTTTGTTGGGATGACTGAGTCTACACAGAATGTTATATAGGAGGACACTGTATCTGTCAACTCATTTATGTCACCACAAGCATCATAAAAGCAGCGCCAGTCAGTACAGTCAAAGCACGCCTGGAGTGAGGAGATACTGTCCTCCGACCATGTCTTCACAGTCTTCTCCACTCTTTCCAGGCGCTTGAAAGCAGGTTTGTACGCAGGCATAAGATAAACACTGTTATGATAAGAAGCACCAAGAGAGGGCATGGATGTGGATCTGTAAGCACCACTTACTGATCCATAGCAAAGATCAATGACAGTGTTTTTTTGTGTTGTAGCACAAGTTACATACTGTTCATACGTCCTCAAAGTCTTATTTAAAATGCAGTGGTTAAAATCCCCTAGGACAAATTTAGGTGCCTCCGGGCAAATAGAATCCAGTCTGTGAGTGACGTCAGTGATCAGCTGAGCAGCAGCTGTAGTGTTCGCTCGAGGGTGTATATACACTAGTGTGTAGAACAGCTGCTGGAATTCACGTGGTAAATAAAAGGGGCGGAGAGACACTGTCAACAGTTCAATGTCTGGAGTACATATTCTCTCTCTTACCACGATGGTGTTACAGTACCTTTCATTGACATAGAAACACACTCCTCCTCCTCGACTTTTCTTGGTGATCTCAGGTGACCGATCCAGCCGAATTGGGCTTCCAAACCCACTTATTCTGAGGTCCTCGTCCCGGTCCGACTCTCTGAGCCAAGTTTCAGAGAAAGCGAGAAGACAAGTTTCTTTAATTTCGGGTTTCCATTTAACCCACGCTTCCAGCTCGTCTGTCTTATGTCTAATAGACTGGACATTAGACAGCAGGATTGTAGGGAGGGGGGGTAGCCTGCGTCGATCATCGAGCTTGAGGTTTTTAAGTCTCCGGCGTATTCCTCCTCTTTTTCCTCTTTTCCGACATCTGGTCCTTTTATCCGACCTGCGCAGCTCCGCTGGGATGTCCGCTGTTATAACTCCATAAGTCGAGGTCCGTAGGGAGAAAAGAAGCTCTCGGCTGAGAGTGACTCTCCCAGAAACGCCATGTTCACCCTCACCATGACAGGGTGAAAAACCCTGGAGCAGCGCTATCGCACATAAAAGTGCGATCCACTTTACAAAAGTTCTCACCAGCCGCATCTCTGATTCACTGACAGTTCCCACACATGCAAGACGTTAAACAAATAAACGAGACACTAAAAGAATGGGTAGACTGTTTGGGTCGCACGCTGAGGAGCGCCCCCAAATGTGTGTGCACACATTGGCTTGTCAATTTTGCAGATGGGTCACTGTGACAGTCACGTACCTTATGAATTGCTCCATCTTTAAGCTTCAATTTAGATGCTAATCCTGCCGTTGCTCAAGCAGTCTGAGGACTGATCATCACACACAGAAAAAACTGTAGCCGTTGCCGTTAAAAATAAAATTAATCCACTCTGTCCTGGCATTTTCGCGTGTTGGGAGACTGTGCAGGGATCTATGTTGCTGCCTGCATCCTACAAAATAATAACTGGAGTTGATATATCTCCTGATATGTTGTTTTAGCTTCAGTCGTCGCAAAGTAATGGTGCATTCCAGTGTACTCGGAAAAAACGGCGTCCGAATGTGATATGCGCCGATTCTCTTCACTAATGGCGCTGTAGTAGTTGATGTTGAGTTTAGATGCTTGTAACATTCTGAGACTTACCATACAAACATGAGTTTGCTGCGGGCGATTATGTTTTCCCGAGCAGATGCACTGGAACACATTTAGATTGGAAGTTAGGAATAGCGACTCGGAATTATCGATTTCCGAGTACAATGGAATGCACCATAAGCAACGGCTTGCGGCACTGCCGTGAGCTGCATTTTGCGACGACGTAAATGGGATTGGTTGTTCAACTGGGCGTGGGCATGCTCTGAGAGGGGCTGGATTTGCACCTTATGACGTCCAAAGGAACCATTTTCTGAAACGGGCTGTTTTTCTCCTATCTTTGGCACCGTTTTAGGAAAAAGGAAAATACAGAAAAACGGGTTGACATCCAGATTTCAAATTTTCTCAGCTGCTTAGGGAAGTAATTTCCTGTGGAACATGTATAAGCGCCAGGAATAAACCGTTTTCCATAATATGGGTCCTTTAAAGGGCTATGAATCAAGGTCAAATTCCGTCATGGTGTTGAGACAGAAACAGGTCAGATATGATGCTAAACCTCTGACGATTGTTATGCCATTCTTTCAGGTTATTCTGTTATGTATTTTTTGTGAAATTGATGATTATTTTTACAGTTGAAGGTGTAAAAGTGCATCATGGGGCATATCAGCGTCAGTACAAACGTACCAGCATTCTATGTAGAAGGCTGTTTTCTCGCTACTGTTGCTAGTGTGAAATAAAAGGTCAAAAGTAAGAAGTTGGACTGAGGGGCTCAAAGTTACACTAAGTTAATATGCCAACTAGCGGAGTGAGCTTCACAACACAAATCGGTATTTTTATTGAAATTCTGATTACAGTCACTGGGCAAAGTCGCTTCATCCAAAGCGACTTCCAATGGTGATAGTCGACACCATGCGGGGATCGAACCCTCAACCCTGAGACTGAGAGTTGGATGCTTTACTAGCTGAGCTATGCAGGCCGGTGAGCACTTAGCTGGCTAGTCAGATGGACTCCAGCTGCTAACTAGTGGCTGGATTCCCACTTGTTCATCTACTGCTCCAGCCATACTGGCCTTAACGGACAGTACGCATTAGTCTAACACTGAAATAATGGGTAGACCAGGCCTAGGCAAGCTACAATGTACCTGGTATGATGGTAGTAGATGTTGGTGTCGGCCTAACATGACAACATTTCTGTCTGTATTGCTTAAACACAGCCATGGTTGACTGTCTGTTGAATGCCATGCTGTTTTTCTCTCTCTGCCTGTCTCTCTCTCTCTGAAAGAGATGCAGCGATACAAGAGTAAGAGGAGTTACCCATGGTGCTGAAATGTAACTGGTGTAGCATCTCTCTCTCTGTCTCTCTCACTGTCTGTCTCTCTCTGTCTCTGTCTCTGTCTGTCTATCTGTCTGTTTCTCTCTCACTCTAGTGCCGTTTAGTAGTCAGGTTAGTTAGGTTTACCTGCCAACTTCCACAGCTGAATTTGGCTCTTGAAGACGACGGTGCACCGGTGGAAAAAAAAAAAGGTTGTGCAAGAGGATGCAGCAAAATGTGCAAAGTGACTGACATGTTTGGTGCCAGAACATGATGATGATGATGATGATGATGCTGCTACTGATGATGATGATGATGATGATGTAATTGCAATAGATAAACTAGATAGATAATAGATACGAGTAGCAGACCTTTCTGTATCTAGGTAGTGGAGACAATTATTTTGTAAAGGTTGTGCAAGAGGATGCAGGAAAATGTGCAAAGTGCTTAACATGTTTGGTGCCAGAACATGCTGCTGCTGCTGCTGGACGATGATGCAATTGCTATAGACAAACTAGATAGATAATAGATATGAGTTGCAGAGCTTTCCGGTACTGGAGAACTGGGCCTCAAATATGCAGGAACTCAAACCAACCAGATATTTTGCCTTTATCTTGACAAATCCAACTCTGTAGAATTGTTAGACATGCACAATACCAAAACAAAGTCATCATCTTCATCTCAAGATCCAAGGTTATACACAGCATGTTGAACAAAGAGTAATATACTGAAACAGCATAATACATTACTAATGTCTGCTGAGGGGAATAAAGGAAGATTCACCTGATGAGTTTTGATTTCTATTACGTTTTATAATGTTCAAATAACAATTACACACAGAAACGTTTTTTCCCAACAACAGGCAGCATAAATTCACTCCACTAAAACCTCATCCTCGCCAGATCCCACAAAATTACTTGTAAAAACAGAAATTAGCTGTTATCTAGAAAGCTCTGTGCATGTTAACACTCAGTCACCCTCTACTAGGTTAAAGAGACTTTTTTTTTTTTTTTTTTTTTTTTTTAAATCAAGTTTTACACAGATGGTTGTATTCTGAGGAAAGTTAAAAAGTTTAGGACAAAACAGGGCTGAAAAAGGAAAAACTACTACTACTGGGACAGTGTAAATACAGCTCACAACTAAGAAAACAGAACAATGTATTGTCCAGTTGTAGAATTATGTAATAATGTAAAGCAACAATAATTACACATTGCCTATTGGAGCACTTTTACAGAAAAGTTGACTCTGCTCTTTCTTTAATGGGACCAGATCTCCCTTGAAAGAGATTCTTAATCTCATTGGGAATGAACTGGTTAGATAAAGTTTCAATTAAATGAAATGCATTACCTGAGTTGGTTTCGTGCAAACAACTTAATGTAAATCAATTATGTCATTGATTAAATGTTCCTTAATTAGTTGAAGTCATGACTGACAAATTATAAAACAACACTACAATATATTGGTTTATTTAAAGACAATAATAATTACATATTAAAGTCAACTGATTATATTTACAACAATGTTTGATATAGAAGAAGATGGAAACTGTTAAACTTCAACAGACTCAGATTAACAATGATAATTGTTGAAGGGGGTCACGTGGACAAGACCAAGATGGCAGCTTAGCGCAGAGGCTCCAAGCAACCGTACACGATTTTATTCAAAATCCCTAATATATACTGCTAACTTTGTAAATAGAACCTCGTTGTTGATATGTCAAAACCTCCTGCAACCAAGCAGTGTGATATTTTTACTCGAGGACGCAAGACTGGTACTAAAACAACTCCGCCAAATTCATCGAGTAACACAGAAGCTAACGTTAGCGACATGGCTAATATAGCTGAAGTTCTAAGCGAGTTGAAATCACTTCGAGCAGACTTCGGAACAAAGTTGGACAATATTGACACCCGTCTGACTGGCATGGCGAATTCAATGGCTGCATTGGAATGCAAAGTGACAGACGTAAAACGAGATGTTTCCTCCAATGCAACCCGTATCGGAGAAGCTGAATGCCGCATAAACGATACAGAAAAAACACTTGAAAAAACGGAAGCCGCACTAGACTCGGCCACCAAGCGAATCGCCTACCTTGAAGCCAAAACAGACGACCTTGAGAACCGGGGCAGAAGAAAGAACCTTCGGCTCTTTGGTATACGAGAGGGGGCCGAGGACCAACAAACACTCTTCGACTTTATCAATGGTATGCTGACACGATGGCTGGGACTGAACCCTGATAGATCGTTCACCTTGGAGCGGGTTCATCGTACGCTAGCGTCCGGGAAGCCCAACCAAAACAGAGCGATCCTCATTCGTTTTTTAAAGTTTCAGGAGGAGTTTGTCTATCGTGAATCAAGGCGCGTGATATCACACACGACGGGGTCAAGATATCATTCGCACAGGATCTCTCGGCAGAGACTGTTCGAGTCCGACGGGGATTTAACCCGGTTACAAAGTTATTTGTTGACATCAACGCCTTCCGTGGATTCCAACACAACCCCTGCAAACTTAGAGTGCTACATAACGGCAAGATCCATCTCTTCTCAACGCCGAAGGAAGCGGAAAAGTTTTACAAAAGCATCCCACAGTCAATGTAGTCTCCACTGGTGTGTGATCCGTGGATTCAAAATGACCCGCTGCTGAGAGTTGCTTTCACAGCTACAACAAACTTGGGACTCCACCAGGGGAAACAGCTGATCAGCCGTAGGCAACAGCTGACCATCAGGATATGCAGTAGAAGAGAGTCCAAATAAATCGAAGTAAGCTTTTGTCGCTGTGAGTTAAGTTACATATATATGGTTTTATATATGTGTATATATATATATATATTTTATTTGTTGTTGTTTTTTTTTAAAATACGTTTATTGAAATACCATCTTGTTCAGCGCGTAGACCTATTATAATCGGGTTGATTTTGTTTACATATTTCGCAGTTGATGTTTATTAGACCAGTGGATGCTATTTTAACATGGTCAAATTGTATTGTCTTATATTCTAAAAGGGAGAAATTACTATACCAGTTTGATAGTGTATGGTTGACGGGCACTGATTGTTCTGTTGAGGACTTGGGTTAAGTTACGTTGACTAGTTGCTCCTCAAATATTGTGGATCAGCGTCCCTCAAAAGCTCTACTTAAGGGGGAGGGTATGCATTTCAATTGGGGAAATGCTAGGGCTGAGAGCGGGATTGTTTGAAGCAGTGTGTGTATGTGTGTGTGTGTGTGTGTGTGAGGGGTCTATGTGTGTGTGCACTTGCATCATTTTTATGAGGGGCTCAAAGTTACACTAAGTTAATATGCCAACTAGCGGAGTGAGCTTCACAACACAAATCGGTATTTTTATTGAAATTCTGATTACAGTCACTGGGCAAAGTCGCTTCATCCAAAGCGACTTCCAATGGTGATAGTCGACACCATGCGGGGATCGAACCCTCAACCCTGAGACTGAGAGTTGGATGCTTTACTAGCTGAGCTATGCAGGCCGGTGAGCACTTAGCTGGCTAGTCAGATGGACTCCAGCTGCTAACTAGTGGCTGGATTCCCACTTGTTCATCTACTGCTCCAGCCATACTGGCCTTAACGGACAGTACGCATTAGTCTAACACTGAAATAATGGGTAGACCAGGCCTAGGCAAGCTACAATGTACCTGGTATGATGGTAGTAGATGTTGGTGTCGGCCTAACATGACAACATTTCTGTCTGTATTGCTTAAACACAGCCATGGTTGACTGTCTGTTGAATGCCATGCTGTTTTTCTCTCTCTGCCTGTCTCTCTCTCTCTGAAAGAGATGCAGCGATACAAGAGTAAGAGGAGTTACCCATGGTGCTGAAATGTAACTGGTGTAGCATCTCTCTCTCTGTCTCTCTCACTGTCTGTCTCTCTCTGTCTCTGTCTCTGTCTGTCTATCTGTCTGTTTCTCTCTCACTCTAGTGCCGTTTAGTAGTCAGGTTAGTTAGGTTTACCTGCCAACTTCCACAGCTGAATTTGGCTCTTGAAGACGACGGTGCACCGGTGGAAAAAAAAAAAAGGTTGTGCAAGAGGATGCAGCAAAATGTGCAAAGTGACTGACATGTTTGGTGCCAGAACATGATGATGATGATGATGATGATGCTGCTACTGATGATGATGATGATGATGATGTAATTGCAATAGATAAACTAGATAGATAATAGATACGAGTAGCAGACCTTTCTGTATCTAGGTAGTGGAGACAATTATTTTGTAAAGGTTGTGCAAGAGGATGCAGGAAAATGTGCAAAGTGCTTAACATGTTTGGTGCCAGAACATGCTGCTGCTGCTGCTGGACGATGATGCAATTGCTATAGACAAACTAGATAGATAATAGATATGAGTTGCAGAGCTTTCCGGTACTGGAGAACTGGGCCTCAAATATGCAGGAACTCAAACCAACCAGATATTTTGCCTTTATCTTGACAAATCCAACTCTGTAGAATTGTTAGACATGCACAATACCAAAACAAAGTCATCATCTTCATCTCAAGATCCAAGGTTATACACAGCATGTTGAACAAAGAGTAATATACTGAAACAGCATAATACATTACTAATGTCTGCTGAGGGGAATAAAGGAAGATTCACCTGATGAGTTTTGATTTCTATTACGTTTTATAATGTTCAAATAACAATTACACACAGAAACGTTTTTTCCCAACAACAGGCAGCATAAATTCACTCCACTAAAACCTCATCCTCGCCAGATCCCACAAAATTACTTGTAAAAACAGAAATTAGCTGTTATCTAGAAAGCTCTGTGCATGTTAACACTCAGTCACCCTCTACTAGGTTAAAGAGACTTTTTTTTTTTTTTTTTTTTTTTTTTAATCAAGTTTTACACAGATGGTTGTATTCTGAGGAAAGTTAAAAAGTTTAGGACAAAACAGGGCTGAAAAAGGAAAAACTACTACTACTGGGACAGTGTAAATACAGCTCACAACTAAGAAAACAGAACAATGTATTGTCCAGTTGTAGAATTATGTAATAATGTAAAGCAACAATAATTACACATTGCCTATTGGAGCACTTTTACAGAAAAGTTGACTCTGCTCTTTCTTTAATGGGACCAGATCTCCCTTGAAAGAGATTCTTAATCTCATTGGGAATGAACTGGTTAGATAAAGTTTCAATTAAATGAAATGCATTACCTGAGTTGGTTTCGTGCAAACAACTTAATGTAAATCAATTATGTCATTGATTAAATGTTCCTTAATTAGTTGAAGTCATGACTGACAAATTATAAAACAACACTACAATATATTGGTTTATTTAAAGACAATAATAATTACATATTAAAGTCAACTGATTATATTTACAACAATGTTTGATATAGAAGAAGATGGAAACTGTTAAACTTCAACAGACTCAGATTAACAATGATAATTGTTGAAGGGGGTCACGTGGACAAGACCAAGATGGCAGCTTAGCGCAGAGGCTCCAAGCAACCGTACACGATTTAATTCAAAATCCCTAATATATACTGCTAACTTTGTAAATAGAACCTCGTTGTTGATATGTCAAAACCTCCTGCAACCAAGCAGTGTGATATTTTTACTCGAGGACGCAAGACTGGTACTAAAACAACTCCGCCAAATTCATCGAGTAACACAGAAGCTAACGTTAGCGACATGGCTAATATAGCTGAAGTTCTAAGCGAGTTGAAATCACTTCGAGCAGACTTCGGAACAAAGTTGGACAATATTGACACCCGTCTGACTGGCATGGCGAATTCAATGGCTGCATTGGAATGCAAAGTGACAGACGTAAAACGAGATGTTTCCTCCAATGCAACCCGTATCGGAGAAGCTGAATGCCGCATAAACGATACAGAAAAAACACTTGAAAAAACGGAAGCCGCACTAGACTCGGCCACCAAGCGAATCGCCTACCTTGAAGCCAAAACAGACGACCTTGAGAACCGGGGCAGAAGAAAGAACCTTCGGCTCTTTGGTATACGAGAGGGGGCCGAGGACCAACAAACACTCTTCGACTTTATCAATGGTATGCTGACACGATGGCTGGGACTGAACCCTGATAGATCGTTCACCTTGGAGCGGGTTCATCGTACGCTAGCGTCCGGGAAGCCCAACCAAAACAGAGCGATCCTCATTCGTTTTTTAAAGTTTCAGGAGGAGTTTGTCTATCGTGAATCAAGGCGCGTGATATCACACACGACGGGGTCAAGATATCATTCGCACAGGATCTCTCGGCAGAGACTGTTCGAGTCCGACGGGGATTTAACCCGGTTACAAAGTTATTTGTTGACATCAACGCCTTCCGTGGATTCCAACACAACCCCTGCAAACTTAGAGTGCTACATAACGGCAAGATCCATCTCTTCTCAACGCCGAAGGAAGCGGAAAAGTTTTACAAAAGCATCCCACAGTCAATGTAGTCTCCACTGGTGTGTGATCCGTGGATTCAAAATGACCCGCTGCTGAGAGTTGCTTTCACAGCTACAACAAACTTGGGACTCCACCAGGGGAAACAGCTGATCAGCCGTAGGCAACAGCTGACCATCAGGATATGCAGTAGAAGAGAGTCCAAATAAATCGAAGTAAGCTTTTGTCGCTGTGAGTTAAGTTACATATATATGGTTTTATATATGTGTATATATATATATATATTTTATTTGTTGTTGTTTTTTTTTAAAATACGTTTATTGAAATACCATCTTGTTCAGCGCGTAGACCTATTATAATCGGGTTGATTTTGTTTACATATTTCGCAGTTGATGTTTATTAGACCAGTGGATGCTATTTTAACATGGTCAAATTGTATTGTCTTATATTCTAAAAGGGAGAAATTACTATACCAGTTTGATAGTGTATGGTTGACGGGCACTGATTGTTCTGTTGAGGACTTGGGTTAAGTTACGTTGACTAGTTGCTCCTCAAATATTGTGGATCAGCGTCCCTCAAAAGCTCTACTTAAGGGGGAGGGTATGCATTTCAATTGGGGAAATGCTAGGGCTGAGAGCGGGATTGTTTGAAGCAGTGTGTGTATGTGTGTGTGTGTGTGTGTGTGAGGGGTCTATGTGTGTGTGCACTTGCATCATTTTTATGTTTTTTGTTTTACAATTTCATAACTTTACCTTATGCTGAGATAATCATTTATGGAGAAAACAAAACAGAAAAGTAGTTTGGATATTAAAATTACAAGTTGGAATGTCCGGGGAATGAGAAAACTGGCCAAACTGAAACAAGTATTAAACAGGATAAAATATCTCAAATCTAAAATAGTCTTTCTACAGGAATCACATTTGATTGCTTCAGACATACATTATTTGAGTAAAAGATGGCCAGGCCAAGTATTTCATGCTTCCTATAATACTCATGCAAGGGGTGTAGTTATCCTCATAGACAAATCAATACCATTTCAAATCACAAAAACTACCCAAGATCCATCTGGACGGTATATTATAGTTCAAGGTAATATTTTGTCACAAAAACTAAATCTTATTAATATTTATGGCCCTAATGAGGACAACCCATCATTTTTCGAAAGACTATTTCTAACTGTGTCTGCCTTGGAGGGACTTTATATTATCGGAGGAGATTTTAACTGTGTCCTTGACCCAGTGTTGGATAGATCCACCGAAATTGATACAACTCATGTACAAGCTAGGAAAACACTGATTAACTATTTGAAGGATCTAAGATTAATTGAAGTTTGGAGAACACAGAACCCAAACAAAAGGGAATACTCTTGTTACTCAAGCTCATATAAAACTCATTCACGTATTGATTACTTTTTAATTTCTATGGAACTAATGTCTAATGTCAAAAAATGCTGGTACAATAGTATAGTAATTAGTGACCATGCAACAGTATCTATGGAGATCTATTTAGGTAGGTTGGAACATTGCTCAAGATGGAGGTTACAAGTTTATTTGTTACAAGATCCAGCCTTTATTAAATTTGTGGAAAGTTGCATTGATAAATATTTTGAACTGAATACAGACGAAACTACGGCCAGTATTAGATGGGAAGCATTTAAAGCCTATATAAGAGGAGAAATTATTAGTTACACAAGTTCTAAAACCAAATGGCACAATCAAGAATTACGAACATTAGAGAACCAAATTAAAAAAGCTGAGACCAAAATTTATAATAATAATGACCCTGAAAAATTACATAATCTATCTGTTATGAGAGCTAATTATGATAAATTAACAACTGACAAAGTGGCTAAAAGTCTAATGTGGACTAAACAAACATACTATGACCAAGGGGAAAAAGCAGGTAAATTATTGGCCTGGAGGATAAAGAAAACGCAAGCTGAGAGAACAATTAATAGTATAAAGTCAATATCTGGCAACTTAACTATGGACCCATTAGAGATAAATAATAATTTTAGAGACTTTTATAAATTGCTATACAAATCAGAATATATAGAAAATAGAGAAGCTCAAAAAACATTTCTTGATCAGTTGCAATTTCAGACTATATCAGACGATGAAAAAGTAGCACTGGATAGTCCATTAACAACAAAAGACCTTTGTGAAGCTATAGGGGACATTAATAGTGGTAAAGCACCCGGACCAGATGGGTTACCAATAGAGTTTTATAAAACATTTAAAAGACAACTTGTAAGGCCACTTCTTGACATGTATGAAGAATCGTTTATTAAAGGAACGCTCCCAGATTCATTAAGATTAGCTATAATAACCCTAATATTAAAAACAGACAAACCCCCAACTGAATGCTCGTCTTACAGACCAATTAGTTTAATGGGATGTGACACAAAAATACTTTGCAAAATGCTTTCTAGAAGATTAGATAAATATCTTCCCCAGTTGATTATTGATGATCAACAAGGTTTTGTACAAAAAAGACAAGGTTATCACAATATTAGAAGAGTCTTGAATATACTACATGAGAAACATAATGCAAAAGACGCAGCAATGCTATCAGTAGATGCATGTCAAGCATTCGATAGGATAGAATGGGGTTACCTTTTTGAAGTACTCCCAAGATTTGGGTTGGGTGGAACTTTTCTCAAATGGATTCAACTACTATACACAAACCCAACCGCCGAGATCCTAACTAATAATACCATTTCGAGACCCTTTAGTTTACAGAGATCTACCCGACAGGGTTGCCCTTTGTCTCCACTGCTATTCACGTTAGCAATTGAACCTCTAGCCATGGCCGTAAGAGCACATACAGGATTATCAGGTATTACAATTGGGGGGATAGATCATCGCATTTCTTTATATGCGGATGATATCATATTTTTCCTGACAAATTTAAAAAATAGTATTCCCAATCTGATGAGATTAATTGAAAATTTTGCAGGGTTCTCTGGATATAAAATTAATAATTCAAAATCAGTATTAATGTTTCTTAATAAGGAAGAAAGACATAGTCCCATAGTAAATACTCCATTTATGACAACTACTGAAGGTTTCAGATACTTCGGTGTTAAAATCACTCCGGAACTCAGTGAAATAATCCCAGCGAATTATGACCCCCTGGTGGACGGAGTAACTGAAGCACTGAATCGCTGGTCCAACTTGCCTATATCTATGGTCGAACGAATAAATATAATAAAAATGACTATTCTACCCAAATTTTTATATTATTTTCAAACACTCCCACTGCCACTACCAAACATGTTTTACGACAAACTTAACAAATTATTTGGTCAATTCATCTGGAATGATAGGAAAGCTTGACTCCGCCTTAAGCTATTACATCTGCCTTATGAGCGGGGGGGGCTTCAACTTCCCAATCTTAGATGGTATTATATGGCTGCCCAACTGACCTCAGCATCATATTATTTCTGCACAGCGCCCCCAGCCTGGGTAAGCATCGAGCAAGAGTCCATTCCAGAGCTACCATTAAATTTGTATCTATACTCTTCAGATATTAAGACATTGAGGAAACGTACAAAAAATCCTTTTCTTAAAAATACAATTTCAGTTTGGCATGCTGCACACAAACATATAGGTGATATGCCTGTATTGTCTCAATTTACTCCTATTTGGGGTAATGAACAGTTTACACCTGGTAAAAAGGATGGAGGATTTAGGTTATGGAATATAAAAGGTGTTCGGAAACTGATGGATCTTTATGTAGACGGAGTTTTGCTTTCTTTTGATCAATTATGTCAGAGGTATCAAATCCCTAAGAAACACTTCTTTAAATATTTACAGTTAAAAAGCTACATGTCATCAAAATATGGACAGATAATGTGTATACCACCTTTATCAAAACTTGAGGAAATAACACTTGTAAATTTAGAAGGGAAGGGCCACGTATCTAAATATTACAGCATATTGGTTGCATATAGTACTGAATCAACACTAGATAAATTAAATGCTTGGAAAATGGATATACAAGAAGACATTGAAGAGACAGATTGGAACGATGCTTGTTTAAAAGCACAAAAACAGACAATAAATACAAGGTTTAAATTACTTCAATATAAATGGTTAATGAGAATGTACATAACTCCTGTCAAACTTCATCATATGTCTGCTAATATCCCAGATGTTTGTACTAAGTGTTTGGACGAGAAAGGTACTCTATTTCACTGTCTATGGGAATGTCCAAAGATGCACTGGGTATGCACTGGGTATGCACTGGGTCAGGCATGTGATCCACATGCCTGCCCAACGCCTCCCTAGACAGATCCTCTATGGCCAGCTCTTGGACGGTCATAGAGCTGCTGGGGGCCAGAAAAAGCGCTACAAGGATCACCTGAAAATCCTTCTGAAGAAGTGCAACATCACACCATCAGCACTAGAACCCCTGGCTGCTGATTGCCACACCTGGAGCTCCAGCTGCCACCAGGGAATCACTCACCTTCAGGAGCAGGCCACACAGAGGAGAATACAGCGGCGTGCACAGAGGCACCAACGTGCTGCAGGGCCTCCCCTCACCTGTGCTGTATACCCCTGCCCCTCACGTGGCAAGACTTGCGGATCACGCATTGGCCTGCACAGCCACATGGCTATGCATAGGCGTAACACACCCCAATAATCCCCCCCACAAATTAATTTGGAGCAACGTCATCATCAACATCGATGGACTGCCATAAGAAGTAAGTGTGTGTGTAAGAGAGAGATCCTGTCCAGGGTGAACGATCATTTCAGCAGCTGTCTTTGGTTAGCAGTGTGAGTGTTTCTCTACACAGGAGGCGACTCTCCCTCCTCTATCTGACACAGAGACACTGAGGAACCAAACAACCCAAACCTAAACCCAAACCCAGGGTAGAGGGGTTCAGTGAATGTGGAGGTGAAGGTGTGGAGGTGG
Organism: Hoplostethus atlanticus; assembly: GCA_034670405.1. Classification (NCBI taxonomy): domain Eukaryota; kingdom Metazoa; phylum Chordata; class Actinopteri; order Trachichthyiformes; family Trachichthyidae; genus Hoplostethus; species Hoplostethus atlanticus. The sequence goes on from JAXDDX010000249.1 coordinate 38,378, forward strand.
ATCAGTGAGTCAAGAGTGCCAGCAGGCCAGTCCAGATACACTCCTACTCTGTCAGAGTCAGAGGAGGAGTTACATATGTCTGTTGATCTGTTATTGTGACAAGCAGAGTAACTATTATCAGAGCAGAACAGACTCCAGGACTTGTCATTCCCTCCAAACCAGCACTCAGCAACCTCTCCTCTCCTTCTGATTCCTCTGTATGTCACTCCGATATCAACCTCTCCTTTCCTCTCCACCTCCCAGTAACAGCGCCCAGTTAGACCATTTCTACACAGCACCTGGTCCCAGTAGTCAAATCTCTCTGGGTGATCAGGATATGGTTGCTTCTCTTCCACCACTGTCACCTTTCTGTTGTCCTCAGACAGAGAGAGGTTTCTGTTTGCTGTGTTTGGGTCCAGTGTGAGTTCACGGGCATCTGATGGGGAGAACAAGACACAATACAGCAGCAGTTTCTGATCTAATAGACCTGTTCTGTTATTATTAGTTGATTGATGTCAGGTACTGTTGGATATCCTCCACTAGAGACTAGAGGTCATTCAGCTCATTCAGACAGTGGAACAGGTTGATGCTTCTCTCTGGAGGGGGATTGTCCCTGATCTTCTCCTTGATGTAGTCAACTGTTTCCTGGTTGGTCTGTGAACTTCTTCTTGTCTGTTCCAACAGGTCTCGTAGGAGAGTCCAGGGGCCAAATGTATAAAACTCTGTGTAGATTTAGGTGTAGAAATCTGTGTACGTGGAACCCCTTCTTTTTGGCTCTCACACAGCAGACTGAAGAGCTCACGCGACAACTTCTCTCAGGTTCACAGCATTTATTTTGATGAGATCTGGTTCATAAACACACAAATAATTGTGTTTGGGTGGTGAAGCATCAGACCAGTTACTGGATACTGCCCCAGGCTAACATTGTCAGCAGGCAAAAGAGTCTTTCAAAATGTGATCGTATAGTTTTGTTAGACAAAATAATTCCCACTAAAAATGTACACAATATTTATCTCAACAACTTGTTTCTTCAAACAAACAGCCATGACCCAAATTTTCATATTTTTGTTATAAAGTAAACCTCTATGCAAGGGTTGAATCAGTGCTCATTAGTAATAGAGCTAAAACATTTCAATAAAACATACCTGGTTCATAAACACACAAATAATTGTGTTTGGGTGGTGAAGCATCAGACCAGTTACTGGATACTGCCCCTATACATTAGAATATACAATCAACACACGTGGACGCCATATTACATTAGTGCTTGTCTAGCGAAGGAAAAGACAAAAGGAAGCTAGTGTGCGCAGCACAGCAGCTAGCTGTTAGCTAACTAACTAACAGCTAACAGACTTTTAGCTAAACCTTCAAACTAAAATAATAAAACTATAAAATGATAGCTCAAAACAGTCAGAAAACATGGCGAAGCTATTCATGTTACCTAATTTACACTTTAAATTTGACTGTAAGTAGTTTTTACAATTAAACATTTGGAAAGATCACGGAGCAGTTTTCACTACATACCAGGCTAACATTGTCAGCAGGCAAAAGGGACGAGCTGACAAATTCCAGTAGCTACAACCACCACCACCAGCCACATGAGGGCGCCCAAATACAACAACCAAAACACCCTTGAATAGGTAAACATAGGATTTAAGAATAAGTCTCCAAGGAAATAAATAACAAAACCATGAATAAAGAATAGATGTAGGAATGAATTTTGGCGAACTTCATCTATCAATAACAACCCTGTTACATTCGCACAAAACAGGAAACATGCATACGCTCAGATGTATAAAACCCCATGTACGTCTGTTCTCCTCATACATCTCAATCATCCTGAAATTGTGCGCACGTGCACGAGCAACAACCAAATGCAATGCTCTACCACAGAGTGCACGGCTGTGCACCACATTATAGCGTGTCTGTTGTGCACTCTGGGGGTTTGTAAATGGCATAACCATGGCTTCAATGCATACCCATTGTCACCTGAGGGTATAAAATATTATATACATAAACAATATTATATACATATATTACATTTGGGAAACCGGACATCGCTGCAAATTGCATTTTGTTGGCCTGTTCAGCTGCTGTGTGGGAACCTGATGTATCTATTACTCAAAGAGATTATGCCACCCCCACGCCATGGGCATGACCCGGCTCAGGGCAGCTCAGGATATCCCTGATCTGTCCGCAAGCTCCCGCTGAAACGTCCCCGTCGCTAAAAACCCGATTGTTGTCAATACCTGTAGATGGAGGGGGACGGCAGGGTTTCTCCGAGAGTGCCGTTCCAACACAGGGCCCAGTTCAGCACACAATTCGAGGAGAACAGCTCTTGGAAATCCAAAGCGGCGCATTAGCCAGTCATCATCATGGACCAGAAAATCAGTACGGTCTCTGAAGACTCGTTCTCGCCTAAATTGCGCAATAGCAATATCTTCCAGCAACGCCAAAGCAGCCATTGTATCATTTGGCACAGCCATTACGCACGGCTACAGCCTTTATATAGTGTAGGTTATTCTTACTCCCCAATAATACAGAATAATAATCTTTATTTATATAAAGATCATGTATTTATTTGTTTATTTATATAAAGATCATTATCATTATAGTTATTATAAAGCATAGTGACATATTTACTCAAGATAGAACGAAATGAAGGCTTGTCAAAAAAAAGGTTGTTAACCACTCACGCATCACTATGTAATCATAATGAAGGCATCCGAACGTAACGATGCCTTGAACGGGAAGCAGACCGTGGTGGTTTTCTAGACGCACTCCAAACGCCACTTGTTGCAACTTTGAATAATTTATTTCTACAAAAAAAGGGTTACAAACGTTGACAAAAAGGGTTCCATAATTTCCATTAAACTCAAAAGATATCGAACAAACAACTAAAAGTTATAGTGCACAGCGACAAAGTCGTCAAAATAGGCACACTCTGTCATGTCTGCTTCATAGAAGATCAGGTTGCCTTTCTCCAGCTGCTCAAAAGTCAGTTTTCCCAGAGACAGTATCATCTTGCTGGTTTCTGTATTCCAGTGTGGATCTGTCTCAGCGTCATGCTGACGAAGGCTTGTAGCCGAAACGCGTCCATTCGCCCTAATAAAAGGATTCTCTTCCATTCCGTGAGTGCCGGTACCTTGCTTTTTCTGTCTCAGCTCTCCCATGATACTTAACATTCCCCTGCTTGAACTGAACCACCAGGAAGCGGATGTACATCTCAGTCAGGCTCTTTGGCATCTTTCCTCTCTGATTGGTTCTCAACACATAATCCATAACTGTAGCCGTGATCCAGCAGAAGACTGGGATGTGGCACATGATGTGGAGGCTTCGTGATGTCTTGATGTGGGAGATGATTCTGCTGGCCAGCTCCTCATCTCTGAATCTCTTCCTGAAGTACTCCTCCTTCTGTGGGTCAGTGAACCCTCTCACCTCTGTCACCATGTCAACACACTCAGATCTGATTGGCTGCTGCAGGTCATGTGGTTATCCACAGGCGAGCAGAGGGAAGCAGTTTCCCCTTGATGAGGTTTGTCAGCAGCATGTCCACTGAGGTTGACTCTGTAACATCAGTCCAGATGTGGTTGTTCTGGAAGTCTAGAGGAAGCCGACACTCATCCAGACCGTCAAAGATGAACACAACCTGGAACTTGTCAAAGGTGCCGATTCCTGCTTCTTTGGTCTCAAAGAAGAGGTGATGAAGAAGTTCCACCAAGCTGAACTTTTTCCCTTTCAGCAAATTCAGCTCTCGGAATAGAATGAATTGAATGAAGCGAATGGAAACGTGAAGTGTATATTGCGGTTGGCTTTGTCTTCAGCCCAGTCCAGAGTGAACTTCTGTGTTAAGACACACTCCCTTTGTCATCAATGTCCTGATTGGTTCCTCTCTTCCAGGTAAAGGTTTAAAGATGTCTTCATATGTGATTGTTGTTTCTGGTGTCACTGGTTTCCTGGATGCTATTTCAATCTGTCTGACCTCATGTTCATCATTGACCTCTCCACTCCCTCCCTCTGTGATGTAGAGCTCTGTGTAGAACTGATTCAGGAGTGTTGGGTTTCCTACTTTAGCGATCCCCTCAAACAAACACTGAAACTTCTCCTTCAGATTACATTTCAGTTGACGTTGGCAGACTGCAGCAAGAGTTTCTGAATGAAGAAACAACAATGAGTGGATGTTGAGGTAAATATAAGAAATGAGAACATTTACAGGTGAATATGTACATTTCCCAACTCCTATCTAACTATTCAGCTCATCAGTGGTGGAAAACAGGTCCTGACTGTGTGCAGCCCGATGTGAAAGGCAGCAGTCATCATTTCAATGAGGACTGCAATGGTCAGTGTGTTGAAAACTTTCTACATCTCTTGCATTTCCAACACACAACACAATCGTCACTTCCATGAACACATCATATTCTCATGGTAAACATACCACAGCAGAGTATTAACATACAGCAGGAAGCACCCTTTGCATTGATTCTAACTGTGATAAACAACATGAGTTTCTCATATTAACAAATACAACCTGTCCATTCAGGGTGGCATTTACAAAGTGAGCCAGCACCGTGTGTCCGGCTTCAGAACGCCACAACCTGGGGCTAGGCATCGCAAAGAAAGTCTGTTGAAGGGACAGAATGAATCCATTCAATGATTCTTCAACCCCAAATTCAATCGTACAAGTTCAATGTTGGGAACTCAATATTTACCACATTTTCTTTAATGTCCCTAAGCAGAGCCTGGCCAGCCTGGGTGAGGAAATACAGTTCCTGGGCAGGACTTGTTGGAATCTATCAAGCAGATAATAGAAAATTACACACACACACACACACACACACACACACATATGAGCAATACTTACAATTACAATAAAAGACAAGTAGGCAAAACAGCAGCTGCCGCTAAAAGAGAATAAGAGAGAAGGAAGTAAGTGGGCCACATAGTTACAGCATGGAACCTCCATAGTTATAATGACTACCCTTACCCAAACTATATTTCACCTTTCATGGATTATACAAAAAAAGGATGTCACTCCGGGACCACAATCCCACCCCTGGCTACAGCAGCAACCCATTTCACCGGCCTACATGACTTTATCAGCTGTCACCTCAGCTGGTAGTGCAGGACTTGGGAGCACAGTATACAGTAACAACCAGCCTAGAGAGTCACACAAACTACACAAAGTGCTCAGGTTTGATATGGGAGAAAAACCTGCCCCTCTTGATTAGGCATGACCTAGATTCAAGTGAGGCATCCTCTTAAGGTGGACCAAATTAAACAGGTCTGTCTTTAGAGCTATCTTCCTATAAATACACGACCATAAATAAATCATGACTACTCTAGCATGGCCTAACGTTACCCAACTCGGGATACCAAGTCTGTAAAATCACCCAATGGAGTAGTAGTCTCATCTTTTCAGTAGTAGTCTAAAGGCCAGTTTTTATTTTGTATGTCTCCATTTCAAAGTCAAAATTGTATTTGCTGATTTAGATTAAATACACCGTACCTGGGCTACACAAATGGGAATCCAGCCAGTAACGTTAGCCAACCGTTCAGTTAGAGTCCATTTGGCTAGCCAACACCATCAATATGTCATCAATATGTCAATAAAAACACTGATGTGGGTGGTGAAGCCCAGTCTGCTAGTTAGCACATGAACTTAGTGTAACTTTCGACATGTCTAGAGCTCATTTGATAGTTTTTCTTTTACTCTAATGGCAAAATTATAATTATCATTATATTTTTCTGCTCGGCATCTTCCTCAATGGAACGTTGGCTGTTGAATTTGTAATAAAAAAACATAAATAAAAAAAAGTACAGAAAAAAAAGCCTGAAATGAATGCAGTGTATGAAAATTGCAATTCTTCATCTGATAAGCTAAAAATTAACTATTTTTTGTGTGAACACCATGATTAAATATCATATCGTTTTAGAGCCCTTTAAATAGCAACTGATTCTATTGTATTTTCAGGTAGGTATAACAGGTGCATTTGATGCCGTCGCTCGGCTTTATATGAATGTATACAACCACAAGAGCGGGGGACATTTGCATCTGCCGCACAGTACATCCTTTTATCTACTGTACAGTATTTGCATATACGTATAGGTCGTCCCTCAGTTGTTAAAGATGTGTATACGCTGGCAGGACCGAGTAGCGTTTGCATCTCCTATACCTACCCAAAATTTTTCCTTCAAGGCATTTAAATCATATTTAAAACTCAACTCAAAGCAAAAATTAACCTCATATTTGAGGAGTGAAATTTTTTTGGTTTGAGGCGGTTTGAGCTTCTCCTGGTAACAAAATTGAACTCATCCAAACACTCAAAAAGTATTTTGGATCATTTAGATTTAGTTTAGTTAGTACATTAAAACGGAATATGAATATACAAAAAGTGTATATTTTAAAGCCGATCCATTGTCGTCACTCATGCTCATCTTCTTGCGTGCAATTCCCATCTTCTGTTTCCTTCTCTGTAGGTATAATTTTTATTATAAATGATTTACGGACCCACTGTATATCGCACATCTATACTGTTTGAATTAATGAATTAATTATTTTTCTCTATGCACAATATAAACAATTTTAATTCAATTGTTTTGATTTTTCCCTAAAAATAAAATGTGATTGAAATAAATCAATATATACTGTATATTGAACATAAAACATATGTTTATTACTATATAACTGTAATATAAAATGTGCAAAAACCATTAGAATGAATCAACATTAGAACCAACCAGGTCCCACCTTGGCCAAGAACGATTTTCCCTGCAGGTTACAGTAATTTTCCTCAGTAACAAGTAGTTTCTATTTTAATTGTCATAATAATATTACAGTTATCAGTGAGATTAATAAATCGTTACGTTACTTTTATTAATACTCCTTGTCACAGGGAAACCCCGTGCCCTAAAGTAAGGCACAGATGCGACACGCACAACAAGACAGTGGGCATAAGGACATTGTATAGTGGGCATAAGGACATTGTTTAAATTGTTGTTAAATTGTTGTTTAAATTGTTTGTCACCTCTCCTCTCTGCTACACTTGTCTCATAGAGCGGGAACTGCCGAATCCGACCGGGAGGGTCCATTCGATTTATGTAGAAGGGTTCCCAGGGGAAGAGACCAAGTGCAGTAGAGTGGGAGGGGTGTTTGTGTTTGTGTTTAGGGATTAGGCTGTTTAAAGCACCCTTTTTAAAGAAACATCATTAAAAGATTTTATTGAAGTTTATTTTAAAATATAACACATGGTAATTGAACATTGCTGTCCTTGTAAATGTTTCAAATGAGATAATTGATAATGGTCTCTTGAGTAGGTGGAGCCCACCTGTATTTAAGGGACAAGGCTGGAGCACCTAGGGAAGGCAAAAACCTGATAACGTAGAGAACAACCAGAGAGACAGCTCCAGACCACAGCTCCAGACCACAGCTCCAGACCACGGCCCAGTGTTAGCGGCATAGCCAAAGTGCAGAGTAGAGTTATTTTCTGTTTGAAATATTTATTTTTGGTATTTTCCTATTTTTGGGAAAATAGTTTATTATTGTTTTTCTTCATTTTGGCCGACCAACTTTAATACACTGTAAATATCTACACGGGACTCCACTACTGTAAATAAAATTCACTTGGACTGCTGAACTTCGCCTGCATCCCTTTGTGTCTGGCTACTCGGCCAACCTCACACTCCTTTATATCATAAATTCTTGGACACTTGGGCAGGATGGACATATTGGCTGTTGCGGGGCTCGAACCCATTACCTCTTGTTCTTAATGCCGGGATCAGACTACACAATATTTTTGTCTGTTACGATGGTCACTGTGTCAGATTAGGCGATTATAGAGAGATAAATTTGTGCCGTGACACGTTGGTCACCGACCAATAATTGCTTGCCGACGTGCGTGATGGCATCGGAAAGCACGCAGGCAACAAGAATGTAAATAAACAATGGCGTCCGAAGCGGTATTTATGTATGATACTGGCTGTCTTGTGTTCTGAAAAGCCTAAAAAAAAGAAAAAACGACTGTGGACCCGTTCTTGGGTCGCATGAAGAGAACAGTATGGGTTGTCAATCCTTCAAAGAGAACTTGAGGTAAAAATAACAAATGTTTTAGCCTGTAGTGAAACCTAAATGTAGCTAGCTAGCTAGCCTCCACAGAGGTGTTGTTGCCAGAGCGCGACAAACCTTTCCTCTGTTTCATAGTTCCACCTAGCGGCACCAACAACTTCATTCCTCTTTTGCTTCGCCATGTTTGTTTATAGCACTCCTATTGGTCAATGTCACGGACGAGATGGAACACGTCATGGATGGCAAAAAAAAATTCTAACACGCTAGTCTTTCTCTCGGGACGTCGTGAGGCGCCCCAGATGCAGCGTCGGTTGTCGTCCACTATGTCACACTACACAAGATAAAACGATCGATTGTCGCGCCCTGACGTTCCCAACACGACCCGACGCCCTACGTCTGCCGAATCGGGCTATAATCGGGCTGATATCGTGTAGTCTGAACCCGGCATAAGACGCGTAGCCAAAGAACATTAGGCCGGGGCTACATTGAAGCCCCTCCCTAAGAGTGCTTTCATTGGTCAGCCACTGCAGAATGGGACGAGGCTATTATTTGTTTGATTGGTCAGCCACCGCTGACAAGCTCATTCTTTTATTGGTCAGCTGAGCCGGATGAGGCGGGGCTACACATGGCTTTGATTGATCAGCCACCGCTGTCAAGAGCATTCTTTGACGCCGACATATTCCCGCGGTACAAGCAGTCAGCCTCTTCATTACGTTTGTAGGTGAACTGCTTGTTAGCTAGCCAGAAGACCACTCGTACACTGAGCAAGTAAGTAGCAACACATCAGGACATTGGAAGATCTGTGTTTTCATTTTGGTGCTTTTTTGTATTCATGTATATTTCTACTGCGTTTTAGTCAGGTACGTAGGTGGTTTGAATTGATTATAAATTATGACAGGAAGAAAATCTCTGCAGAAACTCTTTGTTAACTATTTCTTTTTTACACGTTTTGCAGATGATGAAACCACAGGACGGAGATTTTATATGTAGATTCTCTCTGCAGACATAGTTTCAGAGATGAAAACCACATCAAAATATTCAGCTTTATAGGGCAAAAAGTTCAATAAAATATAGTAGTTGTTTTAGTACTGTGGTGGTTCTGTTTTATACCACAGTTTCCCTCTTATTATATGGCTCAGTGTTCACTGAAGTGGCCATTGAATAAGTTACTAGATAGATAATGCACCTTCACTGATATAAATTCCATATAGTATGGACTGTGAAAGATGGCTCAGACAGAGCCACCAGAGCAAGCTGTTGCTTTCTGGAACTGCTGTCCCTACTACATGTGTCACTGGTTACTGCAAATATCACTTAAGAAATAATCACCTGTGACACTGTTAAACTTCATGAACTACATCACAACAGTTTCACATTGTGTCCGTTCATGGTTGGCAGTGTTTATTTGCTGAAGGTGATGCAAATACTGAGTATAGAACTACAATTTAGAAACATTTTTTTTTTAGGTGAATTTAAGGATGACACTTCACACCCCACAAGAAAGAAAATGAGAGAAGAAGGCCAAAATTGGTATGTTTCTTTTGTTCTTTATTCCTAGGCTGTTTTTCTCTGACAGCCTCTGTGAGAACTCTACCAATGGTAACACAAGGTTTCCAGTTATTAATTTGTTACACAATGTTGCATGAGAATATCATAACTGACGGAGACGGTGTTCATAAGAAAAACACCTCATCTGTCTACATTTCCAAGTCTCTGTGCTGTTAAAAATGTTTATCTGGAAATAAAGAAAAGAAATTATGAATAATGTATTTGCCTATTCCAAGTGCTTTTGCTTGTTTTATGTATATGATTAAGTAACTTCAAATCAATAAGATCAAATTGATGTCAAGTTTATTTTTATAGCCCTCAGCCTCAAAGGACTCCAGGCTGATAGACGATCAGATTCTATCTACCTATCTGTCTATTTGCTTGAACAAAACTAACAAAACGTCTAAACTTAACATTGCAGAAATCAAAGTAACGCTAGCTACACAGCTAGCTACCTCCTCAGTGCTCACATCACACTCTGTCTGTGTGGGAGTAGTGATGCACATGATCCGTAACTACTACTACTTCATTAATTTTAACAGTGGTTGGCAACCAACATTAAGTGCATTACTGCCACCTTCTGATCCGGAGTGTGGACCAGAGTATCTAAACATCAGATATGCTTCTTTGATAAACTCTAAGAATATCCTACTACATGAACCGTTCGGCAAATTCAAAATCTTCTTCAAATTAAACTCTTGTTCTCCAGCCTTTACAGGGTTACAGCAGTGTCGTCCTCTAGCTCGTATGGGTACTTTTTCATAGAAAATGTGACCTGTTAGTAATGTATTAGGGTGAGACATGTAAAAAAAAAAGTGTTTCTCTTAACTTAAAGGTAAATGCATTGTGAGTTAGGATATATAATATATATGTGCGTATATACAAGAGTTATATAATGATTTGAAAGATATATTTCATTGTTATGGATGAAATAGATTATTTCTTTATTTTATACTTATTTATATAGTTGAATGAAGATTCATGCATCCTTTTTCCTTGCATTTCAGGCCACACTCACAGTGCTGAGGGTGGTAACAACAGCGCAACCCATTAGCCATGCAACTGGAATCCCGTTCCTGTCTCCTGCCAGGTAATGACTTAGATTATTGACGATCACTGTGGTAACGTTATGATTTTTAGAAGAAGAAGATTACTTTATTCGCAATTCGGGGTGCACACACATGCACCAACACACACAACACATGCAAGGGGGGAAGTGGCCGCCGAACACAACACACACACACACATGCAGGGTAGGGTGTCCGAATTGAATGAGTTCTCTGCTTTTTTCCCATCCCTGCCAACCTTCCTCCAGGGACAGCCAGGGAGCAGTGGGCAGCCTCCAATACCAGCGCCCGGGGACCGATTCCAGGTGTAGGTCCTCATCTTGGTCAGGGACAGGACAGGATGTTGCATGTTTTTAGATGGGGTTCTTTATAGGAGGAGACCCATGTGAGCACGGGGAGAACATGCAAACTCCACACAGAAAGGCCCCAGAGATAACCCACCTGGGCACCCCAGAGTCAACAGCTCCCCAGGTGGGAATCGAACCCAGGACCTTCTTGCTGTGAGGCACCGTGCCAAAAGAGAATAAATGGGTTTTTAGCCGTGACTTAAAGACTTCGATAGAGCCTGCCTCTCTGATTGAGGCAGTCAGACAGTTCCAGAGATAGGGAGCCCAGTAAGAAAAGGCTCTGTTACCTGCAGTTTTCTTTTTGACTGCTGGGATAGACAGGTAGCCAGCGTCCTCTGATCTGAGGGCGCGTGGCGGTTTATATGGTTTAATCAGATCTGATAAGTAGGACGGTGCCATCCCATGTAATGATTTATATGTAAGTAAAAGCACCTTAAAGTCACACCTGGCCTGAATTGGTAGCCAGTGTAATGGCGATAGGATGGGAGTTATATGGTTATCCTAGTTTTGGTCAGGATTCTGGCAGCAGCATTCTAGTTTTTTAGTGCGCCCAGTAGGCAAGCCCGAAAAAAGGACATTGCAATAATTGAATCTGGATGATACAAAGGCATGTACTAAAATTTCTGCGTCTGCCTCTGTTAGCATGGGTCAAATCTTGGCAATATTGTGAAGATGATAAAACGCTGTTTTAGTGGTCTCCTTAATATGCAACTCGAATGAGAGGGTAGGGTCTAATTTTACCCCAAGGTTTTTAACGTATGGGTTCTGGGAGATTACACAACTATCCAAGTTAAGAGTACTATTCTCAAATAAGTGTCTATGTCTAGCTGGTCACCAAGTGGTAGCATATAGATAGAGAATAGTAGTGGTCCTAGGACAGAGCCTTGTGGCACACCAAAGTCCATATTGCAACACTCTGAGGTCATGTTGTTGTAAAAGACGCGGTGTGATCGGAGTAGATAAGACCTGAACCAAGAAAGGGCTGATCCCCGGATACCAATATAATGTTCAAGACGGTTCAAGAGTATCGTATGGTCAATTGTGTCGAAGGCTGCACTCAGATCAAGTAGCAATAGTGCTGAGGTTGAGTTGGAGTCAACAGTTAACAGAAGATCATTGACTACTCGTGAGTGCAGTTTCGGTTGAGTGAAAGGATCTAAAGCCAGATTGGAAGGGATCAAATAGGTTGTTATTTGACAAAAAAATCCGTAAATTGACTGGCTACTGTTCGTTCAAGTAATTTGGAGAGGAACGGCAGATTTGAGATTGGTCTATAGTTCTGAAGTACTTCGGGATCAAGGTTTATTTTTTTCAGTAATGGCTTGATAAAGGCACAGTGGCACAACACAGTGCCAGTGGAGAGCGACCGATTGATCAAATAAAGAATGGAGGGTCCTAGGATAGGGAAAAGTTCATTAAGCAGTTTAGCAGGCAGAGGGTCTAGCATGCAGGTTGTGGGTTTACAAGACAGAATTAACTTGGTGAGAGTGTCTAAGGAAACTAAATCAAACTGTGAGAAAAGACATTCAGCCCGGGAAACACCAAGTCAACTTTTCAGGGGTGAGGCGGCACCACCAGTGGAGAGTGTACTCAGGGCCGCCCCTGGCCAAATTGGGGCCCTAAGCGGAATTTTATTTGGAGGCCCTCCCCCCAAAACCAAAAATTAACGGAATTTTGTCATGCCCCCCCGCACCCCAAATGTATAATAGGTACAAATTGACTGTATAACAAAATGCCATTTAACTTGACAACCTTTATTAGTAAGAACAAAGATAAGTATAGGTACAGTAGTATAAGCAGTATGAGACAAATAAAAAATAACTTCAAACTGAAATAAATAAATAAATATCCAATAAAAGATAACTTCAAACTGAAATAAATAAATAAATATCAAATAAAAAATAACTTCAAACTGAAATAAATAAATAAATAAATCTGAGTCACAAATAGACATCAATTTAAAAAAAAAATCAACAAAAGATGTTTTCGTTAAAAAAAAAAGTAACTTCAACCTGAATCCCCCACAAAAAACTAGTAGCAGCAAGACTCTTGTGTCGTTCAACAATGGAATCAGTGTGTTACATTCACTGTTCTAGGCTTGTCCCCTCCAAGGTATGACAAATATCTGAAAGCAGGTCAGTGAACTAAACAAGCATGTGTGCCTTTTACAGATGCACACGTCTGCATTTTCTGGATGCAAAGTCATCAATGAGGTCATCATATGACAGCTGCTGTGCCAATTCCGAGTTGATGCTTATGATAGCCAGGCCACTTAAGCGTTCTTGTGCCATTGATGAGCGGAGGTATGTCTTGATGAGCTTCAGTTTTGAAAAGCTCAGCAGAGGCAACTGTAACAGGGAGAGTTACTGCAATGCGGAGGGCAATCCAGAGATTTGGATACAGTTCCTGCAAATGATTTTTATGGAGAAATGACAACATCTCCAGAGCAGTTGTTTGTGGTGGCAGCTCTGGAAGGTTCATGATTTCCTGGGCCATCTCTGGGCCATCAATATCAGACTCTCCCGCTGCAATCAATGTCTTCTCTACCTTGGTGCAGTGTTTCTGCAAGGTGTCCTTGGGCATCCCTTTAAGCTGGCTGAAATCAAGCAGCACTCCAAATTTCTCCTTAACCTGACTAAATGTCTCAAATCTGTCTTGCAGTGATGTCAGAGCAGAGTCCACAACAGTGTTGAAAAATGTCACCTCAAGTTTCTTCAGAGCATCATTCATGGGCTCATCTGCAGCCTCATAGGCAAACTGCCTTTTAATACTCCTCAGCCTCTTCTCCCTAAGTTCTGGCTCTATGTTAAGGGTCTCACAGACTTCCTTGGCAGTTGACTGAGCATCAGCAAACCCAGACTGTCTGTACACGGAGAGAGAGGTTTTTGCACTTTCAATGAGTTTGACAGCAATGTCAAGTTGCATTGAACTTGACTGAAGCAGCTTGTTCACCTGGTTTATGGTGGTCAGAATGTCAAACCATACAACTGAGCAAATCAAAAACCTGTATGAAGCCACTTCTTCTGCCAGAGCCTGAGCCTCTACTTTAGCAGCTGGGTCATTTACAGTTTGCCTAACCTCAAGGAGAGCATCCCGGATTTCTTTGGTTTGATGTCTGACAGCTGTAATACTCTGAAGTCTGCTTTCCCATCTAACATCACTCCAGGACTTCAGTGTCACGTTGACATGCTTAGTCAAGATGCTCCATCGCTGTGTGGCTCCTGAGAAGAAAGTAAACAGCTTCTGCACATAGCCAAAATAGCCTACAGCAACCTTGGAGGACTTTGCTGAATCTGCTATGACAAGATTCATGGTATGTGCTCCACAAGGTACAAACAGGGCTCTTGGGTTTTTATTGAGCAGTCTTGCTTGTACACCTTGGTTCTTCCCTTTCATGTTTGCCCCATTGTCATAGGCCTGTCCTCTGCAATTGTCAAAGGGAATCTGCAGCTCTTCAAGTTTGTCCAGTATGACATTTGATAGGTTCAGGCCAGTAGTTTCCTCAACTACCACATATCCTAAGAAGTATTCCTTAACTTCTGGTTTGGGTTTCAATGCCACACTGCGCAGTACGACTGACATCTGTTCCTTATGACTTGCATCTGGGGTGCAGTCAAGGATAATTGAATAGTATTTTGCCTCTTGCACACAGGAGACAATGGTTTGCTGGACTCTGTCACCAATTATCTGTATCAGTTCATTTTGTATTCTCTGTCCAAGATAGTGAGTGCGGGTGCTCTCATCTTTTATTCTGGCAAGGTGATTTTCCATCACAGGATCAAACTTTGCCAGCAGCTCAACTTCCTTCAAAAAGTTGCCATTATCTGGCTCATAAAGGTGTTGTGAAGAGCCCCTGAAAGCCAGATTTCTTGACATTTCGCCATCTTTTCCTCTCTGCCTCTAGTAGAGTCAGTTCCTGCTGGTCAATTGTCTTGCCCTTCCTCAGATGAAGCTCAAGTTCCCTCCATTTAAGCATTGACTTTGTGTGTTCTGGGTTGTTGTCATGACTCTTGAGAGCAGCATTAATATTAGACCAATCACTAAGGCCCTCTGTAGTCAGCTTGATATCTTGATAGCACTAAAAAGTTTGCAAGCAAAACAAAACACAGAGTTGTTGTGCTTTGAATACACAAGCCAACTTCTTGTTACCTTGTCTCCATTTGCAAGTAACCGGTAGGACAGACTACTATGAAAACTTCTTCCATCCGTCTTAGGGAAAGTGAAATCTGACACAACCTTAAAAGGCCCTCGGTGCACAAATTCAACCCAATCGGTTGTGCTGGCCAAAGAGCAGGATCAACTGGTTGTGCACTTGGAGTAGTGATAGTAGCATCTGTAGCTGTAGAGATGCTGGTTGATGGCCCTGGTGATGTGCTGGGTGCTGCTGCATTTGTAGCTGTAGAGATGCTGGTTGATGGCCCTGGTGATGTGCTGGGTGCTGCTGCATTTGTACCTGTAGAGATGCTGCTTGATGGCCCTGGTGATGTGCTGGGTGCTGCCTCTGTGTCTGCTGATGCTGCCTCTGAGTCTCCCTTGGTCACAAATTTCAGCATTGACCCTGTTATGACAAGAAATCCAGACAAGAAATCCATCATACAAGCAGATTATTAAGATATGTTTTGGTCTTAATTGTAAACTACAGAATGAAATTAATGTAAATACTAGCCTCAAAAAGATTAAAATGCAATTAATACAAATACTACTACAACTAATAATAATAATTATAATCATAAAAACTACTACTATTACTATTATACTACTATCTACTATTATAGACTATAATGCAAATACTACTACTACTTCTACTAATAATAATAAAACTACTACTATTGCTATCTATTATTATTATTATTATTATTATTATTATTATGTACAATCCTAAGAAAACATACTAATTCAGGATCAAACAGACTGATATTTCAAAATGTACATTCAAATTTAGTTCCCTCTGTCAACAAATGTATCACTATTTCTCTGTTATGTCTCCTCAAAAGCTATGACTGTTATGAATTAAATTCACCAACAGATGGCGACATTATACCTCCATAAAAATAGCCGGAAAATGATATTGATAGCATAGATTGATAGGCTATAAACTTTAGCCAATATATACGACCACCAACTGGTCAATTTACCACTCCTTTTCAACAGAGGTGAATGCATATGCAGACAAAGGCGTTAACAAGACATTCAATAAATGGTAATCAGGGCCGCTGGAAAATAATTTTATCTCCAGTCCACGTCTAGACAGACACTTAGCCTCTCTCCTGTCTCATGAGTAGTAGCTGAGGTGTTTATGCCACAAAGTTTTACATTTTCATTTCAACAACATATCCACCTTCAAGTGAAGCACGAGCTTCTTCTTGTTTTGATTTTTTTTCCTCTTGCTTGCTCCTGACTCATGATGTCTTTAAGAGGCCATCTCTTCACCTGCAGCTCTGCAAGTGCCTGCCGGCGCATCTGACCACTGATTGGTCAGATGTCGATTGGTGTCAATCATTGCAGCGGCGCGTACGGTGTCAGATTACAGGCCTCTTTCTCTCCTGCCTCGAGCTGACTCGGTGCCCAACGCGCGCCTCACGGTAGCGCAAATGCGCATCCATTGCACATATTGCGCAAAATGCGGCCCATCGCGCAAAATGTAGCCCCCCATGGAATGTGAGGCCCTACGCACAGCGCGTGTTCTGCATTTAGGGAGGGGCGGCCCTGAGTGTACTGGTGATCTCATCTCTAATCAGCGTGATTTTCTGAGTAAAAAAGGACATGACATCATTCGGAGAAAACAGAGAGCTATCAGAGGTGGAGGGGTTGCTTTTTATTGTTTTTATTCGCACTGATTAACCTAGAGAAGTGTGCAGTTTTGGCTGACGAGCTATCATTCCAGGCAAGCCGGAAGACTTCAAGTTCCTAGCGTGGTGTTTTCTAGTGACTAACGGGGCGATTGAGTCAAGCGCATTGGTAAGGCTAGAGTTTAGTTTGTTGGTGAAATTGTCGAGTGAGCCAACATGACCAGAGAGTGGTGCGAGAAAACTGGGCGGTTTTTCAGATAGTAACGAGGCCGTGGTAGCATTAATACGATGGCTAATATATGTATCTGCACACTTTTGGCGTGGGCAGATCAATTTGATCTCAAATTTAATGAGATAGTGATCAGATAGGGCGGGCACATAAGAGGAGACCACTAAAGCAGAAACAGGAATGCCACGGGCCAGAACCAGGTCAAGGGTGCTGCCGCCATGGTGGGTTGGTTCATTAACAAATTGAGTGAGGCCGCAAGTATCAATAAGGTCTAGGAAGGCCTTACTGAGAGGATCAGTGGAATTATTCAGGTGAATGTTAAAATCACCGATAATGAGAATATTATCAGCTCGGGTCACTAAATCCGAGATGAAATTGGAGAACTTTTCTAAGAAGAGCGAATAGGGCCCGGGTGGGCGGTTAAGTACTATGTAGTAAAGTAAAATGACGGGAGATTCGTAGCTGTAGGGCGCAGAATCAGGACTTCGAAGGATGTAAATTTGTTGTTAGTGTTGGGATTAAGACTAAGGATGGGGTTAAATATCAGGGAAACACCCCCACCTTTTTTTGTCTCCCGGGCAACCTGAGAACTAAGAAAGTTTGGGGGAGAGGCTTCAATTAGAGGGAGAAAATCGTTTGGCTTTAGCCAGGTTTCACAGAGACCCATCATGTCTAGATTATGTTCAATAATCAGATCATTGATCAGCAGCGCTTTTGTTGATAATGATCTTATATTGATGAAGCCCACAGTGAGCCGTTCAGTACTGCCAGAAGTTTTGTCAATGTTAATGGCAGTATGCATGGGTCTAACTTCAATTAAGTTGCTGTAATTTATTGAGGGTCGGTAGGAAATTTGACGGGGGGGGCGCGGTGGGAGAAAGATACCGTCTTAATTGGAAGGACTGTACTGTAATTTTCATTGTGAAAGACATCGTAAAATGTTGTTACACTGGCAAATGCTTATATGACAGTGTCATGAATGTTTTCCTTGACCTCAGCTACAGTGGCAGAATTTGGAAACTTCATAAACACATCATAAAGTGCTATTACACTGTTAAATACTTTCATGACAGTGCCATGTGTGTGTAAAGGTAGCACGGGCCAAGATTGTATTTCTTGTATTATGCTTGTTGTATTTGTTGTTTTCTTGTGCATGACATTCGTATTGTCTCCCTTATGTGTGTTTTGGGGAGTGTGGGGTCACCTGAGGAGCGCGCTGATCAAGGAAGGGGCGTCGCCGGATGAATGGATGTTCTTTTGAAATGGTGCCGAAACCCTCCCAGTTGAGATTTGTTCCAGAGTGTGCAAACTCCAGGTTGCCTGTCCCTCTCAGCCCTGCAGTGCTATGGTATTCCTGTGAAAGTACTGATAAAGTGATTGTTGTTTGCTAAGATTGGTGTTCTGACCTGTGCTAGTTATTCGTACTGGTTACATTGGGTGGAGGTTAATGCTGTACTGTTGTCTCTTGGCCATATTATTTCGTTTGCTTGGCTCTGTAACAGATCCATCTGTGTGCACGCCTCTTTATACGGCTCCTGGTTTTATATACTGTTTTTATCGGCCTAAGCATTTCATCTCATGTTTTTTATATGAAGTGAAGTGTACTACCATTATGATTGTTTAGTTCGTTGTTTTCTTTCCTTTGGGGACAATCTGACTGGCTAGCTGTCTCATTCCACCTTTTACCGATTGGGTAGTTGATCAGCTGTTTGCCTTGTATTGTGCAGTTCATTGTGCAGATAGTTTGATTAAACGGAAGTATATTATCATCTTTAACATTTTTATGCACTCTGGGTGAGTTAGTGTGTGCCATATTTTACTCTTTTTATAAACATAGTGTGTGGACTTATTTTATGATTTTAGAAGTGAGCATAACATTATCTACCTTACACGGTTTAGGCAGTGAACGTAGCTTGTGAGCTAGCCCAGAGTGGGCTAAGCAGACAAAGCAGGTTTACAAAAGCGGAGATTAATTTCAAAAGCCTGGTTTGAGTTAACCTAACAAGTCAATCGGGGATAAAGCGGTTCCACAAAGCCGAATTCAAGCTACTGTGATCTGGCTAATCCAAGCCAGGTGCAAGCAATCCAGATAATTGCACGTGCACAGTTGTACAGTTTATTTAAGCATCCCGATGGTCGATCATGGATCTGATTGATTCATCATGTTGAAAAATGACGCTAAAGACAGAGCCGCAATGTTCACGGCCACTGAGCAGCAATTTTTAGTGGAAGTCTATGGAGAATTCAGGCATATTATAACTAAAAAGGGAAATACGATTGCCATAAATAAAAGGAGAGAGAAAGCTTGGCAACAAATTGCTGATCGATTGAATGTGTAAGTAGTTGTTGAATTAAAAACTTGGATAGATATAATTAAATATCATGTGTTCCAACAATATTAAAAAACTGAAAAGCTGTGCTAAAAATATTATTCATGAAACCATGCCATATATGTATGAGGGAGTTTTAGGGCCACTGTTTAAAAATAAATAATCTAAGATTTTGAGAATAAAGTCCTAACAGGCCTTTTTACGAGAATAAAGTCATAATGTTACGAGAATAAACTCAGTGTTATTACGAAAATAGTCATAATTTTTCAGAATAAAGTCGTATTATTATGTGAATAATGTCATAATATTATGAGAATAAAGTTGTGATATGAGAAGTGTGGAGTAGCCTAATGCAAGCAGCAGCTTCATTGTTAGATTAGATTAGATTATATGGCTCTTTTTGTCCCTGAGGGGAAATTGCAGTTATGCAGCAGAGGGTGTACAAAACAAGAGTGGCACACAGCACAGGTCAAATTCAGATACGAACAAAATGATGAATCGTTATATGAATCGAAACGTTATATGATCAATATACGATCTGATCGTACGCACTTTCGTGAACGAGGCCCAATCTGTGGGACTGTGAGAGCTTTACTGTGGTGTGTGCTGTTTTCTATATGTGGCATTAGTAATCTGCAGATCTAATTAATGCTTTCACCTGAGAACCTATACCACTCAAACAAATGTTGGTCCGGGTAAACCAGCGGGTCTGATCTGTCCCTGAGAGTTTTTTCTCTTTGGAAAGCCTTCCGTACAATCCCTCACTCATCCACAACCTCATCTATGAATGGACAGGCCATGATGGACATAGGATGAGACATGGGTCTTCCTCAGCATTATATAAACCCTTTAATTGATGTGAATAAAGATATGGGAGCGCTGCGTGTGTATTTGATCAAACCAACAAGAATCAGGTACTCTTTGGAATGGGTTAGAAGCACAAATGGGAATATAGTAGTTTAACCTTTTTGAGGAGTACGGTCACCCTGGTGTGATCATTCTAAAATGCATTCTAATGTATTCTAACATTCTAATTGATGACATCATAAAGGGTTATAAATGGGACAGTTCCAGAATAGAACACTGAATTGGAACTAGAACTCTCAAAAAGCTCCTCAAAATTAAGTACTCTCCTTTGTAAAAAAGGTTTAAAAAGTATTATTTTATTGTATCAGGCATCTCACCTTGTAATTGAGAGTGGCATATTTGGGTATCTTTTAATAAGGGTAGGTTTTACCTACGTTTCAGGTGTTCTTCTGTACATCAAGTACAGTGGTAGAATTTGGAAGCTTCATGAAGAGTTTTACACTGACCTGGGCCACATCCGGCGCGCGAGCTGGTTCTGGTGACCTGCAAGATGGTCCAGAACAGTTATATCTATGTCAACAAGCCGAACTCGCAAAAAAACAAAAACATTTCCAGCTGCAGACATGTTAAAATGTCCAAATAAAATCCTTGCACAAAACAGTCAATGGATATTTTTACTAAAGGGCTCATTGGGCTTTTATTCTGAAAAGGGCCTCTGGTTGCATCAGTAACGCACGTGAAGAAGATTGCTTGCTTGCCAGGTTTAGTGCAACATGCATTCTTGCCATTTTACTAAATGTCCAAGAAACAAAAGCTTTACAGCAAGGGAACAGTGTCAGGGAACTCTCAAAAATCCACACACAAATGTAATTAAGTTCACACGTGTCTGGCAGTTTGTAAATGCAGATTCTGTAAATAAATATAACATTGAAATGTTGATGAACATTGCAACTGTTTTTATTCTGTATATTTGTGGATTTTCTTTTTACATTTATTTGAAACAAAACATATTTGTGTGTGCATCAGAAACAAACATTTGTGAACACACATTTATTTGTGAACCTTCTTTTATTTTTTACACTTAAAATGACTATAAAATGATAAATATATGTGTGTGCATTGAAACATATTGTGAACAGTCATTTATATATAAATCGCAAAACATATTGTATTGTATTTGTTTGTGAATATTGAGTTATCTGAGCCCATATGTGGCCCATGCTGTGCATTTCCTTTGATTGATGCGGGGAGAGACATCGTAATATAAATATAACAATAAACCTAACCCTATTGTAGGATTCAGGCCTATAGGGCTTAAATATAATCACAGTAAGTTGAGCTCTTCAATTGATTATATGTCTTTTGAGGCTATAAAAGGTTTGTTGAACTCTAATCACCTAAGTATAGAAGCCCTGAGAGGCAAGAGAAAAAAAGCCCAATTGTCTTGGGGGATCCAGTTCTAACTTCCATCTATTTTTCTCAGTATGACTTTATAATGAAAATTATGATTATTAAGTTATACCAACATATTTCTCCTCTTTTCATCTGAAGACAGTTGTAAGAAATGTGCTAATTCTTCACATAAAACCCAAACTTGACAAACATGTTGATATGTCTCCTGGATTTACTGTAATAAACAGTTTCCACTTTTCACTTTTTTAACTGTTTCAGGACAGTGAAAATGCATCTCAGATCAAGAGCGCAAACAACTAAACACCATTGGAACTGACCTTTATTCAAAGGTTGAATAAATCCTATAAATTGTACATATTAACTACAGAGATGTATGTAATTTATATCAAATCTTTCAAGAGATCAGAAACACTGTGACAAAAAACAAAGCGCTGGAGAAACAGAGTAACAAAAAACAGGTAAGAAACAGACACATGAACAAAGTAAGGTCAGAGATTGACGGTGTAGCTTTTGTTCCTTTGAGGCAGAGCACTGGCAGAAAGTGTTGATGAGGAAAGATGTTCACTGGTAAATATATTCAACCTACAATATGACATTCAGTACCAGTGTCTGGACATGGTTACATTTGGAGCTTTGCATCAGGATCTATCCGGTTTCATTAGGACATCTTCCCTAAAATCTCCACTAAATAAAAGGGGCACAAGACCGAGGAAGAGAGTTCTGAGGTCACACACTTTAAACTACAGATAGCCACAGACTTTGAAGAGGAGGGAAGTCTCTGGGAAACTCTGGAAGTGTTTGTGTGATACTGTCATGATTGAAAGTTTGTGAACTGCTTGCGTAATTAGAGATATGTTTAGATTTTACCATGCAATCCATCATCAAAGTCTTTTCTTAACTGAAATAAATATTTACCAATTTCATATCACTTTTACAGGAAATTGTGCATGTAGTAAAATGAAAATAGTTTAAAGGTAATTAGTGCAGTTGCAAAAATGAGTGAACCTCCTCTAATGCCGGGATCAGACTACACAATATTTTTGTCTGTTACGATGGTCACTGTGTCAGATTAGGCGATTATTCGTGCCGTGACTTGGCCGAGAGACATGACAGACTACACGTTGGTCACCGACCAATAATCGCTTGCCTACGTGCGTGATGGCGTCAGAAAGCAGGTGCTAGGCAACAAGAATGTAAACAAACAATGGTGTCCGAAGCGGTATGTATGATACTGGCTGTCTTGTGTTCCGAAAAGCCTAAAAAAAAGAAAAAACGACTGTGGACCTGTTCTTGGGTCGCATGAAGAGAACAGTATGGGTTGTCAATCCTTCAAAGAGAACTTGAGGTAAAAAATAACGATGTTTTAGCCTGTAGTGAAACCTAAATGTAGCTAGCTGGCTAGCCTCTACAGGGGTGTTGTTGCCAGAGCTCGACAAACCTTTCCTCTGTTTCATAGTTCCACCTAGTGGCACCAACAACTTCATTCCTCTTTCGCTTCGCCGTGTTTGTTTATAGCGCTCCGTGCTCCTATTGGTCAACGTCACGGACGAGACGGAACACGTCGTGGACGGCAAAAAAAAAACTTTTGTTGGGACGTCCACTATGTCACACTACACAAGATAAAATGATCGATTGTCGCACCCTGTCGTTCCCGACTCGACCCGAAGCCCTACGTCTGTTGAATCGGGCTATAATCGGCCTGATATCGTGTAGTCTGATCCCGGCATTAGGTTAATTAAATCAAATAGGCAAATAATTTAGAATAACCAATCAAAGGCGCGGTGTTTGGGGAGAAGTTTGTGTGGCACTCCAGAGAAACCTGGTCAGTTTGGCGTTTCCCAATCAGGTGAAAGTAAAACACTATGCCACAATCTATAGAGATCGATTGGGTAGTGAGTGTGCAGGGGAAGGTTATAAAGGCATACAGTATGAAAAACATTTGGTCTCCATCAGTCCATTGTGAGAGAAAGAATATACAAATGGACCACCAATAGCAACAAGAACAATATTAAAACTAGTAAAAAAAACAACAACAACCTAAGAATAACATCCAGACAGATACAAGCCTCCATTGCTGCATCTGATGTCATTGTGCATCCATCAACAAATAAGAACATTGGGAGGAAATGGCCTTCATACTTTTTGAAAAAAAATGGAAACACTTAAATTAACAAATCCCATTTACAAAAATGAATAAATGTCACTTGGCTGCTGTGACTCAGAAATTTCCCTTCGGGGTTTAATAAAGTACCTACCTACGTCATATTTACTTGACCATTAAGCTGTGTGTATGTGTGCGTGTATGGAGGGAGGCTGCAGGGTGTTTATTAGGGTTCAAACCCCGAAGGGGTAGGACCCTATTGAGTTTGTGCCGATTTATTGATTATTTGTTGTCTTATGCCGCGTCTCAAATTGCCATGAGCTGGAATGAGGTAAAACCATGAAACTTGGCCCAATAACTGGAAATGGTGTGCAAATGCTTCCCAAGAAATATGAGCCCAACTGGCCAGATGGTGGCGCTGTAATTAAGGCCCAAAAATGTGATTTTGGAAAGGCCACGCCCCTCACACCGTGACTCTGATTGACTTGAAATTTGACACACAAGTCCAGCTCAATGTGCTCTACAAAAAAACCTCAAGAACCACTAAAGTCCGCCTGACTAGATTTTCCGCCATTTTGAATTTTTTTGAATTCACATTTTTGACATCTCCTACTAAACCGTAGGTCCGATTGCTACCAAATTTTCTGTGGATCATTATTGGACCAAGCCAAAAAATAAAAAATCACCCATAATCTTACAATGTAAGACATCATCAATCTATGATGTTCAATGCATTCCAGGAGTTATTTCGTTGTACTGACTTTCCCTCAACCTGCCTTGACTATTTCTACTTCAGCTAGTGATTTCCTACATTTCCCATAATGCCTTTCGACAATCCCCAGAGAAGGGGTGACAACTTGTTGCTTTGAGCAAAAGGTGGGCACATGAATATAGCTAGCTAGTCAACTAGTGTGTCAACACTGGGGTATATCTATGATCACTGCCACGTCCCTTACTCAAATCACAACATGTCCTGTGACATTGCATTATGGTCTATTGAGGCTACTGTCAGTGGAGAAATTGGATCTCTGCAGCTTCTGTGATGGATATCTGCCTATATAATTATTGAACGAAGTGTTTCTGCTATCAAACGCTGGAATATGGATCCTCAATGTGACATCACAATGTCTACATTTGGCCAGTTATCCGCAAGCATAAGAAAAAATACACCACCAAACAAAATGGGGAGAGGTACATCAACAGCTGTTAAAAGGGTTTAGGGTGGAGTTTTCCTCTTCCATCACTCTGGTACATGATCCCATGTTCAGTAACCACAACAGCCACTTTGTGACACTTTAACGCAAATTCAACAATTTTCTGTTTAAAATAGGTAAATAATTTACGCTTGTATAGCACTTTACAGTCATATCATTGCAGACCTTGTCTAATCTTCTAAGCTGGCATGTTTTATTGCTCTACATTTTTACAGTATTAGAAATTATTTTAAGATTTTTGAGATAAATTATCAGATGTTTTAACTAAAAGAAAGGATCACTTGTAACATACTAAATAAAGAGCGGACATTTGACTATGAAAGTATAATTCGCTATGTTTCAATTATATATGCATACTTTTTTCTGGTTCTGTCCTATTGTATTTATACATCATATATCATTTGTCTTTAGGCAGTATTCTAAAGGCAATTTAGCACAGAGACTATCTTTCTTCCAAGCCAATCTAACAGGGATGACATTAGCACCGACATGCTTTCAGGTAACTGTGGCCTTGGACTTGCTGAGGCGCTGAGTGTAAAGTGGCAACTAGTATTCATATTTCATCAGATTGGCTGGGTCAGGCAACCTCAGTCTCAGAAAAGATTTTAAAAAGGATCACAAATACAAATCTGATATTTTTTGGTAAAAATGAATTGGTTAACAAACTATATTGCTTGTCAATTCAACACCAGCATCACAGAGTGAGGGACAAGAATGAAACTATGCAAGCTATTAGCTGAGATCAGAAATAATGATACATAGAAATTAAAATACGACATTTAGTAAAGGTGTCAAAAATGAATACCAATACTGCAGTTTTTAATTTCTGGCAACTGAGCATTAGTTAATACAGTGTCTGTGACAATAGTCCTCTCTCCTCTACATTTTATCCTTGTAAAATGTATTTCTACCTACTTATACAGTATAGAAGATGTATTTTCTCTCTTAATATCATGTAACATAATACAATGTTGTTTAGTGGCCCATTTTTCAAAAGAGAATGGGTCAAAGGGTCTATGTGAATTAAGCATTATCAGTAAGCAAAGTCAGAAATATTAATTCCATTGCACAATTATAAATGACATATCTGGTCACATACAGAATGTAAGACTGGCTACAGCATCAATTAATTACATATAGAAAACAATGGTGAAAACACAGGCAACCTAAGAATTCCCTACTTAGCATTAAATACTAGGAAGGAATTTTACCAAAAGGCATGGGCAATTAATCCATCAGCTTGACAACAGGGACGGGGCTTAAATAGGAATATACAGTATTCATCAGACACAAATGCCAGATGAATAAACTTTGCGTTAGCGCGGTAGTGTGGGATCCAGATAAAATACAATGATCTTTTCCTTTTCCCTCTGTCTTTACAAACAAAAGATGAAAGTGTCTGTCATTTGCTCATAATACTGATGACGATATATTATAACAACATATTTTGGTTACTGTGACAGTAAACTGTCACCCTAAGTTGTAGCTTGAGAAGAGTCAGCTCAAGAGTGTGTTAACCTCTAGCTAACTAGCCATTAAGCTGATTTAGCAAAGCAACTGATGTGAACGTTAACATGCAACTACTAGTCACTACAAACCCCAGCTACTAGATATGTTAGCCAGTTGGAAAAGGTGTGGTGGTGACTTACAGCAGGATTCCACTACATTTTGTTACTTTAATCAATTTGTTGAACACCTGATTTGAGATTGCTAGGTCTACCAACAGCCAAACTGGACATTTAACACCTGCCTGCTTGAAAATGGCCATAACATTGCAATTGACAATCCCTGAAATGGACAATATTTGTGGTTGGCTTTTCATGACTGGGTATGTGATTAGAAAATTTAAATATTCTACCAAAGTGAAATTTTTCAAACAGCACACAATGATCTTTGAATTATCCCTCTGCACTCACTCAGAGCAAGTTAAGGAAAACAGCCTCACAATGCAGATGCAAAATGCTCCATTATTGGCAATCCCAGCGTCCCTTTGTGAGACTTATTTGTCTCATTTGTCTCATTTAAATAAAAAGTAGGTAGCTAATTTATTGCACTTTTTCCTTAGCACTGCTCTTAGATGCTTGTTTAGGAAGGAAATGCACTTACGATTTCTGGTGACTAGTAGTTCTCTTGCCTACCTATGTTGAATGCACTTATTGTAGTCGCTTTGGAGCGTCTGCTAAATGCCTGTAATGTAATGTAATGTGTAGTCTTAAGTATAGTGAAGAAAAGATCAGACAACCCAAGGAAAGAACAACACTCTTATTCTCTCGAAAAGCTCATGCCCAGTGGCCTCTTCCTCCCTGATGAAATTGTGTTTCCATGACAACTTGATGACAACTACTTCCTTATGTGAAGTCATTCATACAGCCTTGAGGCTGTCATTAGGATCAGTCTCTCAATAACAATCTTAGAATTATGATACAAAAAATCTATGTTCTGTCTTTCAGCTTCCTCCCAAACCAGGTACTTTTACCCCATACCACCCCCACATCCCCAGGGTATGCCCCAAAAACCCACCATCCCAGTCCGCCAGGAGGAAAAAAGGAAGACAGAACACCTCTTTCCATTTTCCTTTGTTCCTTCTCTTCCTGTGGAAACTGTTAGATCAACTTTTTAAGGGGGATTTTTCCCCAATCCTCCAGTAATCTCTCCATTCCATGCCAGGTCTTGAGTTCCACTCCGGGCTTCTAAGAGGAGCTGTCTGTCTCAGGAACCTTGGAGGGGGTTTCCTCTGAGGGTGTCTCACTGGAGATCCCAGTATCTCCATTCTCGGGTCCATCACTCACTGACATCTTCTCCAGAGCTGCAAGACAGACACAGAATGAGATGGATATTCAAACAGAACTCATCCTCCATAACCACATCTTTTGCAATATTAACCATTTGCAACACATTGCCACAGGATCAGTTTGTAACAAACTATGTCTGGCATACTGTATCCTAACCCAACCTTGAGTATTAATCTAAGAGTGGAGATGCATGTCGGCCAAATGTATTGTGACCAACTGAAAGGGCAAGTAATTTAGTACCAACACTACAGCTGGTCCCATTCACATCTTTTGGTGAAACTACACAATCCATGTAATTTGTCTTATTTCATGTTGCCTTACTTGCCAACTCTAAAATACTAAATATCACTAAATGTAAATAATCTCTCAATACCACTATCAAATTTCATATTTACATCAAAATTAAACTTAAGTTAAAAAAAGAAACCTGTCATTACACAGTGAAAAATTAAGACCTCTAATAACTGTAGTTAAGACATTTTAATGTTAAAAGTTTAAGGCCTTATATCATTTAAAGCTGCAATATGCAACTTGTTTCACATTAAACTAACAATAAATAAACAGAAAATAAGTCTATGTCTGTCTGTGACCCTGTGGGTCCATGCCTCTGTGTTCAAGCCACTTGCCTGAAATTGGCATTTTAATGATGTTCAAGATGTTTTGGGGTCTATACCATTTGCTATGGGCGTGTTGTATGGGTGTGGCCAGTGGTGAGCTGCGTTGTGAGCTGATGAGCGAAGCAGGGATGTCATAGCAACAACAATAATATAAGAAAGCAGTAAGAAAATAAAAAACAGTAAAGCTAAATGTTCAAAAACACTGAACATCAGCAGTGCTTTTTATTGCAAATTGACTGCATTAGCCTAGGCATTCTTCAATGCCTTCAATGAATGTGTAGACAGCTCATCAAGATAAGTGTTGTGGCTGGAACTTGACCAACTGAGGGGAAGGAGGGTGGGACTAACAATACACTTCCTGTCTCAATTAGAAAAGTTGCATATTGTAGCTTTAAGACTTTTTCAGACTTTTTTTAAGATAATGTTTTGCCTCAGTTAAACAGTTCAAAGATGATGACATGTGACAAAGGTCCCAGGCTGGATTGAAACCAGGATGTTGCGGTTATATTAGCCAACTGAGCCATCTGGACACCGCAACTTTATCAGACTTTTCAAGGCGCAATGGATACCCTGCTAGTGGTGAATTCAGTTTGGTACGAGTGGTACGATGGAGCAAATTTGACGGCAATTTACACAATTTCTAGAGATTGTGAAATAAAGTTTTGTGCACAACAAAACACAACTCACCCGTGTTTTTTCCTGAGTCAAAAACGTGAAAAAAAATTGTGCACAGCAAATTTGCATGCAACTCAAAATTACAAATCCTGTCTTGTGAGTCTTGCATATGTATTTGTTAATATGCATGCACGTGTGCATCTCAAGTTGTGGGCACACAAAAATACATCATTTAGGAACTATACAGTACTGTGCAAGGCAAAGACCACCCTTTCGTTCATTTAATTTCCATTGAAACGGCCATTCAATACAGATTGCTTATTTTTTGGTGTCATACAATAATGCAGAAAACACAGTTGCATAAGGAAGGTGAAAGTCAAAGCAAAATAAGTGAAAAAACAGGAGTTTCCAAAAAATATTGCAAGATATAGAGAAAATGGGATTCCTTACAACCGTGCAGACCTGGTAGACCACCAAAACTATCACCATCAGATAGACAGTACTTAAAGCTTTCATCTTTGACAAGCTCCACACTTGCTTCAGATATGAAAAAACACAGGTGTTTCTATCGATCCTTCCACTATGACAAGACTACTCAATGTTATGGGTCTGAAAGGATGAGCACCTGTCAAAAAGCCGCTACTGACAAAAGGAAATTGACAATAGAGAAGAAGAAAACTGCTAAGAAGATCAAGCTGTATTTATGGTGTTGTCAGAACAATGGACTGGCCACCCCAGAGCCCAGACCTCATCATCATTGAATGGGTTTGGGATTACTTGGATCGTGAGGCGCAGAAAATACAACCAATTTCTAAGACTGAACTTTAGAGCATGGAAAAATATCCCTGCAGATTTCTTTGAAAAACTCAAAGCAAGTCTCCCGAAAAGAATGGAAGCTGTAATGAAGGCAAAGGGTAGACACACTAAATACTGAACATTTTGATATTATGTTTAGTTGTCGAGGGTTTTGTGTAATTTTGTGTTAAAATAGGTTTCCTACATTTTTTTCTGACACTGAAAAAAATAATAACTTAATGACCGTGCACACGTGCATGCATATTGACCAATGTATATTCAAGACTCACAAGACAGGATTTTTTACAGTGCACAATTTTTTTTCCACATTTGTGACTCGGAACAAACCTGTGTGAGTTGCGTTCTGCTGTGCACAGAACCTGATTGACATGTGTGGCTCCCAAAAAAATAGGTTTTGGGATCCTTTTCTTTTGTTTTGTTGGGCACAAAAATTATTCACATTTGTTGCTCAAAAAACATGTGTTGTTTTGGCATCAAATTCTCTCCAAAGTTACCTTGCAGTGATGCTGAGTTGTTGCTAGGTGGTGCTGTGCTGCTGTCCTCCAATTCATCCAGGTAGAGTCGGTAGCGATGGCCACTGTCATCCTCATACTCGACATTCTCATCGTCACTGTCCACTTCTGGAGCCACATATACCACCTCAAACTCTATCTGTCCTCGCTGACACACACACACACACACACACACACACACACACACACACACACACACACACACGGTTGATAGAGAGAAACAAGAAGAAACAATGTGGTGCATATGTTTGTGTTACCTGAGGAGTGTAATAGCCTCCTTATGTTTAGCGTCATGGAGGTGTGTGTGTTTGTTACCTGCTGAGACAGGATGGTGACGGCCTCCTTGTGTTTGGCATCTCGGAGGTTGATGCTGTTGACGGCCAGGATGGCATCTCCGACATGCAGACCTCCACATCGCTCTGCTGGCTGGCTGGGATGTATCTCCGAGATCAGGATGGGAACACCATGCTCTTTCCCACCCTGACAAGACAATCCACATACACAAATTTTAAAACACACACACACACACACACACACACACACACACACACACACACACACACGTTAACATCAAACACACATGTTAAAGAACCATTCCAGCGTGATTGGATTTTTGCTTATTTCCTGCATTCTCTTTCTGTTTTACATCACAGTTTCAGTTTAATTTTAAAGGGGACATATTTTACTCATTTTCGGCTATTTAAAACTGTTTCCAGGGGTCTTGACAACATGTTTTTGAAGTCGATATAAAAAAAATCCTAAAACCAGCTTCTGTGGTGTATGTTTCAGTCTCTCATTTTCTCCATTGTAAAGAACAGGCTGTTTTGAGGGCGTGGAGGTTGAATGTAATGAGCACTGCTCTGATTGGCCGCCTCACACCTCAATCACGGCGTGAAATTTACCATAACCAACACTGAGACCATACATGTTTGAGCTGGAGCCTGACCCAGAATGGGAAGAGGCAGCTGAGCGGTTCCACTTAGTTTCTCAATGATAACAATTCTGTGTAATATTGTACTTTTGTGCATTTGTTTTGTGTATGTGGGTGTGTGAGCGACGCTCTCTGCTGTAGCCGGTCTGTTTATGGCTCATGTCCATAAGCTTATTGAATACAACTTGCAGACAAGCTAGGATTGACAATTTTGTTGCGCTAGTTAGCCAATATATTATTGGATGCAACCTATTTGCATCCAAACAGTGCAGCGCACACAACGAAACGCGATTGTACTAATAGTGGCTAAAGTTTACCGAGCCAGACACGTTCGACAGACTTATAAAACAGACACTGGTCCCAACAAATAACTTTAAGATGAGTCCTGACTCCAACCAATAACTTTAAAAGATGTGTCCTGACTCCAACTTTAGTTTTCTTACTTCTTCCACACCCAACAAGCCCGTGGCTAGCCCCACTAGCTTGTTAGCTAACCAGCAGTCGAATATACTAACCAGACTAACTTGTAAATTCAATCAAAACATGGTGACACTTACAGATTCCAATTTTGCAGATGGGTCACGTACCTTATGAATTGCTCCATCTTTAAGCTTCAATTTAGATGCTAATCCTGCCGTTGCTCAAGCAGTCCGAGGAGTGATCATCACACACACACAAATTAGCTAACTGTAGCCGGGACGTTGCCGTT
This sequence comes from Hoplostethus atlanticus, assembly GCA_034670405.1. Taxonomy (NCBI): domain Eukaryota; kingdom Metazoa; phylum Chordata; class Actinopteri; order Trachichthyiformes; family Trachichthyidae; genus Hoplostethus; species Hoplostethus atlanticus. Next base: position 70,256 of record JAXDDX010000249.1, read on the forward strand.
AAAAATAAAATGAATCCGCTCTGTCCTGGCATCTTCGCGTGTTGGGAGACTGTGCGGGGATCTATGTTGCTGCTAGGGGTGGGCGGTATAACGGTTGAACCGGTATACCGGTATAAATCTGTGCCAAGGTAGAGATTTGACTCTACCGGATGTACCGGTAGAAGGCTACTTTTAGGCTCTTTGAATGTAAAAATACTTTTTCACATTTACAAATGTAATACACAAAGCTAGCGAACTGCGCGCTGCCATTTAAAGATAATAAACTAGTTTGTGGAAAAAGACGATGTGAAAAAGTTGGTCCATTATTGGCTACTAAAAAACAAACAAACAAGCAACGTAAACTTCGACGTAAACAGACGCATGCTTTCTGAAGATGCATGGTGAAATGGAGGATCACCTCAAAACAAAACATGTCCGCGAGTATGAAGAGAGTACTAGGATGCGCGCAGACACAAGCAGTCCCTCCGCAAGTGGTGCTAAACGAAAAACCACAACGCAGACGTCACTATCCGAGTCATTTTCCAGTGGCTATCCGTATGATAAAAAAAGCAAGCGGTGGAAGGACATTACACATTCCATAACGGAGTACCTATGTAAGGACATGGTTCCTATACAAACAGTTGAGCGAACAGGGTTTAAGGCATTGATCAAAACACTGGATCCGAGGTATGTGATGCTAGGTCGAAAATACTTCAGCCAAACTGCTATACCCATGTTATACAGCAAGTGCCGGGAGAAAGTGGAGGAAGAACTTCGGAATGTGACACACTTTGCTACTACGAGTAGAAGTTATTTGAAGTATTGGAATACTTTTTTTTAATATTTATTTGTATTGTTCAGAACCTATTTTGGAAAAAAGTTTGCATATAAGGTGCTATTTATATTTAATACAGTGCAGTTTTGCACAATAAAACATTCGTAAACACTTAAGTTCAATGTCAATTTTGTCATAATATACAGAGTCCAGTAGAAACCTCATAGTTAACCCCCCGGGATATACATTTTAGGCCATACCGCCCACCCCTAGTTGCTGCCTGCCATTAAGAAATGGAAAAATTGTGGAACTACGAACTGAGCAGCCGATCAAGAAGGACCTTGTCAGGAAGGAGACCAACAAGCCAAGGACCACTCTGATAGAACTACAGAACTCCTTGGCTGCAATGGGAGATCTTGCCAGAAGGAACAGTCAGTGCAGCAGTTCAAAAAAATATGGGCTGTATGGCAGAACAGCCAAAAGGAAGACACTCTTGAAGCAGGAGACAAAAGATCCCATGGTCTAATGAAATGAAAATTGAACTCTTCAGCTGTAATGCAAAGTCTATGTCTTGTAGAATTCATCTAACAGCAAAGGAGCAGGAGGAGAACCTGCTTCAGGGTGCCAAAGACCTTAGGTTGGGTGATGTTTTATTTTATGTTCCAACAGGACATGATTTCCTGTCCAACAACAATTTATTTGTAGAGGTTCAATCTGGTTTTAGATCTTTTCATTACACCGAAATGGGACTCACAGGTCAGATCATTGACCATTCAATGATCTGACCTGTTAGCTATTGATTCTGACTCAACCTCAGTATTATTATTACTTGACCTGAGTAAAGCTTTCAATATGATTGACTATTAAATCGTCTTGAAAACTACAAGGATCCAAGGATTGGTGCTTTCATGGTTTAGGTCCCATCTACTCGAAAGAATGCATTTGTGTCTTCCTCAAAAATATAAGTATCAATTGGTGTGCCACAAAGTTCTGTCTTGGGCCTGCTACTATTTTCTATGTATTTTGTAGAAATCTTAGTACAAGCTTTTGTATCATCAAGATTATTGCAACGTGCTGTTCTCCGGTTTACCTAATACTTGCATTAAAAAAAAACAGCTTGTACAGATGTTGCTGCCGAAATCCTGGCCAAAACACAATTTGACCACATAACGCCTATACTTTTTAAAGCATATTCACAACTTAGAAAATTAAAATGGGTGAGAAAGTAATAATCAAAATGGGTGAAAATACGTGGGCGGCAACTAATCTACCTGGGTGGGGCATCTATGTAAAGTTTATGTAAACACTGATGTAGACACACACCCTCCGATCACTGGATGCTGGCTACCTACCTATCCCCATCTTGCTCTCCGTGTCAGTTGACAGCCCCAAGCAGGAAGGGTAGCAGGGCCCCACTCATCAATATTCCTATCATAGACACACCCTTTACAAGAATTTACATGGATATTGTAGACTGGCAATAGGTATATCATAGTGGTCTGTGACTATGCCACAAGATATCCTGCTTTTCCATTAAAAAAGGTCAAGGCACGACAAATTGTGAACTGTCTAGTGCAGCTTTTCACAAGAGTAGCAGGAAATCATCACTGATCAGGGCACAAATTTTACATCAAGGCTACTAAAGGAGATCTACTTCTTATAAGGCATACAGGGGTTAAAACCACGCCTTACCATCCACGGACAGATGGTCTTGTGGAACGCTTCAATCCAACCATCAAGAGCATGCTCCACAAGTTTGTTACTGATTTGGGGTCAGACTGGGACCAGTGGCTCCCTTATCTCTTGTTTGCTTACAGAGAGGTTCCACAGGGGTCCACTGGGTTCTCCCCCTTTGAGTTGCTGTATGGGTGTCAGGTGAGAGGACCCTTGGATATCCCGTAGGAAGCCTGGGAGGGCAAGAGACCACAGCAACTACTCAATGTCCTGGCCTACATACGCAAGATGAGGGACAAATTGGAGCAGCTCAAAGTAGGGGTAGGCGATATGACTTCAAATCAATATCACGATTATTTCAAACTTTTACCTCGATTACGATTAATGAACGATTGTTTATTTTATACAGGGTGTTTTTTTTTTGAAATTTGTTTTATTTTGAAAATTGACCGGATGCTCTATGCCGTTCCTGTGTCTGGCTTCCTGCCCAGCTTGACACATTCGCTTGTGGCTCGCGGAAAAAATAGACCAGACGCCGAAACTATTGCTGCAGAGCGCAAGCGTTCTGAACGGTCAAAACCGATCTGAACCCAACGTTAGTTGGACGGGGCGGAGGCACATGACTGAACACAACGTAGTATTTTTTTTTTAAGGGGACAGTTCATGAACGCACGCACCGAGGAAAGTATTAACCGACATGAGCAAGATTAAGTCGGTGAGAGGTTCTAAATGTCGGTTTCGATACATTTTCGGTTAATTGCCCAGCCCTAGCTCAAAGAGTTGGCCACCAATAACCTGACTCAGGCAGCAGAACATGGTCTATAACCGAGCATCAAAGAAGAGGTCTTTTGAGCAGGGCCAGGAGGTTCTGTTTCTTTTGCAGACCTCTGAAAGTGGACATCTGGCTAAATGGCAGGGGCCTGATGAGATCAACCGGAAAATGGGCCCAGTGAGCTCTACCTCCCTGTCCTGGAAAAAAGATCAGACATTTCACACAAATCTGCTCAAGGAGTGGGTGTAACATCCCAGTGCAGCAGAGCAGCTTTAGGCTCACTCCATTACAGATGAAGAGGAAGTTCACCTCTTCTCAGCAGGATGAGTTGGCGGAGTGTGTGCCTGAGGGTCTGTTCAGGGAAGAGCCTGGCAGGACAGAGGTCATTCAGCACAACATTCACCTCTTGTCTCATGGCTTTCTCCGACAGAGCAGTTGCTATGTTCCAGCCAAATGCATCCCTGCTCTCAAGCAAGGTGCAGGACATGCTGGCGATGGGCGTCATAGAGCAGTCATGCAGTGAAGGGTGTAGACCGGTCGTCTTAATGCCAAAGAAGGACGACAGGCTGCCCTTCTGCATTGACTTTGCAAAAGTCAACAACATATGAGCTTTTGACCCGTAACCTATGCCGCGGGTTGATGAACTGGTTGAACGTCTTGAAGGCCAAGTTCCTAAGCACACCTGACCTCTGCAAGGGATACTCACAGTACCCTTGACTGAGGCACACAAATGAGCTGACAGCTTTCTGTGTCTCAAGTGGATTATTCAATTTAACCGTCATGCCATTTGGGTTACATGCTGCTACGTTCCAGCGACTCATGGACCTCAATCCTTGAGCAATGGCCTCCCCAGTATGATCTTGGGCTCCAGTATGATCTTAGGCTCAGATATGGTTCCATAGTTCTACCTGACCGAAAATCATTTGTTTGAGCTCAATCTCAATTTGTCTCATTTGGAATACAGTGAAGGAACAACTTGGGAAAAATTATTGCAGGAGGGGATCACGTATCTCTTATCCAGGGTGTTGATCATGCTTTTAAAACCTTCTTTGCGCACAGTGTTTATCGGAGCCATGTCTTTTGCTAAACACAATCAAATCAAATCAAATCACATTTATTTGTATAGCCCTTAATCACCGTTACAGTCTCTAAGGGCTTCACAGTGCCCAACATGTGAAAATAATAAATGGTTAGTACACGACATCCCCCAGCCTTAGACCCTCACAGAGGACAAGGAAAAACTCCCACAAAACCGTATAGGGAAAATTGGGAGAAACCTTGGGAGGGGCTACTCAGAGAGGGATCCCCCTACCAGGACGGTTGGGCGTGCAATAGATGCCGAGTTTGGGCAAGCAGCGTATACACAATATATGAAAGTTTATTTTGGTGGGACATCCAGATCTGATGGGGCGGCATCACAGCAACGGCAACTCAGTCAGCGTCATCATAGGACTAGGGGACCATGCAGGCGCCAACACTGCCCAGATAGGAGAACGCAAGGTCCGCTCAGTCAGCATCGTGCTAGGAGGCGGGACCAACCAGACGCCAAGGTTTCTTTGGATCATTACGTCCCCTACATGCTCGGATGACTGTCTTGTGGCGGTGGAGGTGGATCTCTGCCTCCAATTGGTTCCACAGCTTGTCGTGGGCAGGCCCTCTGGTTTCCGTTATCTCTGTTTGCCTCCGAGAGACTGTGGTCAAGTGAGCCGTGTGTGGTCAAGTGAGCCGACTTTTAAACACAGTAAAGATTGTCTGTGTCGCGGGCCTAACGTTAATGGGCCCAGTTACACCTCTCATTTGCTGTTTAGACTAGTGGTTTAGAGCCGTTTGAAACTTTAAAAAGTTAGAAAACCAGATTTTTCACAATTACCATATCATACCAACCATAATCCTAAACTCAATTAATATACCATTAATTGTGCAGCCCTACTCTGACTTCATACCGTGATGGAGATACCCAGTCCCTCATGGTCTTCTTTGGCAAGCACCACCTTCCTGATAGGGCCAACTCCCTGGGTTTTCTTCAACATGTCTGGGTCCTGAAATCAATCAAATAAAAGAATGAAGTGTTACTCAAGCAGATTAAACACTAGTAGTGGAAATACAGGTCAAAAAGTTTTAAATGGTTTTAATGAGTAGCCAGTGAATAGACACTGAGCACAGAGATTTGCAGCCACTGGGATCTGGTTGATTATTAATTCTTCAGCAGTTACACTCACATGCCCCACAGGGGAAGGAAGAGGTTTCTTTGGATCATTACGTCCCCTACATGCTCGGATGACTGTCTTGTGGCGGTGGAGGTGGATCTCTGCCTCCAATTGGTTCCACAGCTTGTCGTGGGCAGGCCCTTTCATATCACGGCCCAATAGCTGGATCTGCTGCACCCTGGAAAGGTGAAACATTTAGGATTTGCAAAACAATTCAAAGCGTTTCGTTTTTTTAGGATAAGGTTAGTTTGTAGTGCTGTTGCTGGTGTTTGTTTATATTAGCTGACTACTTCTATCACTGAGCTAAAGACGGGGTCACCGGGCCTTAGTAAAACAATATATACAACATGGAATTAAATGGTGTTAAATGCATTTATTTGTAATCTTAAAAGTATTTTAAATTATTTTTAAGAAACCAATTGGGTGTTTTTTTCTGGGGAGCGTTACCCAGAACTCATTCTAATTCACTAATACAGTACCTGTGAATGAACGACGCCTGCATCAACTTATCTCAACTCAAACAAGTCATGCCATCATGCCACGGAGGCGGGACAACAAAAAAGGTTAAGGTTCTTCGTAGCCTTTTCAGTGGCTACTTGTTTGATGCTAGCTAGCTATCTACAATTACAGTGACTTGTTGGTTGCTTAATACAGTATTTTACATGGGATAAACCAAAGTGGTGGTGTGTGAGCAGCCCCACTGTTGGTTTGTAGAGTTTTGGCTATCCTAATAAAAATACGAATAATACATCACTTTTTTACCATCAGTTGTTGACACAACATCCATGCTCTCTGCTCCCTAAATGTTACATCTTGGCAACTTGGGTATCATAGAAAATTCCCAGTTTCCAAGTCGTACTGACCACTTTGTTGAGTCTCCACAATTCAACAGTCATGGTCGAGATTATTATTTACCACATTTCTACTTCGTTATTATTCCATTCAGTGTGATTCTAACCACGCCAGGGTGAAACATTTAATTTAGTGGTTTTCTGCTTTAGGTTGTATGGGCTACTGCAATTTTAACTCCACGTACTGGTTTGAATGGGTGATCTGGCTATACTCCTTTCCTCAAACATTTTACAAAGAATTTTATTATCTACTAGTTTTTTGGGCGAGAAGAGTGATGGCACATCTGAATGGTGCTCTACCAGCTCTGCCATTCTAAAATGGACTAGAGCTACTAGACTGTATCAGAAATAGCTTATGTTTTTTCATAGCTTCGAAAACAAATTGCTTTAGCATTTTTAGCATTTTCTTAGGGAATAGTTTGAACCAAAACTACAGACCCATGGCTGGGGGTGTGACAAAGAAAAAAATAAGTAGTAATACTGGGAAACAACAGTGGTGGCCCTGGTTGGGTGAAACCAGGTGAGACTTTTTGGAAAGGGTTGTTTCATAGAATTTAGCTACATTGCAGAGTTTGTTGTTGTTATTGTTAGAAAATCCTGCTGTACTGTCATATTGTTGAAATTGCTTTTACTATCAATTTAGTTAGTTATCAAATTGTTAACACTTTCAGGCTTTAACCATTTTGTAACATTTATTCAGGGAAAGTCAACAGAGCTCCATGATGTTTTCCAGTAACATCACATTCATACAGTTCTGCACATGCTGGGAGCTGACCAGTCGAACCACAGTCTTCTACTGTTGGCCAATGATAACGCTTTTCCATCAACACAGTTCCCGTGCCAGTGCCACCGCCTAATCTCAAACCGTTCTGCACATTCCCTCCTAAAAAAACTGGTTCTTGGGCCACAAAGTTGGTTCCATTCTGGCACCAAAAAGCTGTTGGTCTGGAACCAAGGAAACGTGATTATTGACGAATTATGTCACTCACCAGAGGCGGGCTTAATAGTCACTCGCAGCGGCGACCGACGTGTCTCGGACTGGTGGCTTTAGTGCTCCGACCGTGGTGGATGGAAGTTGCCCCGATTGGGAGAGACGCTGCTGAAAAGCGTCAAGATTGGGTCGCCTTATGTCTGTGACAAATAAAGCGGTCTGCGGGTGTCTCTGTCTGCCGTGGCCCCAGTTGAAGCAAGTCTGCTACACACACTTTTTAATTTTGCAAGAAAATATTGAAAAAAAATTGTGATTCGAGTGACGGCCATAACATACATAATGGTTCGGCTCCAGATTGGTGGAAACGCGGGCCGGTTCTTAAGGAGGTTAGCTGGTTCCAGTGCTCAGCACCGGCCAGGCACCAGCACGGGAACCGTGTTGATTGAAAAGGGGGGGGGGGGTGATTGTGAGTGATCATCTTTATCCTATGATGAAACGTTTCTATCCTGATGGGAGTGGTCTCTTCCAGGATGACAATGTCCCCATCCTCAGGGCACGAGTGGTTTGATATATGACAGTGATGTGAATCATATGCTATGGCCTTCGCAGTCACTAGATCCAACCTAACTGAACACCTATGGGAGATCTTGAACTTGGTGTTAGACAGCACTCTCCACCACCATCATCAAAACACCAAATGAGGGAATATCTTTTGGATGAATGGTGTCAGGGTAGTAGTACAACAGTCTTCTACTGTGGTTGTACAGTCTTCTACTGTGATTGTACTGGGAGCTGCCCGGTGCAACCACAGTCTTATACTGTCAGCCACTGAGCAGCTATACTGCAGTAGTTTGGGGTTCAGTGCCCAAAGAGTACCTCAATAGTGTATGTTGACAGAGGGAGAGTGTTACTCATTCATTTACCCACCCACATTTTCTCAACTGGTCTGGTGATTGTACCAGCAACCTTGGTAACCCTGGTAACCATCCTATCCCAACCAACCCATTCTCTATCCTCTAACCTCTTACCTGCCAGCCAGCTCCTTATCCAGGTATTTGGCTGCCAGCCTGGCGCCATACACCTCTGCCTGCAGTACTGCCATGTGCCTGCGGAGGGCCTCATTCTCCTTCTTATACAGCCTCACCTCCGCCTCCAGCCTCACCTCCACTACCTTCTCCTTCTTACTGGCTTCCAGCTCCCGCTCCTAACACACACACACACACACACACACACACACACACACAAAACAAAAGCAACACAAGCAAAATGAATGGCTGAGTTAAACCTGATCAACTGTGGTTTTTGCAGAGGCAGAATGCTACTTATACTAGCAGAGTTACTAGTAGAAATACTGTAATCAGGAATTAGTAGGATTGTGTAGTATGAAATTGTTGGGAATTGTATGGAAGCCGAGAGCAGCCAGGACGATTAAACAATTTTTTAAATCCCATTTCTCATGATATTATAATTATCTCATTATCTCAAGATATCAAACTTTGTTTTCTCGGGATCACAACTTAATTATCTTGTTATATCGAGATGACAAAAAATCGTCTTCTCACAATTTCTACTTAATTATCTTGCCTGGCTAGTCTTCTTCTAAACTGAGAAAGAATAATTGTCATTAATTGAAGACACTGTCAGTTCGCAGCAATGTAATTGTAATTTCAGCAAAACCATTAAGTTTGTGAGTTAACAAGTGGATTAAGTCTAGATCTTGAGAAAATTTGTTTTTGTTATCTTGAGATGACAAGATAATTAAGTCATGATCACGAGATGAATTTAAAAAAATCGTGCGATCATGGCTGCTCTCAGCTTCCATAGGGGTCAATTAATCTGAAGTAATTTCTTCCTGTTCATTTCCAACTAGTGCTTGCTAGCTATCTATGTTAACTCATCAAAACAATGGAATGGTATGAAAGGCAATATCAAGGCCTTTTCAAATCTTTGTAGCTCCAGAAGACCACTACATAGATGCAATCAGAGCCAGGTTAGTATTTACTTCTTTCTCCCATCCAGTGCGCCTGTTGTTCAGAGTAGATGCTTATATCATATCAATAAATATTTTCTAAAAAGTTGTATCTCATTTGCATGAACTTACAACATGGAGAGAAAGATTTCTTAGGAACTCATGAAACAAACAGGTTTAGTGGAAAAGTATGTATGATTTTCACTTTAATCTAGCCAACAATCTTCTCAATTAGGTCTAAAGATATGGTGGAAGGATGAACTTCTAATCTATTCTTTACCCTCTTGGTCTGTTGTCCCCTGTATACAATTTCTCTGGGTCAAAAAAAAAAAAGCTGCGCCCCATTACCCCTTCCACACCTTATAACCATTCAGGTTCAACCAGTTCCCCCAAGGCACTAGTTGAGCTGCTAGTTGTAAAGCTGAAAAAACCATGGTGTGCCTCCAAAATTGCCTTTGATTGAGCAACAGTCCAACGTTATGTTTGTTATGCTGTGCCGCTTTAATGGCAGTACACGACTAATGTTATCAGCTATTCTGAGTCTGTTATGCTAACTGTGGCTAGGTTTTGGGGATGAAGGGTGGAGGCAAATCTTGTCTTTGTTTTTATTTAGATTCATTCATTCATCTTTGCATCTATACCTTTAAAACTGAAATATAGTCGCAAGCGGCAAATTGCGGGTTCAAACCCTTTTGCGGTTTAACAAATCTGAAATTGTGTTTTAAAGAATCTTTAGCCTCTCTGGGATAATGTAGTCCAGATTTGACCAGTGTAAGTATAGTGGTTTTTGATCTGGACCTGGTCTAATGTGGTCTGGATGGAGAAAAATCAGTGAAATCACCCTTTTTCAGTTTTCACAAATAGAATAAACATCACCACCTATTGTTCAATTTCGCATTTTTTCCACATTTTGGGGACATGTTTCAACAGCTTAATTAAAAAATATCCACCAAGTTTGGTGATGTTTGGACAAACTGTCATTGATTTATGGCCAAATTTGCGCCAGGCCCATGTACATGTTTGGAACTGGTGAGCGATTTTGTAGTTGTAGTTTTGTAATGATTGGACAAACAATTTCTGATTTATAGTCTGATTTGTCTTATGCCACGCCCATTTTTTGCATTTGTAGCACCCCCTAGTGGTCGAATCGAATGAAACTTTCAGGGTATGTTTCAGGTACTTATGTGGACCTTATCTAGATCCTGCAAGTTTTGTGATGATTGGCCCAACGGTTGTTGACTTTGGTCTATTTATGTGCTGAGCCACGCCCTTTTGAAGTTCATTGGTCAATATCTTGAAAACTAAATAAGATATCAACAAGCTTTATACAATTTTTGATAAGCTTGGTGATAGAGATGTCAAAAATGTGTTTTTCAAAAAATTCAAAATGCCGGAAAATCTAGTCAGGCGGACTTTAGTGGTTCTTGAGGCTTTTTTGTAGAGCACATTGAGCTGGACTTGTGTGTCAAATTTTAAGTCAATCGGAGTCACAGTGTGAGGGGCGTGGCCTTTCCAAAATCGCGTTTTTGGGCCTTAATTACAGCGCCACCATATAGCCGATTGGGCTCATGTTTCTTGGGAAGCATTTGCACATCATTTCCAGTTATTGGGCCAAGTTTCATGGTTTTACCTCATTCCAATTCCGGCAATTTGAAATAAGCATAAGCCAACAAATAATCAACTAGAAAAGGTTACATTTTCTGAAAATAATTTGTGTGCTTGCTTAAGCTTAAAAATGATTTCAATTTAATCAGAAAGATACTGTGTTAAGAAATCATAGTAGTAGAAGTAGTAAAAGCAGAAGTAATAGCAGCACCAGCAATAGTAGTAGCATAAGTAGAAGTATTAGCTGAAGTAGTAGAAACACTACCCTGACCCTTCCTCTTAGCACTTGCCTATTTGTCTTCACTTATTTGTCTGAGCTCTTGTTTATTAGCTCGTTTATTTGATTCACTTATTTGTCTTACCTCTTGTTTATTTTATTCACTTATTTGTCTTAGCTCTTGTTTATTTGATTTACTTATTTGTCTCATTTGTTTAATTAAAAAGTAGGTAGCTAACTTAATGCACTTTTACCTTAGCACTGGTTGCTTGTTTAGGAAGGAAATGCACTTACGATTTCTGGTGACTAGTAGTTCTCTTGCCTACCTATGTTGAATGCACTTAGTCGCTTTGGATAAAAGCGTCTGCTAAATGACTGTAATGTAATGAAATGAATGAAGTACTGAACGAGAGAGACTTGCAAGCAAAAATATGTTGAATGCACTTATTGTAAGTCGCTTTGGATAAAAGCGTCTGCTAAATGACTGTAATGTAATGTAATGTAGTAGTAGCAGAAGTAGTGGTTTGTGTGTTCTATTCAGTCATTAGTAAAACACAAACTGAGTCTCTGGTCTGTGGAAGCACACTAATAAATCGGCACAAACTTCGGGGTTTGAACCCTAATTGAGGTTTTGATGTTACTAGCTCAGTGGCTTTGGGCAGCTTCACTTCAGGATGACTAGAGTTTGGGCCAATTCACTTTTAATCCAATCAATTTAATTTAAAAAGTCTCTGATCTAAGGGAATAATAGATAAGTTCTATCAATGGTGAAAGATTGATTTTCAAATGACATTTTGAATTGAAAATGAATTAGCCCAAACACTGCACACTGCTACACAAACACATCAACAAGGCTGACACACAAGGTTCACACAAGCACACACACACTTACCATCTCCTCCAATGTGGGTGCAGGCTTTAGGTGAAAAGAGGAGGAAGAGGAAGAGAAAGAAGTCAAAGATCAGCGGAATTCAAATTCTAGGCAGCAGAGAGTGTGAAGAATCTAATAATTCAATGAGACCAAAAGAAAAGGGCATTTGGGGATTAATAAGCACATCAGTACTTAAACAGCAGTAAGAAATTGAAGAAAAGGATGGGAAAGTAGTAGTGGGGGGCGCATTTACCCTACTGAATCTTGGGTTGACTTTCCTTACTCTACCCAGCGATGCCATGCAAGCTGGAACTGGAAATTAATGTCTACAGAGTAACCTTGTTATTGCTCATGCCGGTTAGTCTTTTTAAAATGAATCTGTTTCCATGAACTTTGATACCCTGTGACTGAGTTTTCCTGTTGCCATGAAGAAACCGGTTAAAAGAATATTCCCTGTTTGACTGAGCAATAGATAGTAATAGCAACACAAAGTACTACTCACCACTATTGCTTGTTGACAATAAAATAATACCCATAATGATGTGAGAGTGAGTTCGACAGATAGTGAAAACCAAAAGTGAAAGCAGTAAGATGTAGCCACAGTAGCCCATTTAATATGGTAGTAAGTCGAGAAGGGTCCACCTGCAGACCTCCACGCTCAGTACCCAGTTCTGTGAGCCAATGGGGGTTGAGCATGAGTAGTGCGGTTCCGTTGTATGAAGTACGTAAACCTTTTTTATAACTTATTTCACCTTAGCAGTCCACCAAAATCTGTTTCTGAACAAATTTGAGGCGAGAAATAAGCTATCCAGTTGCTGAATCTTCACTCATATTAGATCTACAAGGCCTAATTTAAAAGTTTGTTCCGACTTTCGTAAGTCAACGGCACTACTGCACTGCCGGTTGCCACTGCTTTCTTGGCCGTACTTCAACCTAGTGGGGGACACCGAAACGAAGCAGCAAAGGCCCAAACGACTACACATGTAAGTAACGTAGTCTAATACTACTTTTATGTCATCAATTTTTATATTAATAATATTACAATAACGCTGATAATGCTTTCATATTTGTATTCAGAATAAACGCTTTGTAAATAAATGCATTTACGGATCCGACTGCTAGCCTATTAGCTTACTACGATAATTTCCCATAGAGGTTAGCGAGTTAGCTAACATAAGCTTGCGATTTACAATGGCGTTATGGTGCATTCCCTCGTACTCGTACTTTACATTTGTAACATAATTCGATTGATTTGTGCTCAACGTTACAAGATAAAAGTCTTTACTAGAGTGTGGTACTAGCCTACTAACGTTAACGTAACGTAATATGCGCCGTTTCTCTTCACTAATGGCGGTGTAGTAGTTGTTGATGTAGGTCTCTAGATGGTGGGGAAGGGAGAGGAGAGGAGAGGAGAGGACAATAGTCTAGTCTAAAATAACCAGATACCATGGTTGTAGAGTTTGTTTGTATCCTGCTAATGAATTCCTGTGCAATGTGTCGTGGTCAACAGAATGTGTGTTATTTGGTTAAAGTGGTTTTAAACCTCTTTGGCCATTGAGCCACATCTTAAAAATATTTTTGCTATTGTATTTTAACCAGCCTATCTTACCAATATAACACAGGGACTTTAAACTGTTTTTGTCTTGTAGACCATGGCAAGAGCGCACTCCACCTCCACCGGCTGAAGGGAAATGTAAAAGAACCTCCCTATCTCATGTTGGGATTGACACGCCAAAAGGAAGTCGAGGAAAAACTTCTTCAGGCACACAATGAAGACCACGAGGAATTGATGGAGAATTTTTTGTTTGTACATTTGGTTCATGTCGGAAGTCAGAGACACTCTTGAAATTCCTGTGTGCGCAGGTTTGTGAAATAGTTGAATAAAATAATTACCCTACCTACTGTGTTGTGAATGTTTTCTCTTTTTCAAGGTGTGCTTGGACCCCTTCAATCACCGCCTGCAGCTACACTGGAATTTGTCATTTTTTTTAATCTATAGGTTTTACATAACTGGAGTGACAATTATCAATTTAATATTTGTAATATATATCACAGTGTGTGTGTGTATATATATACATATAGTCTTCATATATTTATAGACTTCTGAAAGAAAATACAATACTAATATTGATGTAGTTTAATATTTGTAATATATATCACAGTATATATAGTCTTCATATATTTATAGACTTCTGAAAGAAAATACAATACAGTATAGTGAGGGTGATGAGCCCGGAGGTGGGTGGAGCTCTGCTCTGAGGGTGATGAGCCCGGAGGTGGGCGGAGCTCTGAGGGTGATGAGCCTGGAGGTGGGCGGGGAGCTCTGGGGGGTGCTGAGGTCCGGAGGTCTGCAGTTGGACCCTTTTGAGTAAGTCAGGCATCTTAACCAGGTTTCTCATAATTGGAGTATGAGCGTACACCCCCCAGTCCTCAACGATCCGGTCCAGAGGTCTGCAGTTGGACCCTTTTGAGTAAGTCAGGCATCTTAACCAGGTTTCTCATAATTGGAGTATGAGCGTACACCCCCCAGTCCTCAATGACTACAGATCAGTAGCACTAACATTGCACCTTATGAAGACCATGGAAAGGCTAGTCCTTGCTCACCTTAGACCCCTGGTGAGTACATCAATGAACCCCCTGCAGTTCGCCTACCAGCCCCACATCAGAGTGGATGATGCAATCATCTACCTGCTGCAAAGGGCCTACTCTCACTTGGACAAAGCAGCAAGCACTGTGAGAGTCATGTTCTTTGAGTTCTCGAGTGGCTTCAACACCATACAGCACATGCTGCTGGGTGAGAAGATGAGGAGGATGCAGGTGGAGGCACCCATGTTTTCCTGGATGACTGACTACCTGACTGGCAGACCACAATTTGTGCGGCTACGGAGCTGTGTCAGATCGGGCAGTGAGCAACACAGGGGCCCCACAGGGGACTGTCCTGTCCCCCTTCCTGTGCACCCTCTACACCTCTGACCTCAAGTTCAACTCTGAAACATGCTATCTGCAGAAGTACTCAGACGACTCTGCAATCGTGGGGTGCATCAAGGGAGGACAGGAGGAGGAGTACAGAGGCCTGGTGGAGGACTATGTGGTGTGGTGCGAGCAGAACCACCTACAGCTCAACGTCACCAAAACAAAGGAGATGGTTGTGGACTTCAGGAGGACTAGGGTCCAGCCGACCCCAGTCTCCATCCAGGGGATGTATGTGGAGAGTTCACCTGGATAACAAACTGGAATGGGACGGCAACACCAAGGCCCTGTTCAAGAAGGGCCAGAGCCAACTCTACTTCCTGAGGAGACTCAGGTCCTTCAATATATGCAGTTCTCTGCTGCATATGTTCTTCCAGTCAGTTGTGGCCAGTGTCATCTTCTTGTGGTGGTGTGTTGGGGCGCTAACACCAGGGCACACCAGTCCCCTGACCGACCTGACCCGAAAGGGTGCCCCAGGACATAAATCTACCTCTACACCATAAATTGTTCTTACTAGGCATATATCCAATTGATCCAATCTTCCACAATAAAAAGAAAGCACATATTAACATGTGCTTGCTCCATGCTAAATGCCTCAGTGTCTCAAGGAGATGTCTTCCTGCTTCCTTTGATTCTATATGGGAACCATTCATTCAATTTATGGAAAATATGGATATGTCTGAAGCCCTACAAGGGGCTGAGGAAACGGGAAATGTTTAAGTGATGAGAGGTTGGAAATAAATAGGGAGGAGAATAACCCTTTTCTTAATTTTATTTTATTAATTTTATTTATTTTATACTTTTATTTACTTATCACCTGTGTATTTTTTGATTTATATATTTTATTTTACTGTTTTTCCTGAGTAATGTTTTGTCAGTTAGGTGTTTCATTATCGTCTGGATGTTTGTCTGTTACTATTGTCAAAATCAATAAATATATTATTTATTATGTGTAGTCTTTACCTAAGTGAGTGTGTGCATAAGAGGGGCAGTGTGTGTGTGTCTTGGTGGGGGCCCTGGTGAGGTCAGAGTTCACAGTCCTGATGGCCTGAGGAAAGAAACTCTGTCTCAGTCTCTCTGTTTTGGCAGCATGACTACGGAGGCGCTTGCCTGACCGCAGCAGCTGAAACAGTCCATTGTTAGGGTGGTGAGGATCCTTCATGATCCTGCAGGCTCTGGTTCTGCACCTCCTGGTGTATAAGTCCTGCAGGGTGGGGAGTGTAGTACCAATAGTGCGTTCAGCCGAACGCACTACTCTCTGCAGAGCCTTCCTGTCCTGAGCGGAGCTGTTGCCAAACCAGGCAGTGATGCTTCCTGTCAGGATGCTCTCTACAGCTCCAGAGTAGAAGGACTGAAGGATCCTCCGGGAGACTTTAAATTTCCTCAGTTGCCTGAGGTGGTAAAGGTCTGCTATTCTAGAAGCTTGTTTATCTGCTTTAAAAAATTGCATGTAAATAAATGATTTACTCTTAAATGCCAACAAAACAGAAATGTTAGTTGTTCTGTTAGGGTTCCCTTGTAACCCTGAGTGACACAGTGAAGAATCTAGGCGTTGTATTACCCTAGGTGTTGTATTAGTCCTACCCTCTCATTCGACTCGCACATCAAAAATATCATGAAGTTAGAGTTTTTCCACCTTCGTAATATTGCAAAAATCCACCTTATGTTAATACTGACGGACGCTGAAATTCTAGTACATGCGAGGCTATTGTAATATTTTATTCTCTGGCCTGCCAATCTCCCAACCTGCCTTCATTGTCTCCCAATCCAGGCCAGATCTAACTTCACTAACTTCAACTACTTTTCTAATATTGAAAAGTACTTTACGAGGAAGAGGCCTGGAGAGGAGGTAGAAAGCCAAAGGGAGTCTGAACCTGAGGTAGATGCAAAACATGCAGATTAATCCTAACAGGAAAAGCCCTAGTTGCCCAGTTGAAATTAATTCATTTCAGGAGTAGCTACAATGATATCCGTTATCACAATCGAAAGGGAATGCAAATGTTTAAGCCATGTTTAAGTCATGTTTAAGCCATGTTTAAGCCACCCCCACCCCCCCCAGTTATTATCACAATGGAAAAGGAATGCCATGGAAACCATGACAGAATCAAATCAAGCCTGGTCAACTTTCAACCACTATTACTAGAGACATCAGAATTGTTTTAAACCATTTTCCATTACGTTGGTTTCACTTCAAATAGAAAAAAAATGTAAAACAATTTCCATCTTCCAAGCTGAAGCAAGCACACACATTTTCTGAAGAAAATGTAACCTTTTCTCGTTTGGCCTGTAGGCATACTCAGTGTGTGTGTGAGACAGTGAGACAGTGTGGTGTATTTCTATAGTTTCTCATTAGGTTGTCTTTGATACGACACACAGAACGTGGCTTAATAGAATGATACTACACACAGTACGTGGCTTAATACTGAAAAAAGTATGCTGTATTTGAGATCATGCATTTTTTTTATCCTTTGTCCCTGCTTGGTGTAGAACTACAATTCTGCACATTTACATCTGTATTTTGAATACATTTGATAAGGTGAAAAGTTGTTTTTTATACCTTCATTCATACATGACATGTTCTAGTGTTGAATTTAAAGTTGGTGTAGGTTAAACATTCGCTCTTTTCTTTAGATGTCTTTTACTTTGCCATTGCTATTACGGTTTGCTGTTGAAATTACCCATTTCTCCATGGGGATCAATATAGTTTCATTTTCATCAGGCTATGGTCAGCATTTATTCCTCCTCCATCTACCAGTATGTCTTTAGAGAGAAGACTATAGTTAGCATCCCCTTACACTCCACCTACCAGTCTGTCTTTGATGGAGTCCGAGTCCTCAACCTGGCCCTGCTTCGCATGAAGTTGCAGCTGGAGGGCATGAAGCTGCAGGAGCTGGTCATGGACCTCCCTCTCCACCACTGCCCGCTCAGCCTGAACCTCTGTCAGCTCTGAACGCAGGTCGACCAGCTGAGCCTGGGATGCAGGGGTGGGCGGATGGAGGGAGGGAGGGAGGGAGGGAGGGAGTATGGGATAAGGACAACAGAGGGAGGACAGAGATGATTGATCAAATCACCATTGTGCTAGCTTGTTTCAGAGAATACAACATCAGTTTTATTTATTATTTAAGTGGTAGTCCTTGAGTTCCTCTTTTTTTTATTTTGTTGCCATTTTTGTTAATAAGCAGTCTTGTTTTAAAATAGAAAATAACAGTTAAAACCACTGGCCAGGGTGAATACTCAGTTTGTGATGCCACAATGCATGAGTTTCATCTTTGATTACAAATATGTTTAATATCACAATATAAATTATTTAAATGAAAAAGATATGGTGTTTCACATTGGAATATTTGTCCAATATTTCATAGCATGGTACTTAATATATGGTATTTAGATTGTAGCTTTGGGTTTTTGTCAACATTAAATTAAATATTTCTTTTTTTTTTGTCAACAAAGATGATATCAGGTCACAATACAGCTCAATGAGATTTTGGGGTTTTGTAGGATGGATTCTAATCTTGAAAACATGCACATAATGTGGGATTTGGTTCAGGAATGACACTGGTGTCCAGTGATGAGGTTACAAAATAAATGTATAACTTTCCCATTTCAACAGGGGAAGTATAGTGAAGCAGTCTTTCCCATGCATAGGCTCATCTGCGGCGCACCACCACAATATTGGCAGGACCGCCACATAATAAAAAGTTGGTCAATGTATCCAAATTGAAAATTGATCTCTAACCTTGCGCCTAAGAGGTGTGCATCAAGTTATGTTTTTTCCTCATCCGCTTGTGTGAGACAGACATCACCTGCTAGACAGACAAGGGCACAGTCTGACAATAAAAATATTGAACTTTGGATGCTACCATTCGCAAGTTGAAGTCACGTAATCATCATTTATTTTATCCCATGCATTTAGAATTTGTCAGTGCTGTCATTTCAATCTAGCTGGCTAGCACTAGCTAGCTAACGTTGCCAAATATCATTGTCCTAACATAGCTGTTGCATAGGGAACAGAATTTTACATTGGGCAACTAGGGGTGGAACAAACTGCATTAGGCGCATGAGACTGGGCGAGACTCAGGGCACTTTGTGGGTTGGTCTAAGCGACCTCCAACCAGTGCACTTTTGCTCCTAAAAGAGAAATAAAGATTACAATTGTGTGGCACCATTACCAACATTGGTCTCCTTGTCTACAATACCTGTTAAAATGGTTATAGACATATCATTATATTGTAATATCTATCTATATTTCACTCGTCAAAAGATAATTTAACTCTCAGATCGCTCACGTTGGTGCTGAATAGCTGGCCAGTTCAGTGCCTGATCGAAACTCAAAGTCTGATGTATATCAAAGTCCGATACATACCTTGACTCCTTGTCTCTGAAAACTAAAGACAAATCTAGAAACCTTGACGTTATTATGGATTCAGATCTCAACTTCAACAGCCACATTAAGTCAATAACAAAATCAGCCTACTACCACCTAGCAAGACTCAGAGGTTTCATGTCACAAAAAGCATTCACACCTTTATTACCAGTAGGCTAGACTGCTGAAATAGTCTTCTCTCAGGTCTCCCTAAAAAGGCACTTAGGCAGCTACAGCTCGTTCAGAATTCTGCTGCTAGACTTCTAACAAAGATGAAAAAGTTTGACCACATAAAGCCAGTTCTCAGATCCCTGCATTGGCTTCCAGTGTGTCAGAGAATTGACTTTAAAATATTGTTGCTAGTCTACAAGTCACTAAATGGCCTAGGACCAAAATACATCACCGACATGCTCTCTCAATATGAACCCTCTAGATCCCTTAGGTCATCTGGGACAGGTCTGTTAACTGTTCCTAGAGTAATACCAAACAGGGTGAAGCAGCGTTTAGCTACTATGCAACAAATAGCTGGAACAAACTCCTAAAGTAACTACTTTTAAATCTAGATTAAAAACATTTTTGTTCACCACTGCATTCTGCTAAACTATAAACCTATAGTGTGATTCTAAATCCTGCATTTCAAATGTGATTTTATTCTGTGATTTATGTGATTTTATTATATTTTATTTTATTGTGTTTTATATGTTCTTATTTTCAAATCTCATGTCTTTTTTTTTTTTTTTTACAGACAACACCTGTGTGCTTGCAAAGCAAGTTGTTGACAACCCATTGTGAGGCCTGTTTAATTTATTAGCAAGGCAAATGAATGAAGAGACGTACGCAACTAGAAATGCTAATAAACAGCATATCACACTGTGATATGTTAAATTCTGACAGCACTTGTTATTCTGAAAAGCCAAGTCTGATTTGAGTGAATAAAGCATCTTTTACTTGAATGTGTGAGTTTGTATGTGATTATGAGCTTAAATAGAATAATTTAAGCTATATCAAGATGTCATCAATCCTCGTGATATCATTTTAAAGTCATATCGCCCAGCCTTACTGACACATGACGTGAATTCTGACTGCCAGCCATTTAGTCCATCATACCCTCAAAATTTTGCAGTAATGTTGTATTGACAGGGAAAACCAGCAAAAGCAGTCTAGTTTATCTGCAAGGAAGCCCATAATTGCCTTATTATTGCACCTCACCGCCACTAGATGTCAGTAGGGGGCTATTCTGTATCTCTGCATCTAGTCTGCATCTCTTTTTTTCCACTGTCAGTGGTCTGTTTCACAGCTTTAGTGCCATGCACATGGGCCATGGAGCGATTTCTTTGGCCTGTGCAGTCCAAGTTAAGAAATATCTCTGCTGGCCAAAGAGCCCAGTCTTATAACGATCTCCATGAGGATGGAAAGCTCTTTTGTACAGTGTGCAATAAAGTTTTATAAAACAGGTAGCTTAAAACCAGCCCTCTGAGTGGTTGATAGCCATGGTATACATCCTTTATATCACGGTAACGCGTGGTAACGCTTACCACATTCCATATTGCTCTGCTGTAAATATAGGTCTAACGGAATAAAGTGGCAACATTCTATGCAGGTCCGAGATTAACTTTGGTCATTGCTTTGGACTACTTTGTCACAAAATGTCATTTTTGTAATTTCTTAAGTAAAATCGAGTTGTTTGTGGCCTGCAAATTAGGGAGAATTTTGCCATCATACAGGTCCCTCTCCAGTCCTTGGCCGGCCTGGGATGCTGGTCACTAAGCCCAACCTGGCCACAGCCTGCTTGCAGACATCATACAGGTTGATGTCGGAGGGGAGCTTGGGGCTGACCCCCTGTCAATGCTGTGATTGGTCTGTCTTTGACAGACAGGGTGCCATTGGAGCTTCCATTGTTGGAAGGCTAGAGAGCATTCTCTATAGGCTGAGATACCGAGTTAGAAGGAGAATGGAAACCTATCTAGATTGGTATCACCAGGGAGACAAGACAGACAGTAAAACAGCTGACTTCTCAGAATAGACCTTTTAACTAAATTACCACAGACTTGACATTTAGTTAACTTGGCATTATGGCTAAGGAAGGACAGCTTTAGATGCTGACACAGGACTAAGAATAGATGGACACGGGATACTGACCTCTAGTTTATGGTTGAGTTGGAAAACCGTCTGGGCTTTGTGGCAGAGCTGAGCAAAACAGGAGCTCAGGCTGGTCATCTTCTGCCGACCCTCGTAGGTGATGTCGGCTTGGTCTGGATCTATTTCTCCGAGCAACAGATCCACGTCCACAAAGGCCTTGTCGAACTCTTTCTCCAGCACCTCCAGCCAGCGGAACATAGACATGCCAGGGCCGAGGGCCGAACTCTGCGCCGCCGGGGAACAGCCGGCCGAAGCGGACATGACTAGAGCAGGGCGGCTAGCTGGCTACAGAGCACTTGCTTACTAGCTAACTTGGATGGTGGATAATGAAGCCAGATTATAATATAATGAGATAAGATAACGAAGACAGATTTTTGATCAAACACCGCAAAATATCACAACCGGAATAATATTCAAATCCGATGACTTGATTCTATAAATAGTTTAAGGCGAAGTCTGGTGAATAATGTAATTGTATCCTCCTGAAAAGCCTCGTCTGACCAGGAAGTCCGACATCGGATATGCGATCGTAGTTGCGAATCTACTAGTACAGTCTGCCACACTGCAGAGGAAAGCAATGTATAGTAGAGCAGTCGATCATTCCTGCTCCTACTGGTTTCATTAAAACCAGTATCATTAGAACAGTAGTATTATTAAAACCAGTAATATTATTAGTAAACACAGCAAATTAAAACAATATTATTAAATTAAATTATTAAACCAGTATTACATTTAATATTATCAAACCATTATAATTATTAAATATAATAACATTAAACCCAGTATTATTAAACTATCATTATTATTCAACCCGGTATAATATTAATAATAATAATAATAATTTATATTATTAGTAGTAGTAATAGTAGTAGTATTGTTATATAATAGTAATAATAAACACAGTATTATTAAACCCATTGTTATTAACCCAGTATCTGGTTTAATGGTAAATGGACTGTACTTATATAGCACTATTCTAGTCTTTTCCGACCACTCAAAGCGCTTTACACTACATTCACCCCATTCACCCCATTCACACACACGGCAGGGCGCTACCATGTAAGGTGCTAACCTGCACATCAGGGGAAACTAACCATTCCCACACATTCACACACCGAAGGCGCAGCTTCGGGAGCAATTTGGGGTTCAGTGTCTTGCCCAAGGACACTTCGACATGCGGACTGGAGGAGCCTGGGATCGAACCGCCGATCTTCTGATTAGCGGACGACCCGCTCTACCTCCTGAGCCACAGCCGCCCCTAATGTTATTATCTAAAATCTCCCTTCAAAATTACACTAATTTTTTGAACAACCGAAAAATTGACAATGTTTGGGAATGAACGAATTATCGATTTAAATATTGGCTCTATATTTTTAGATTCTCAGAGAACGTATTCTGTCATCAAGAGTGATGTTGGTGCCACTCAGTTCCTTTTGCATGTAAAATGTATTTTTAACAGAGCCACTGTTTCAGATGAAGCAGAGAAAACCTACTCTCACCCTAGCTAATCCTCAGGCTGGTATTTATATTCCTGACTCCCAAAAGGCAGGGCTCTGCCTTTTCAAAGACACAGAGAAACAGCACTTTGGACTTTGGATATCCTCACAGTGGTATAATTTTCCTTGTAGCATAAAATTATACAAGGCTATTGGCAACCACAATGTGTTTTGTTTTATGAGTATTGTGAGTATTAAACGTATCCTGTGTATTTGCAACAGTGTGTCCAATAAATATGTCCAATAATACTCCCTTAAAGTTAATCTAAATAAATCTTATGGCGTACAGGAAATGATGCATTTTACATTCTCTGAGAATCTAAAAATATAGAGCCAATATTTAAATTGATAATTCGTTCAGGGACTTGAACGGGAAGGGACTGAGCTGAAAAGCGGCAGTCAAGAACGGTGAAATTTATGTTTCAATGTCCAATAAATCTGTTAATTTGAGTAGAGAGTCCGCTACAGTACAAGTGTCGAACTAGAATACTCACAGATGGGTCAAAAGATCACTCTCAATCTGCATTCATGTTGGGAGCGTGCCTTTTCCAGCCTACGCCTCACCCACACGCTCCCCCTAGTCAATTATCAGTGGGGGGAGACAGTGGAACATGCTATCATTCATATTTATCAAACAGAAAGGGAACAGATGATTATGGATTTAAGATAATAGGTATCGGTATTAAAAGTGATTATAGATTTCAGAAGTAATAGGGTGGGATACAGAGTATTATTACATTACATTATTACATTACAGCCAACTTCACCAATAAAGCCTGCACACAATGAAATACTGAGTGCCTCAATATCTTACCAGAAAAAGTATGTTGAAGGTTTACTCTGTATCAGTTCATGTGCACAGAAGTGTAGCAACACTACTTTCCATTACCATGGTCTTGACAAATGGAGACAAAGACTAAACATGAATGCAAACATGAATGCAAACATGAATGCAAACATGAATGCAAACATGAATGACGTATTTCATCTTAAAGTGTGTGCAATTAATATCCCTGCAATTGTGTGAAATAGTGTAGAATAGTAAGAATTGTCATTCAGATGTGATGCATCATTCATGCAACTCACAACTATACTGAAATGTATATGTAATGTGATGTTTACAGTCCCTCAAATTTTATATAGAGTAAATGATTACAATAAAATACTGTTAGGAGCAAAACCTGAGGTTTTGGTGCCCTACTAATACCGATATAAGGACTCTCCTGCTGCTTTTTCATATTCATACTTTTTTTTAATTCCTATTTTAGTTTATCCACCCTTTATTGTCTAATTGTTATTTTGTTTGTGTTTTATTTATAGATGTGTGATTTAAAGTATACATACCCAGTTGAAACGTGCCTTGTCCCAAACATTTCATTGTCCAGTATTACTGTAAGTGATACTGTACATATGTTTGTCCCTTGCTGATCACCGTAAGCTGGTAGGTGTGGTCAAGGGGATGTGGAGGTGTGGTGTTCAAAGCCTCAACTTTGTTTTGATTTATTTAGCCCCTAGTGCGCCCTCTAGTGGCAGCAAGAATTGTGAGACAAGGTGTCCAGTCCAGCAGAGGGCAATAATACAACATAAATGGATGTCAACCGCCAATAAACTACTAGAAGAAGAAGAAGCAGAAGCGAGCTACGTGTGCGTGTATCACGCTGCGAGGTGAGAGGTCAGGGGCTACCAGGGAGGAAGGAAGATGACGGCCAACGGAATGAGCTGTTGGCAACGCTAAAGTAGATTGGCGATTCTAAATCATAACTATTACTGAACTGGAATGCGGATGTGCAGCAGTTACTGACAACTATCCTTACAGATTGTACAGAGTAGGAGGACTTACAGTAATGGCGCTGCTTTACGGCTTGTTGTGGCGTGTCCTGCTCGTAATGGTCCACCTCCACAGAGCGCTTGTCTCCTGGCTCCGAGTTCGGCTTCGGAGCTGGAATGGCCGGCCGTGGGAGCAGACGATAGCGGCTCTGCTCCTGCCGGTAGCCCTAGCTGGGTTCCCGGATCACCAGAAGAAGCTAAACCATAACGACAACGACAACCCTAATCCCAACCCGGTGACCGGGAACCGCTACGCCAGCCGCCGGTCCCGGTGGCTCTCTGACGGTCAGTCTCTGGAGAAGCTGCCGATCCACATCGGCCTGCTTGTGGCTGAGGAGGAGCCCAGCTACACGGACATAGCTAACCTGGTGGTCTGGTGTATGGCTGTCGGTATATCTTATGTCAGCGTCTATGATAATCATGGTAAATATTTAATATTTAATTTATATGGGACCAGGACAGTCATGTGCTTTTTGTTGCACTCACTTCCAGTTTTACTGGCTGAATAAGAGGACACTGCGAAATCTAGCTTATCTATTTGTATCCACATTTCTATATGTGCTTAATGACCAGTGTCAGCACTGGGCTGTTATCTACTCGCTGTTGTGTTTTTACAAGGCCCAAGTTTTTACAAGTTTTGCCTTTTACCACAGTCATTTTTGTAGGCTTGTCTTACACAGAGGAGAATGTAAAATTCAGTGGAAAACCTGGTAAGTCTGTATATGAGGGCTGAAATTCAGAGTAAGGTTTATATTTATATTTATTTATACTATCTTAGAGATCATTTTCACACACAAATTTTGAAATTTTGAAATTCTGTGAAATCTGTTGATGGTTTATACAGCAAGCCTAACCCTATCTGCACCCTCAGACTGGGTCAAATACTCACATCCCACTGTGTTACAAGTAACTGAAGAGGTTAAATGAGTTTGTTCCAACTTGTGTGTCCATTTCCAGCGCCCTAGGAACCAAAAAATGCCAATACATGACTAAAGCCTATAGGAAATATATGATGTATTTACCATCAACTGTTGCACCCATTTCCTAGAAAATCTCAGTGAGATTCCTGAACTTGTAAAATCTTATGTACTGGTTGTCTGATGTGTTTGTGATTCTTGTCTGTCTCTCTGCTGCCAGGTATTTTTCGGAAGAACAACTCCCGTCTGCTGGAGGAAATTGTAAGGCAGCAACAGGACCTGTTGGATCTAGAAGGATCTAAATACAATGTGGAGTTCCTCAGCAATGGAAATGACAAGCACCAACACCACGGTAAGGACCCAGCACAGCTGACACAAGTATCAATTTCAGTGCCACAGTAGGGTTGGGTGATTGTGTACATCCTCCTGTCAGCCAATAATCATCGGATATACTGTATATCAACAATCCCCAATGTATTCATCCATTCTGGGGGCGGGGTGACTTGGATTTAAACACAGCTCTAATATACGCAAGAAAGGGGCATTTTGAATGGTAGTACAAGTCCTTGAAGTCAAGACAAAAAAACCTGTTGAACCAGTATGAGGTGGGAAGAAATGTCATAAAACCAGCACACCCTGAGGAAGGCTCTGCCTCTAAATACATTTTAAATCAACTTGAGCATCATTTTTCTCCCTGTGTGAGCTTCCCTAATTGAGTGTCTTGCACTAGGCTGCATTTTGAATGACCAAGGTATTATTATTATCAAGGTAATTTATCAACAAAAAGTTGGCAAGAGAATTTCCACCAACAAGTGGATTCAGTCAATTGCTGATCCCCAATGTATTTATTCACAATAACACAATTGTAACGTATCTGATATAGGCCTGTGTGTTGAAGCAGGAGCACAAAGGTTAGCATCGGCCTGTATATAAGGAAGCATGTCATCTGATTTTGGTCTGAATTGATCACCTAACCATGAAGATATGAGAAGGTGAGGCTTTTTGTTAGTCTCCCTGCCAAACGTGGCCCAAATCTCCTCAGTTTATGTTTATGTCCATTTCGCCACCACTTCAAAATATTTTGGATGAAATGATCCCAAGCTCTTTCTCCTTGAGTAAACTACAATATTTGCGACGATTATGAGGAGGAGACAATGGCGCGATGGAATAGAAATAGGTTTTGTCCTCAGACTACAGACTTAGTGCTCAGTTTTCCCAGAGGCTGAAGTTCCCCTTTACCCGGAAAAAGTTCCCCTTCTGGGAATTTGATGCCATAAGAAGATGGGTGTATTGCAGTCCTTTTTGTCATGTGTTGTCTTCACTTAGTTGTTGCCACCCAATACCCATTAGACTAATTCTGCATGGAGTCCTGCTAGTAGACCAAACACATAAACTGATATGTTAAGTACATGCTCTTTAGGCTGCCTGTTACACTACATTCAGGTTATTTATGTGTGGTGAGTCACTTCATGATGAATTCATTACAAACTAAATGTGTAAAAGTGTAACAGGCAGCCAATCATGCACCTGTTTGCTACGGAGCCATTATTTTGCTTTTATTTGATTTGCTCACAGTCAGAGAGGGCGTACGGCGGCCAGACAAAGTTTGAGACAGCCAAATAACAAAGAAGGTATATAAGCAAAGCATTCAAATGTTAGTCGCTAGTGTGGCGGGTGACCCTTACTGACTGCTTTACCAGCATTTGATGCTTAGTGGGTGGTAATTTCAGACCCAGTGTCTGTGCAGTGTTTCCTATAGGCTATCAGTTGATTTGTAGTGGTGGCCGAATTTGTGTTTGTTTATCTATTTGTGTGTATTTGGGGTGAATGATATGGAAAATATATCATCACCATGTTTCAGTTATCACAATTCAAGATACAACCTAGACTTAAAAATACTGTGATGTAAGTTACTGAACAGTTCAAACCAACTGATAAAAGTCCTCTACTCTATTTACATGTGTATGCAAGAAGACAAAAACATTAAACACAATTAAAAGAGTAACTTAACAAAGACCGTCTCAATTGGTGTTCTCGACATCTCAGTGGGTTTTCATACTTATTTTAGTGATTTTAAGAGTTGAAGTGTTTGTATGCTAATGCAAGTCAACTTTTTTTTTTTCTTAATCACAGTTTACAGTCTCAAAGGGCATCACAACACTCACATTATGGAGCATAAATAAAGTACACAGAATGGCTAACTGAGTTAACCCGATTAGTTCGTTGACAGTTTGCGATAAGCCCAGGATTTTCTATTTTACAGAGAGTTCACAATTTAGCCAGACTTGTTAACTGTGTCTTAAGCCCCAATCCAAATCTGCAAAAACTCCGGTTTAAGCAGAAGTTCGATGGATAATTTGAACATATATAAGCCGCCCTGTGAAATCACACACACCCAGCAGCAGAAATTAGCGCAAAATTTGTAAGGGAGGTTCTTGCCGATGAAGGAGCGATCATTTGTAAGGGGAGCATGGGAACGTGATTTTAGAGATCGACAAGATCCTTCAGGGCACTTGGATAATTATCTTTAGGAACATTACCGATTTAGTTGTGAGGGAATTATTTACCTCCAGCACATAATAGGTGGCACATTGCAAACTCTACGAAGTTCAGCCCTGACAGTGACACAGTGTGTTGGGCTTTGCTTCTATGCGACAGACACATTTTTATAGGCTGTTGACGATGCTGTAAATATTGGCAAAGCCACCTTATGCTACTATCAGACAAATGTACCTTGCATTCAAAAGGCTGCCCCCCCTCCCCTCCCCCCAGGCATAAATTACTTCCATGAAGCTCCTTTTGTACAGGCATACGTTTTAACAATCTCATATTTCACAATCAGCATGACTTTGATCTCTTTGATCTGCATGGTATCAAAAGCTGGTGCCTTTTGAAGGGTCCCTGGTGGTCTTAATTTTCAGGAAATTTAGAAGTGGATTGAATTTATTGTCAAAATGGCAGCTTGCAGCAACATCAATTCTGTGCCCACTCTTTTACATATTTAAAGAGATTTAAAAAAAAAAAAAAGCCAGGAAATGTTCAGTTTGCAGGTTAGTAGGAAACTGACTTAGTGAAAAGTTGTGTAAAAGCAGTGAATGTAAACGGCTTGAAACTCCTAAAAGAAAATGGCACATGCATTGTAGGGACCATATAATTTTAACTGGTGACAATGTAAAATTGTTTTGTGTGTGGTCAGTGCTGTCCTGCAGGCCAGTGGTGAAGGTGTTATCTCCAGAAGATGGGAAGCAGAGCATCGTCCAGGCAGCCCAGCAGCTCTGTCGCTCTGTGGAAAACAAAGAGAGGAGCTTCAAAGACATAAACGTCTCCATGCTAGACACACTGCTTAGAGGTAGGACTAAGTCTGTGTGTTTGTGAGAACTCCTTAAGGCCTTAAGAGTTAGAACAAAGTGAACTATGGCAAAGTTGATGAAGGAAATAAATGCAGACCTTCAGAGATGGGAGATCCTCCCTTTATCCCTGAATGGAAGAGAAACTGAGAATTTGCGGTTGTGGATGGAGCACAAGCTGGGGTCTGTGGAGCCTGTCTCTAGAAAAAAAAAAGCTTGAAATTTGGGGCTTTTTTCATTGCTGCTTAAATTGGAAGGTGAATGCACATTTAGATACATTTTTCCTGTATCTACGTTATATCGGGTAAGGTTGGTTAACGTAAATGCAAACAAAAGTGATGCAGTCAAAATAAAAGCAGTGAATGTACAGTAGTTGGGATATTTATTTTAAATATTAACAAAAGGCCTGTGTAAAATGATTGCTCACCTAGTCAGATATACTGACACTAAAGCTAAAATGACAACGATAAAACAATGTGGATTAAGCTACCTGGGCGTACTGCTCCCAAAAATGTGCCCCTCTACTTGCAGTGACACTTTTTAGCCTGGAGATGTTGCAGATAACTGCTGTATTCCACTCTGGAATACAATGAAATCTAGATTTCTCAGCCAAGGTGACCGATAATTCTTGCTTAGCTGGCCCGCCTTGTATATGTATTGATATCTATGGTATTGTATTTAAAAAAAAAAAAGTAGGTATGGAATGAAGCAGCCACGCTGATGATCTCAATGCTCTGTTTGCTTGGTTTAGAGTCAAAGAATATTCCAGATCCAGAGCTGGTGGTGAAGTTCGGGCCAATCAACAGCACGCTGGGCTTCCTTCCCTGGCATATCCGACTCACCGAGTTCATGTAAGCTACTGTGTTAAAACGTATGAATGAATGTGAGACATCGCGTGTACATGAATTTGAACCTGTGTCTTGGTTTATGTACCAACGTGAGAGCTTACATAACTCATATCCACTACGATTGATTGGGGTTTTCAAGGCTGATACTGATATTTTTGTTTTGCAACTGCTGATAGTTAATATTTTGTGCCATTATTCACTAACTTAAAACTTGACCATTTTCATTCCAAAACATTCCAAGTATTTGTGTGTTTTCCCTACAATTTTATTCTTGTTAGGGTGGAAAAGCATTAAGCCCACGGGACACTAAAACTTTCAATTGAAACCCAGGATAATAATAACAACATATTGATGCGTACATGCGTGGAATCTGATCAAAATGTGCATTAGAATCAGTTAAGGTTAAGGGGTTCCCATAGACCAGTGGTTCTCAATCCAGTCATCAAGGACCCCCTGAACCAATTAAAATATCATGAAAACGTGAAGCCTCTAATTGGTTCAGGTGTGCCTGAGTAGAGCTGGAGCTAAAACCTGCAGGACAGGGGGTCCTTGAGGACTGGATTGAAAACCACTGCCATAGACAACCAGTGTAGTAATGATCACTTCTGCAATAAGTATCTAATCAATGAAATTGAATCATATCCATAACATCAGAGGTAGGTGACACTGACTGGACCAGTTCCCATTTTTAATAAAAAATGCAATATTGGTACTATGTCAGCAAATGTACGTACATGTCTTCTCTTCATACATCCTCTATTCAGCTAATCTGAGCAGATAGTGTTATGCCGGGATCAGACTACACGATATCAGGCCGATTATAGCCCGATTCGGCAGACGTAGGGTGTCGGGTCGAGTCGGGAACGACAGGGTGCGACAATCGATCGTTTTATCTTGTGTAGTGTGACATAGTGGATGACAACCGACGCCGCCTCTGTGACGCCTCACGACGTCCCAGCAAAAGACTAGCATGTTAGAATTTGTTTTTGCCGTCCACGATGTGTTCCGTCTCGTCCGTGACGTTGACCAATAGGAGCACGGAGCGCTATAAACAAACACGGCGAAGCGAAAGAGGAATGAAGTTGTTGGTGCCACTAGGTGGAACTATGAAACAGAGGAAAGGTTTGTTGAGCTCTGGCAACAACACCCCTGTAGAGGCTAGCCAGCTAGCTACATTTAGGTTTCACTACAGGCTAAAACATCGTTATTTTTTACCTCAAGTTCTCTTTGAAGGATTGACAACCCATACTGTTCTCTTCATGCGACCCAAGAACAGGTCCACAGTCGTTTTTTCTTTTTTTTTAGGCTTTTCGGAACACAAGACAGCCAGTATCATACCGCTTTGGACGCCATTGTTTGTTTACATTCTTGTTGCCTAGCACCTGCTTTCCGATGCCATCACGCACGTAGGCAAGCGATTATTGGTCGGTGACTAACGTGTAGTCTGTCATGTCTCTCGGCCAAGTCACGGCACAAATTTATCACTCTCTAATCTGACACAGTGACCATCGTAACAGACAAAAATATCGTGTAGTCTGATCCCGGCATTAGGCTAATCTGAGCTGATTATCTGTCCAGGCCAGCCTGTTTGTCTGGCAGCCTGTTAGACACTGGTGGTCAACCTGGGTTAAACAAATGTGACTGAACAGTTAAAAAATCTCTGAATTACTTTCAAACATTTCTCATCTTTGATAGATGGATAGATTTATTGATCTCTGGGGGGAACATCCCTCTCTGTACCCACTTAAAGTCACCCATACACTCATTTTGGGAAATTGTGTCTAAAATTTCCCATCTTTGGTCTTCCATAAAAATATTATTTGCAATAATTAATTGACGTTTCCAATGGATTCCAGCCCAGGACATCCACTTCTGTACTCACATGGAATATGAAACATACATTCTTGAGAAACATCAGCTTAGAATCTGAGCTATGGGTGACTTTAAACTTTTTTCTCAAAAAAAAAAAAAATACATATATATATATATATATTCCTGAGAATTTTTATTATATGACGTACAATAATAAACAGTTTGAGTTTGATTCTGGCTCTGTTTTTCCATTTAGATGGCGTCACTCCACCGTTTTTGGGACAACACTGCGTCTTTACCATACCTTACACCAGTAGACGCGCAGCAAAATTGAAAACACTGCTCACTTGACGTAGTTCATTTGTGTTTCTCTTGTTGTCTGTTTCAGCTTCCTACCTTCCCATATAGATGTTTCCTATGAAGACTTGCTGGGCGCTCTGCAGCAATATGCCAACTGTCAACAGCGGCTAGGCAAGTGATTGGCAGGCCCACGTCAAGCTCTGCCCTCCAAACAGGAAGTGATGTGGGGTTCACGGGACTGGATGGGAGGTTGGTGGGTGGCAATGCTTCCATCCCTCCCAGCATCCCTCACTCCTTCTCTCCCTTCCTCTGAAAACCAGAGTACCAGCCAGCTCACTTCCTACCACCGGCTTCTGTCTTTTAGTAAAACTCGCACTGCTCCTCTGCCCTGTCAAGGCCACAGAGATGCTGCCTCAGCCTCTGTGAGGACTTCTAGGACATGTAGTCCAAGCCAAGAGAAAATGGGACATCAAAGAAATAGTGACACCAAAAGACTGTCTGCACAGACTCTTCACTTCCACAAAACTTGGCATTTCCTCCTCAAAGACCCCAGCTAAACGCTTATCATTCTATCTGCAATTGCTGTTTACTGCTTAAGGCATGGAAGTTTGCCTTCTTTCACTGGGCTGCAAGGAGGAAATGCCAAGCCATAGTATTGCTTGCTGTCTATCCTTGCGAAGAGTCTTGGGAAATATAGGTCTCTTATCACCAGGGGTTACATAAACTGCATTTTAGGGAGGAACTCCATTATCCATCGCGCATCAGCCAAAACAACAAGGCAGAAATCTGACCCAAGGGAGTTTGTAATATGGTGTAAATAAATGATGGCTTCATGTTGCCCTGTTTCTGTCCATTTGGCCTCCAGCTAGATGCTATTGCTAGCCCAGTCATGTGGTTCATTTGCAATACATTGCTTCACACAAAGAGGTGGATTTGAGGCTGACTAGTTTAGCTAGGATACAAAGTCTGTGTGTCTACCTGTAAGTTCATGTAGTAAGACTTCAAAATCTTAAAGGAAAGAAACGCACCCTCAAACACTAACAGCTATTTGTGATGTGCCTTGCATTTCGGGGTGCATTGTGGTATATTTTAATAATTGGCCAAATGTAGACAATGTGACGTTGCAGAGATATTTCCAGCGTAGCTACAAAAGTGTTTGACAGCAAAAATAATTTCAGCCATCAAAAACATCAACGGTTAGTGTCAGCCCCTCAGAATCAAAGGGCAAGGGCTTCTTCCTAGACTCAGCATTTTGCACTGACATTCAATAATCACACAGAAATCCATTGTAAAAGAGACAGATACTCATTTCTCCACCAACAGCAGCCTCAATAGACACAGCCACAAAACATGTTTTGTCTATGTTCATCAACTAGTAGCTGATTTTGTGGGTTGTCGGAAAGGATTACTTGAGTAGTAGAAAAACACTAACTAGACAGGT
This sequence comes from Hoplostethus atlanticus, assembly GCA_034670405.1. Classification (NCBI taxonomy): domain Eukaryota; kingdom Metazoa; phylum Chordata; class Actinopteri; order Trachichthyiformes; family Trachichthyidae; genus Hoplostethus; species Hoplostethus atlanticus. Next base: position 103,567 of record JAXDDX010000249.1, read on the forward strand.
TGAGAGAATGTGTGTACACCAAAAAAGGAAATTACAACACTTAATCAGAAAATAATTCCAGGAATCTGAGCGTGAATACTGAGGGTGGGAATTTTTCCTTTAATGTAGACCAACAGAAGTCTTGCTGGCTGCTTGTATACAATGGCCATGACAGCCTTTGGAAATATTTGCTCCGTCCATATCATAGTGCATCAATGATTACATCTGATGTAAACGGAAATGTGTTGTGTTGATCTTTCTGTTTTTCTGTTAATCTGCCATGATATTTTCACAACCGTACAAAAGGAGCCATGAAACCAAACACTCTGGATACATTAGCTTGACCTAGAATGTCTTGGTGTTGGAGAATCCTCTCCAGGCATTTGTAGACCGTCTCCCATTTGTACAGTCTGTCTGGGTCTAGTTGCAGATGTCTGGTGTGGTTGTATTAAATGTGTTCTTTGCCATTTCTGCCCTCAACTCTTTTTTTCCAATCCAGTCAAATTCCATTTCCAAATAGAATCTCTAAACCCTACTCACTAAAATTACCTGTCTAATCAAGCAGAATCAAAAGCACAGAATGTGCTTTGAGTTATGTCAGAAACCGGTTAGCTGTTGGTAATCTATTTTGGGCCCCTCAGCCTCTGCATTTTGTCTCTCCTGCCTTAAAATGTTTGAGCTTTACCCCACATCATTGGTACACATGATGGCACACAACAAAACATGATGGCACACAACAAACAAACCTTGGACCCTTGCAGAGGACAAGGAAAAACTCCCACAAAAGAGGTTGGGCAAACGAAATGGAACATAGAAAGTACACAGAACAAATGCAAAAAGGACGCTTTAGTGAAACATCCTGGGGCCAGATGCATAAAACATTCTGTATATTTAAGTATAGAAGTCTGTATGCACAAACAGAAAACAGTCTTTTCATCATATAGTGGAAGCTAACTGGTCTACCCTTAATCTAAGAAGAGACTGAGTCACTAATTGTGCAAAGCTATGTTTGGCCAAATGATATAGAGAATAAGTAGGTTTTTATAGATATCAATAGCGCTTCTTACTTGCCTATTCTGTTCTGGAGATAGGGAGAACGGTAAGAAAAGGCTCTGTTACCTGCAATTTTCTTTTTGACTGTTTGAATAGATATAATAGAAGTTTTAAAACAACAAACTACAACCCAAGAACATCCTGAGACCTACAAGCCTCCATTGTTCCATTTGACTTCACTGTGCATCCATCAGCAATAAGAACCCTAAATAGAAATGGCATTCAATCAAGGGTAGCCAGGAAGAAGCCTCTGCTGTCTAAAAAGAACTGCAATGCTGCCTGTTTGCCAGCCACCTGGCAAACCTCAAGATTTCTGGAAGTCTGTTCTCTGGACAGATGAGTCCAAAATTAAAGTTTGGTCACAATCAAAAATGTTTGGCGACAACCCAAAACAGTCAAGCATGGTGGTGAGAGTGTCTGGACAACTCAACCACATAAGGGTGTTGTGGAAATTGAGTCAAGGATGATCAATAACCCCGTAGACTTGCTATTGCAGGAGTGAAGTTTATTCATGCAGCGTGGAGAGAAAACAACACAGCACAAGAAAGTACCAAGCTTTTCTCTGCCTCACTTAGGGAGAGGACAGACTATATACACTGTAGGAATGTCAAGGTTTCGGACTGGTCTCATCCCAAGATGAAAGAGTTACTATTCAGTTTTAATACCATGAGATAATTGGTGCTTATCTATAAGGAGTAGAGGAGTCGAGTGCAGCTATAGTTCAGCTGCTGGTCACAGTAACCTTGCGAAAGGTGTTGTGAGGTGAGTTTAGCTGCAGGTCTCATGAGTTACACTATGTTCAAAGGAAATTTACTTCTACATTGGTAACCCTGAATTCTGAGGGATACCAGAGAATTCTACAACAAAATGTCAGGCAGAGAGCTCAAGCTGGGCCAAAAATGGATGTTCCAACAAGACGATTAGCAAATCTGGCTCAGGAAGAAGAATTTTTTTGCATGTGGATATGAGCTTTGTTAAATAAACCAGTTTCGTTAAACAATGAAAGTATACAATTTATTTATGTATGTTCTTTATTTGGAATATCTTCATTAAGATTTGAAGTTTAGGTAAGGGTTTTATATGGTTATTCCTCTATCATCTGAAACAATGACCACCCCCCTGCAGGCTTCATAAATCTTTCAAGCATGACTGTACATGTGTTACCAGTTAAATTACTATACAATTAGAAAAATGAATAATTTTAATCTGGCCCAAGTCTTCACATCTTTCGTGACTCAAAGCTACAATATGCAACATTTCTGCTTGAGGAAAGGCAAGGCAAGTTTATTTGTATAGCACCTTTCATACACAAGGCAGTTCAAAGTGCTTTACATGAGGCATTAAAAGACATTTAAAACAAGGACATTTATAAAGACATTTAAAAAAATAAATAAAATAAACGAGGAATAAAAGTCATAGTGCAAGTTTATAGTTCAGCAGTAAGCGGTGGTGAACAGAAACATTTTTAGTCTGGACTTAAAAGTGGCTAATGTGGGAGCAAGTCTCAGTTGTTCTGGAAGATTGTTCCACCTATTTGTTGCATAGTAACTAAACGTTGCTTCACCCTATTTTGTTTTAACTCTGGGAACAGTTAGTAGACCTGTCCCAGTTGACCTGAGGGTCTGGAGGGTTCATATTCGGTGAGCATGTCAGAGATGTATTTTGGGCCTAGACCATTTAGTGACTTGTAGACGAGTAAAAATATTTTAAAGTCAATTCTCTGACACACTGGAATCCAATGCAGGGATCTGAGAATTGGTGTGATGTGGTCAAACTTTTTCGTCTTTGTTAGTAGTCTAGCAGCAGCTTCTGAATGAGCTGTAGCTGAGAAGACCATTACAATAGTCTAGCCTACTGGTAATAAAGGCGTGAATGAGTTTTTCTAGGTCTTGTTGTGACATGAGTCCTCTGAGCCTTGCTATGTTTTTAAGATGGTAGTAGGCTGATTTTGTTACAAACTTGATGTGGCTGTTAAAATTGAGATCTGAGTCCGTAATAACGCCAAGATTTCTGGCTTGGTCTTTGGTTTTTAAAGACAGGGAATCAAGGTATGTACTAACTTTCAGGCTTTCTTCTTTGGCACCAAAGACAATTATCTCAGTCTTGTCTTTATTTAGCTGAAAGTTCTGGCACATCCAGTCATTGACTTGCTTAATGCATAGGCACAGTAAGTCTATGGGACGATAGTCATTTGGAGATAGGGCTATATAGATTTGGGTGGCGTCCGCATAGCAGTGGTAGGCAATACTGTTATTTTGCATAGTTTGACCTAGCAGGAGCATGTAGAGATTAAATAGACAAGGCCCCAGGATTGAACCTTGGGGGACACCACAAGTCATGTTCGTTAGCTCAGATTCATAGTTGCCAATGGAAGCAAAATAGTTCCTGTCTTGAAGATATGACTTGAACCAATTTAAAACCGTGCCGGAAAGTCCAACCCAGTTTTCTAACCTGTCAAGAAGTATAGTATGATCTACAGTATCAAATGCAGCACTAAGATCCAATAGGATTGAATGTCATTAAAAACTTTAACAGGAGCAGTTTAATGATGTGTAGGGGTCGGAATCCTGATTGGAAGTTGTCATAGCAGCCAGTTGAGACAAAAAAATTATTAAGTTGTTGGAAGACAACTTTCTCAATAATTTTACTAATAAAAGGTAGATTTGGTATAGGTCTGTAGTTGCTAATAATAGATGCATCAAGGCTCCTCTTTTTCAGCAGTGGTTTAATGACTGCAGTTTTCAGGGACTTTGGAAAGTTTCCTGATAAGAGAGAGCTGTTAACTATTTGCAGTATGTCTGTTGCCAGGCAGTCAAAAACATTTTTGAGAAAGCTTGTAGGCAGAGCATCAAGGCAGCAGGTGGACAACTTGAGTTGTCTCACTGTTTTGCAGGCAATGCCATTAAACTGTGTCATCCGTACATTTGTTTTTCAAATGTGGTGGTGACCTAATATTTTTGCTTGTTATAGAAGTATTGAAGGCTTTTCTGATGCTTTCAATTTTATTAGTAAAGAAGAATGCAAATTCATTGCATTTCTGGGAGGACAGGAGTTCAGGGGGAATTTGTTTTGGGGGGTTGTCAGCCTGTCTACGGTTGCAAATAAAGTTAATAATTCCAAGGGCTGAGGATGTTTGGTCTGGCGGATGTTTGGATGTTTGGTCTGGTGTGTGGCAGAGTGAGATGCAGTGTCCTGGGGAGATGAGTAATGAAGGGCAAAGAGAAAATTGTCGATCAATACTTTTACTCCGGACCTGTTTGGGAAAAGGCCATTTGCTTTCATCCCCAGAACAGATCAAAATTATTAATAAAGTTCTGTCCCATTGCGTTGCAGACGCAAGCCATGTATTCAGTCGAAGTAGCCGGCTGAAGCTATTTGTTCCTCTACCAACAGTTGGTAGGGGTCCACTGATGAATGATTCCATTTTTAATTCACCCAATGTGTTTAAAGGTTCAATAAAATACTGCTTCAGCACCTCCAATTGCTTTCTGCGGGTATCATTATAGCCTACATGCAGAATGATTTTAGTGGCGCTTTGTTCCTCAGACAGTAATTGTGGTATTTTCTTAGTGATATCACTGACCGTTGCACCTGAGAAACAGTATGTTTTAATCTTCTTACCGCTTATGTGACTGATGTCACTGACAGCATTATCTCCCACAATCAGAATATCCGGTATATCCAGTTGCTCCTTTTGCTGAGATGAGGACCCATGAGTATTGCCTGCGTGCCTATTCCCAGGCCTAACAGCGCCCTTCATGGTCTGTCTCCTTTCTCCCTTGGTTTGTTGTGTTCTCCGGTTCCGATTCCCGTACATGCAATGGTGCATATTTATTCTGCAGTGGTATAGTCGGCGGTGCTTGTTCTTTGATCTTACCGGTCCGTGCTCTTCTCATAGTTCCTCTGGTACTGTCTGGTGTTGAGTGCCGTGCTGCTTTAAACTTGGTTTTGTTATTTCTTTTGGGCATGACGTGTTGTGATCTATCAAGTATCAAAATCAGAAGCATGCGCCTTCACCAGATTGTTCACACACACACACACACACACACACACACACACACACACACACACAGTCGCAACAAGTGGTACTGAGGAGATGGAAACAGTCGTTGATAACGATATTGTGCAAGAGGTGCCTCGTGACTATGCAAGAGGTGCCTTGCGTTAATGCCAGTTAAACTATACGATAAGTGTATGGCGAAGAAGACCGTTGAAGCTAGCCTGCCCAACTCCCACTCCCAGCCCAAAGCAGGCCCCAGTTATAAAGCTTCTCTATCAGACTTATTTGCTAGTGTCACGCTGTATCTGACAGACTCACGCAAATATAAAAGGGATAATGGAGGCTACTACCTACCATTTAGCAAAAGACATGGTGCCAATCTATACAGTGAGCAAAGACGGTTTCAAGAAAATGATACGTAGACAAGATCTGCAACAAGTTAAACATGTTTTTCACAAGTTGATATCCCCAAGTTGTATACAAAGCTCAAAGGAGAAGTGAGCACAGGCTGAATGTTACACAACGACCACAGACCTATGGTCCAGCAGGACAACAGAGCCCTACATCAGCTTAACAATACACTTTATTCACAAGAAGTTTGAACTCAAGCGCAAGTGCTTGCAAACAGCCTACTTCCCTGGAGACCATACGGGGGAGTATATAACGCATGGGTTGAGGGAAGTGGTAGTCACCTGGGGCCTGAAAGAAGAGAATCAGAGCTGCATCACCACTGACAACGGAGCCAACATCGTCAAAGCCATCAATCTCAATAACTGAACCAGACTCCAATGTTTTGGACACAGGAATCGCTAAGTTCAATTATTATTATATTATCAGATATTTGACTATATATAATTCAACATTTATTAAGAATCATTAAAATATTATTGTCTTATTATTATTATTAAGAAACTATTATGTGTTATTCAGAGTTCGCTTAATAACTAAAGTGACTCCACCAGGTGAGTTTCCTGAGACTCTCCAAGTTGGCAAGAAAGTATCTATGCATACCCACCAAAAGCTCCCCATCCGAGAGGGTATTGAGTGCGGGGTTAGGGCAATGTTGTGACTTGTTTGAAACAAAAAGGTGGTTGACATGTTGATGTTCTTGTTATTATGTTATTTGTATGCTATATTTTACTGTTATCTACTTGGGCACTTGTTTTTGACTATGATAGCCGCATATTGCAATATCCAGCAAAATTATCGCAATAAGGTATTTTGTCCATATTGTGCAGCCCTACTCCTCCCCCTCATGGGTCAAATTCCTGCCCTAACACTGCCCAAACACTGTGTAGCCTGAGGCTGAGCCATAAAGCCGCTATAGACATTCAAGAAGCAAATAGTTTTTTATTGCAGATTGGCTGCATTCGCTGATGTTCACCATGTTTTTGAATGGGTTTTATCTGACACACGTTTAGCTTTACTATTTTTAACACAGGGTCACAAACAGACTGATAATGTATGTAGCAAGCTCGGGTGTGAGGCCCTTCAAGGAAGTCATAAATCTGACCAGACCAATACTAGGTGGAGAGAGCCTATAGGATGAATCATGTTAAACATGTTATCTAAGCATAAGAGAACCAATCATGAGAGACTTTCTGTGGGACCTGTGACAAGGTCTTTCTCTCTCCAATATATCTGTATACAATATATTTTTGTACTTCAACCTGTCAATGTTTTGTGTGTTATTTCAAGATTTCTGAGTGCTTACAGGCAATTTTCCACGACACGCACCTCCGCATAGTCCGACTCCGTCTCCTGTCAAACTCAGTCACCAATCAACCAATCTCACACATGCACACACAGGTTAATGCCGGGATCAGACTACACGATATTTTTGTCTGTTACGATGGTCACTGTGTCAGATTAGGCGATGATAGAGTGATAAATTCGTGCCGTGACTTGGCCGAGAGACATGACAGACTACATGTTGGTCACCGACCAATAATCGCTTGCGTGATGTCATCGGAAAGCAGGTGCTAGGAAACAAGAATGTAAACAAACAATGGCGTCCGAAGCGGTATGTATGATACTGGCTGTCTTGTGTTCCGAAAAGCCTAAAAAAAAGAAAAAACGACTGTGGACCCGTGGGTCGCATGAAAAGAACAGTATGGGTTGTCAATCCTTCAAAGAGAACTTGAGGTAAAAAATAACGATGTTTTAGCTTGTAGTGAAACCTAAATGTAGCTAGCTGGCTAGCCTCTACAGGGGTGTTGTTGCCAGAGCTCGACAAACCTTTCCTCTGTTTCATAGTTCCACCTAGCGGCACCAACAACTTCATTCCTCTTTCGCTTCGCCGTGTTTGTTTGTAGCGCTCCGTGCTCCTATTGGTCAACGTCACGGACAAGACGGAACACGTCGTGGATGGCAAAAATTCTAACATGCTAGTCTTTTGTCGGGACGTCGTGAGGCGTCCCAGATGCGGCGTCGGTTGTCGTCCACTATGTCACACTACACAAGATAAAACGATCGATTGTCGCACCCTGTCGTTCCCGACTCGACTCGACGCCCTACGTCTGCCGAATCGGGCTATAATCGGCCTGATATCGTGTATCTGCAATTGGCCTTAATTGGCCGCAGCCTGTGCTGAATCCAGGGAGTCAGTCCACTGACTCAGGGCGTTTTCACACCTGAAAGTCCAGACCAAGGTCCGAACCAAGGTTCATTTTTTGTTACATTGTATACATTTGATCCGGTTAGTTTTGGTTTCACATTGCAATTTTGCGAGCACACTAAACACCTTTGGATGACATACCTACGTCCTGTCGTCTTCACCTACGTGGGCTGCGTCTCCTTATACTTGACATTGATTGGTTTGTAGACGGGCGTGTGGCTGACGTTGGCGTGTTGTCAATTCGGCGGGTAGCCTTTTCCGTTTGAATGAAATGAATGAACAGATTAATTTCGTTGCCACTATACAGTCCCTCCAAGATGTTGCGATCTTGCGATCGCAATAATTGGTGGGCCGGTGGGTCTTTGGGCCGGTTGGACGGGCCGTGCCGCGGTGTAGCCTAATAATTTTATAAACTGTTCAAGTTGATTTGCTGCTAACAGGCCGGTAACTAGTTAGATGTGCGTTCTCCGCTCCGGACCTCTCTCTCCTTTTCTCTGTGTCAAACTGGCAGCACTGACAGACCTGACAGATTAGAGCGAGACGGGAACGTGGCGGGTCAACTAATGATGTGATGGCAAATTGTAGATATGCTGCATTGCAGCCTAAAGGGAAAAACAAACAAAAATAATGTAAAGAAAAATAGGATTAAAAAGGAATGAAAGACAAAGAAAGGCACTAGACCGAGATCGTGTCTAGTAAAACTAGTTTTCAGCTGGCGGCCCCGGGAGGTATTAATATGTGACGATTACTCTACTACTTTAAAATAATCAGTAATAATCAGAAAAAAACTCCTGGTGGGACTGACTATAGTATTATTATTATGGCATTACTACCAGCAGCACCAACTTCAAGCGCAGTACTCGAGACTATAGTTCGAATCCGCCAAATGAACGTCCTCGTCATGCAAAAATTATATTGTCACCGACGATAGCCTGCCTCAACTTCCTGTAATTGGTCCGAAAGTTCGAACCATCCAAAAAAGTGTTTTCACACTGCAAACGAACCGAACCATGGTTCAGTTTGATCCGGACCGAGACCACCTCTTTTGGTCGGACCAAATTCTGGTCCTTTGGTCCGGACCGTGGTCCGAGGCACCTTTTACACCTGCTATTTTGGTTCGGACTAAACTGAAAAGTCCGAAGGTCCGGACCAAACAAGGTAGGTGTGAAAGCACCTTCAACTCTCCTGGATCCAGCCTACGCCTCACTCCTACCCTCCCCCCCAGTCTGCCACAATGTATAATATATCCTATTTGTTATTTTAATGTAAAAAATGTATTTAACTATATTCTTAAACCTGCACTCTGTAATTTAGTCGTTGGCAGCCCCATGTGGCAGTGAAAGGTAATCCAGCTTTCTGCTTGCTCGTTCACTGCTGTTTCGGAGCTGTGTGTGTTCACCCGCCATTGCTCCCTCACCACCGACAGAGGGAGCCATCTACACATTAAGAACAGGTGTCAGCTGGGGACCATAGTGAATGGAGCCTACCTCCACTGCCACATGATGGGAATGTGGAGGGAACCCAGCTGGCGCTGATCAGCAATCAGGTATCGACCTGGATATAAAGTGGGAGAATCACGAGAGAAGCAGAGCGCGAGGACCAAATACCAAGGAATGTTCAGGACCATGTAAACCACCCTTTGATAATGCATGCTTTCTAATCTGTCTCTGTGTGTCTCCAGGATTACCTAATGTGGACAGATCTGTGATACGAACACTACCCCGGTCCGGGAAGAACTTCTGTTTGTTTGCTCCCCTCCCCTTTTGCCCTTCCTTAATAAACTGTTAATTTCTGTTGGAAACCTGCCTTGCCTGGTGTTCATTTACCCACTTCAGCTTAAAAGTGTTTCTGGAGTCTCTGGTCTGTGGACATTGTGAAAGACAGCCAGGGTCACATTTGACAGCCAACAGAGGGAGACCGAGACTGTCAATAGCCTCCCATTGTCAAATCGAAACTTAACTTTTCATAATGTATTTTTATAGGGCCAAAAAATTGCAAATAAAATAAAATTGCAGAAAAAGTTTGAATGGCGTTGATAGTTAAATGGTGTGAAAGTTATTGAACTCTGAAATTGGGGGCAGAATAAAATAATAATAATGTGGCGGACTGGAGGGAGGGTGGGGGAGGCTTAATTGGATCCAGGAGAGAGGTGAGTTAGTGGACTGCTTCTTTCCTGGATCCGGTTCCAGCTGCAGCCAGTTGGGACTGATTGCAGCTGGGGCCTTTTTAACCTGTGGGTGAATGTGTGAGCGGGAGGGACGCGCCAGTGTGAGAGGCTGGCGCGTGGATGCGGAGAGATCGGGGGCCAGCACCAGCGGGAGCGACGGAGCGGGAGCGGGCCGTCTCCTGCCGCGGCGTCCGGCGGAGGTCCGCGGAGGACGCAGTCGGGAGCCACCTGCAAGGGCTGACCAGTCGGGGTTGGGGCAGGATGCCCCTGGAAGCCGGGCAGGCTGGGGCAGCCTTGGGGCTCCGCGGCTGGCCCACCGGGACCAAAGGAGGGCGCCGGCGGAGGGAGACGGCGCCGACGGCGCGCTGCCGTCAACCCGGGCCGTGGGTAATATTGTTGCCGGGATTGTGTGGACAATAAAACGGCCCTGCGGGCCCATTAACTCTCCCCTGCCTATGTCTCTGTCTGTCAAGGACCCCGGTTATGTGGCACCCTGCCACATTTGGTTCCCTGACCGGGAATCGACAGGCAGAGACGGGAGAACAGCGCCATCGCCGTGCCGTCGTGGCGACACCAGCGGCCAGGGGACGGACGGTGATGGCAAGGCGCCTCCCTCACCACCTCGCAGCATCACCTGGCCCCACCGACTCCGAGCCGTTCCGGGCGGGACCTGTTATCGCCTTCTTCCTCGCTCTCAAATGGGGGGGAGGGGGGGAGTTGGCTTCGGCCGGACGGCTCCCCAGCCTCAGTTTGGCGGTGGGGGTATGTGGCGGACTGGAGGGAGGGTGGGGGAGGCTTAATTGGATCCAGGAGAGAGGTGAGTTAGTGGACTGCTTCTTTCCTGGATCCGGTTCCAGCTGCAGCCAGTTGGGACTGGTTGCAGCTGGGGCCTTTTTAACCTGTGGGTGAATGTGTGAGCGGGAGGGACGCGCCAGTGTGAGAGGCTGGCGGCGTGTATGCGGGAGCCGGCGGCGATCGGGAGGATCGAGGGCCGGCAGACCGGAGGAGCGGAGAGCGAGCCAGCAGCAGCCGCGTCTGAGCGGGGTCCGCGGCTGGAGTGCCGGGACGGAGGCGAGGGCGCGAGCTGCGGGACGGAGTGGGAGAGCGGCGTCTCCCTCCGCGGCGACGACCGACGGAGGTCCCCGGGGGTGCAGTCGGGAGCCGCCTGCAAGAGCTGGTGACAGTCGGGGTTGGGGCGGCATGCCCCTGCAAGCCTGGCAGGCTGGCCGGCTTTGGGGTTCCGCGGCTGACCCGCCGGGGAGGACTTGAGGGGCGTCGGCGGAGGGAGACGGCGCTACCAACTGCCGTCAACACCGGGGCCGGGTTTATTGTTTGTTGGTGAATAAAACGGCCCTGCTGGCCCATTAACGCTCCCCTGCCTATGTCTCTGTCTGTCAAGGACCCCGGTTATGTGGCATCTTGCCACAAATAATAACTAGAAAAAGTTACATTTCCTGAAGAAAAATTGTGTGCTTGCTTCAGCTTAAAAATGTTTTTTAAAAAGTCAATTTAATCAGAAAGATACTGTGTTAAGAAATCATACAGTAGAAGTAGTAAAAGCAGAAGTAATAGCAGCACCAGCAGTAGTAGTAGTATTAGCTGAAGTAGTAGTAGCAGAAGTAATAATAGTTGAAGTATTAGCAGAAGTAGTGGTTTGTGTTTTCTATTCAGTCATTAGTAAACCACAAACTCAGTCTCAGGTCTGTGGACATTGTGAAAGACAGCCACATTTGACAGCCACCAGAGAGAGACAGAGACTGTCAAATGTGACTCTGGCTGTTAGTAATAGCTGCAGTAGAAGTAGTAGTAGTTGAAGTATTAGCAGAAGTAGTAATGGTAGAAGAAGTAGTAGATGTAGTAGCAGCAGTAGTAGCAAAAGTAATACCAGTAGTAGTAGTACTAGCAGTAATAGTAGTTGTAGTATTGGCAGAAATAGTAGTAGCATTTACAGCTGTAGTAGTAGTAATAGTATTGAAAAATGCAATACAAATTATAATGTTAAACATATTGAAAGTATTAAAAGTATAAATAGTTGTAATGATTATTTGTATGGAAGCTTTCTCCATCAAATCATATTTGTAGACATATTTCATGTCCAGCTTTGTGTTTTCTATTCATTCATCCATCAGTAAACCACAAACTGAGTCTCTGGTTTCTGGACATTGTGAAGGACAGCCAGGGTCACATTTGACCCGCAAGGGACAGTTTAGGATTTGTAATTAATTGACAGTGGGCTTATTATGCTAATGACACCCAAATATACTTAATCTAGGTTGAACCCTCCATAGACAGTTCTAGGTAGAACCACTAGAATATAAAATGGTTCTAGGCAGAATCCCTCTTAGAGGGGTCTAAGTTAGAACCATTAGAAGGGACACCATCTGTGGCTATTCCCACCAGTTTATCCCACGGCAGACTGTCCCACTCAATTACGTCCCAGTGCTGTTAAAATACATCCTTGGTTGTAAGTCCTTGTTTAACGATAGTTTGTAAACATGTGGAGGGCTGTATGAAATGGGCTCCCGGGCTGGTTCTGGCCTGCGGGCCGGTACCCTAAGATCCCTGTCTTAAAGGTGAAAAATGATTACTTATTACTTATTATTACTATTAGGTCACCCTCTCTGGGCCTGTCACACACATCTATCATTGTGCTAAATGGCACATCTCTATCAAGTACCATCTAACGCTAAATTTAACGATGACCAATGATAAAACACATTTCCGTAGGCTACACCCACATAGTCCAATCACATCCTACCTTTATCATAGGACTAAAACTTGGAGTTTTGCAGATTTTCACTCCAGACACTACAGCAGATGATTTCACTGATTAGCACACCTTCAACCAGAGAGGAGGGATCCCCCCCCCCGCTCTAGAGGGTAGATACCAAATTTAATAACGTGGTTGATTTGATAGATGTGGTAGATGTTGAGATACAGGCTTAGCATTTTTGTGCCCCCTATTCTATTAGGTTTCATGATGATCAGACAAACCATCATGGAGTAATGACCTGTTTTGGACCCGTGATAGGTTCCACCCTCTTACAAAATCGACTGCAGTATTTAATGACCATCCAAAGATGGTTCTTGCCATGTTTGGTGGTGGTTGGATCATTTGTGTAGGGGAGCCTTATTGAGAGTTAAGTATTAAAATCATGCTTTTACAGTGACCTATTAAACTACATATCAGAGGTAGGCAATCAGGTGCCATGAAGGGCTGAGAGTATGCAGGTTTTCACTCCATCCAAAGACTACACCAGTTCATTTCACTGATTAGTCCCTCAGAGAAATCACCAGGTAGTCTTTCAATGGAGAGCCTGAACTCTCGGCCCTCCATGGCACATGGTTGCCAACCCCTGCTATATACAGAACAACTCCTTTAATATATTTTTTAACACAATGGTTGCAAGATGGGGAGAGTCAGCTGGCAGCTTACCATGGCTACACTAATGGAGGCCAACTAAAAACACGTTAAAAAAATGTGTGTATGCGTCTGCATTTTTCTTTGAAAGAGGTTGAATTTTCTCTATTTTCAATGTTTCCTACTTGCCATTTTGACTTGATGGGCCATTCCTTTGCATTTTTCCTAGTAGGAATTTGGACAAAGTGCTGTGTTGTGTTCTGATTCCGCTGCTTCCTTGTTGGCTTTGAAGAGATGGAAACCTCTGGACGAGATTTGGAAATATGAATCATTCTTTTCTGAACTGTGGATGGCAGTAATACGGCTGGAAGCGTCTATTCTACTGGAAAAATACAAAAGACGAAGATTTGGAATTTCCGACTTTAACGGGAACGCACCACGTACTTGCGTCAACATCCAACTAATCAATGTGCAGAAGGACCATTACATATAATACACAGGTGTAGTCGCTTAAATTGTTTGTAGTGCTGGGGATAAATTAAACAAAGGTGGGAAAAGTGAGTGGACAGTGGGCGGACCAAGACAAGTCCGAGACGTCGATAAAGTGTTCTTGAGACTAAACTACTAAACTGTAAGAAACTCCTCCCGCCTGGTTTACGTGTGGGTCGCTATCAAGCGCACCTTTGGCCAGCTGGGAACACCTTGGACTCCCCCACATGAACTGAACAATGGTGCAACCCAAACTTTTATAAATCTTCTGCATCAGCGCTATGTTCGGCAGTACTCAGCATGGCAGAATCAGGGCAGATAGGATGGGAAGATGAGCTGCTGCAGCAGCAACTCGCTATACTGTCGCTACTGTCGACCTGCGACCACGACGCAGAAAAAAAACAACTGTGCCATGCAGGATCAGTTCTGGACCTCGGGATTCTAAACCTCAGCGATGAACTTCTCGTCCTCATTTTACGTCGACTGGATCCGACGTCCCTGCTGAGAGTCGGTTCCACCTGCCGTACCATGTTCCGGGTCTGTTCCTGCAACACTCTGTGGACCAGACACTTCCAGGTAGGCGTAGGCGTAGGCATATCATATCATATCATATCATATCATATCATATCATATCATATATCATATCATATATCATATCATATCATATATCATATCATATATCATATCATATATCATATCATATATCATATCATATATCATATCATATCATATCATATCATATCATATCATATCATATCATATCTCTAAAGCGGCTAAATCGTCTTGAAGTAACTTGGAAGCCTTTACGTATTTAACTGGTTGGAACGCTCACATCCAAAATAATTTTCATTAGTGGGATTGCTGTAAACTAGCACAGCTCAGGGATGGGCAACTTCTATGGGGATTGGGGCCACAATATTTCTGAAATCATGAGGGACCAAGTGGCTCGTGAAGTTACATACCCACACATGCAGTCAACAAATTTGTACAATAAAGGTTGTTAGCTTTTAATTAAATACATACCCGTATTAACATTTCTCACAGTGAAGACAATTAACCCAACAATGAGTTCTGTAATTGTATTGATTTATTATTCCATAACATTGTATTCTATCTATACATATTGTAATGTTCTGTAACTCCTAATACTGTGTAATGCTAATCATTCCCATAGCACTGTAATCTACTGTCACTGGAAAGTTTAATACTTTGTAACATACCATTGAGAACTGATATACTGTAAAGTTGATTAAAACAGACAATTGTAAAGGTCTCTATACCAACCTCTTCTACAACACATGGCATAGGTAACCGTTACCTGTCTTCAGTAGGTTAAACTGTTATATCTATTAATGGGACACTTGCGCTCTTTCTTGTGCATGCACAAGTCAGTGCCACCAGGATTTCGCGTTCGAAGTTTCGAGTTTTTTTTTTTTTTGTGATTATTGCGGCCAAAATGATTTTTCGTGTTATCTTGTGGTAAAACAGCAGGAATTGATGAAAAATTCGAGCCCCCCATCCTACCCAAAACATTGTAAACTGCCCACTCTGTTTTTTTAAACTAGTTTTACTACACATGATCTGTCTAGTTCCTTTCTTTGTCTTTCATTCCTTTTTAATCCAAGATTCAAGAAGTTTATTTGTCACATACACACACGAGGTGTGCAGTGAAATGTAAAGTGGCAATGCTCAGCAGAAATGTGCAAAATAACAGGTTCACACTATTTACAATAAACCAACACAATATTTACAATGTCACAATAAGAGCTCTATATAAAAAAAAAAGTGTGTGTGTGTGTGTGTGTGTGTGTGTGTGTGTGTGTGTGTGTGTGTGTGTGTGTGTGTGTGTGTGTGTGTGTGTGTGTGTGTGTGTGTGTGTGTGTGTGTGTGTGTGTGTGTGTGTGTGTGTGTGTGTGTGTGTGTGTGTGTGTGTGTGTGTGTGTGTGTGTGTAGGAAAGAAACTCCGTCTCAGCCTCTCTGTTTTGTTCAGCCGAACGCACTACTCTCTGCAGAGCCTTCCTGTCCTGAGCGGAGCTGTTGCCAAACCAGGCAGTGATGCTTCCTGGCAGGATGCTCTCTACAGCTCCAGAGTAGAAGGACTGAAGGATCCTCCGGGAGACTTTAAATTTCCTCAGTTGCCTGAGGTGGTAAAGGCGCTGCCTCGCCTTTCTCACCAGAGTGTCAATGTGTGTGGACCATGTGAGATCTTCGGTGATGTGGACTCCCAGGTATTTATACCTGCTCACCCTCTCCACAGTAGTCCCATTAATCCCCAATGGTGACTACGTCCTCTGTTGTTGTGTCCTCCTAAAGTTCACAATCAGCTCCTTTAGTTTTGGTGACATTCAAGAGGAGGCTGTTGTCCTGGCACCAGAGTGACAGATCAGCAACTTCCTCCAGGTAGGCCTTCTCGTCGTTGTTGGAGATCAGGCCCACCACCACTGTGTCATCCGCAAACTTGATGATTGAGTTGGAGCTGAACCTGGCCACAGTCATGTGTGTACAGGGAGTACAGTAGGGGGCTGAGGACGCAACCCGGGGGGATCCTGTGTTCAGGGTGAGGGGGTTGGAGGTGTCTGACCACCTGGGGCCTGGCGGTCAGGAAGTCCAGGATCCAGGCACACGGGTGTTCAGCCCCAGCTCAATCAACTTGCCAGCCAGTCTGGTGGGGACTGTGCTACCTTATAGCCAACTTGCATGCTTTACAAAATATTGCCGCAAAGTAATAAAATTAACGTTTTCTACACCACTAATGCAGTCGCTGTGTAAATGGTGTAACACCATCACATCATTAGTTCCCGTCTCTCTCTAATCTGCCCGGTCTGTCAGTGCTGCCAGTTTGACACAGAGAAAAGGAGAGAGAGGTCCGGCGCGGGGAACGCACATCTAACTAGTCACCGGCCTGTTAGCAGCAAATCAACCTGAACAGTTTATAAAATGATTAGGCTACACCGCGGTGCGGCCCATCCAACTGGCCCAAAGACCCACCGGGATTTGTCCGGATTGGCCACTCCGGCATTGTCCTCGTGTGTAACCATAGCAAAGGCTCAGGATAAAAAGAAAGCAAATGGTGTAAATTGCATATTTAAATAAAAAAACAACCTCCCGAACATGTAGGAGTGTTAATGTAACATGTAGGAGTGTTAATGTGGAAGCACTGTGCCAATTTTACCGTTTTATGCGGGGAATATTGCGGGGTTTTGGCAAAATTGCAAGCTCTTGCAAGTATTGCGGCAGTTAGTTGAACTTGCGTTCATTTTTGCGATCGCAACATCCTGGAGGGACTGACAAGTGAGGGAACATGGATATGGATGGTTGTACATCCCACTCGCATAAGTTGAAGCAGTGTTTCATCTGAGAGCCTGTTTCTCTTTTGCTTTCAGGCGCTTGAGCACAAATGTATGTGCTCCCAAACATGCTACCCAGTGACAGTTTTGATTTGAAAGAAGGGGTCGGCCTGCAACTCGCGCAACTCCATTTGCAGGTCTACAAGCTGTTCGTTTACCACTGGTGACATTAGGTCGGTGAACACAGATGCGAGGCTACATAGCGTAAAAGTCGTAGAAGCGATCTTCAAAGTACTCCCGATAGTTTAGCCACTTCAGCTACGTATTTGCTGAGTGGGGCGGGGTTCTTGCATCCAGAGCTACAGTTAGCTCTTTTTTTTCTGTGTGACCACTCGTCAGACTGCTTCAGCAACTAGGGCCAGTTCACAGCAGGATTAGCATCTAAATTGAAGCTTAAAGATGGAGCAATTCATACGGTACGTGACCCATCTGCAAACTTGGAATCTGTAAGTGTTACCATGTTTTGATTTTATTTGCAAGTTAGTGTGGTTAGTATATTCGACTGCTGGTTAGCTAACGAGCTAGCGGGGCTAGCCACGGGCTTGTTGGGCATGGAAGAAAGTAAGAAAACTAAAGCTGGAGTCAATAAAAGTAAAGTTATTGGTTGGAGTCAGGACTCATCTTAATGTTATTTGTTAGGACCAGTGTCTGTTTTATAAGTCAGTCAAACGTGTCCGTCTCAGTAAACTTAAACCACCATTAGTACAATCGCGTTTGGTTGTTTACACTGCGCTGTTTAGATGCAAATAGGTTGCATCCAATAATATATTGGCTAACTAGCTCAACAAAATTGTCAATCCTAGCTTGTCTGCAAGTTGTATTCAATAAGCTTATGGACATGAGCCATAAACAGACCGGCTACAGCAGAGAACTTCGCTCACACAGGAAGTTAGCAACTACAGGCCCATTAGTATACTCCCCGCCACCTCTAAAGTTATCGAAAAAGTTGTTGCCTAACAGCTCACCTCGACAAAGAAAATCTTATACACCCCATGCAATTTGGTTTCAGAGTAAACCACTCTACGGAAACTGCATGTTGCTACTTCCTTGAGGTCATCAAGGCCAATCTTGACAAAGGAGGGGTCGTATTTGGCTGACCGCTCTCAATGTGTTAGGATGAAAGACAAAACATCACCCCTGAGAGCTTGTAGCATGGGTGTGCCACAAGGCTCGATTCTAGGCCCACTACTGTTCAGCACATACATCAACGTCCTTCCTACTATCTGTGATGGCGTGGAGACCTTGATGTATGCGGATGACACGGTCCTCTATGCACATGGGAAAGACGCTGATGTAGTTGCGGCCAAATTATCAGCAACAATGGAAAAGGTAGCAGAGTGGCTCAGTTTATCATGCCTTACCCTAAATACAGAGAAAACGGTGACTATGTACTTTTCAAAACAACAAATTCAAAGTGTGCGCCGCAACATTTACGTAGGTGGTCAAATGATACAAAATTTTGAGGAGTTTAAATACCTGGGGGTCATTTTGGACTCCTGACTTTTAAAAAAACATATCAAAAAGATGTCATGTTCTGAAATATAACATCGCAAACTTTCGCCACTTCAGGAATTCGCTGTCAACCGAAGCTGCTAAGACATATCTGAATGCCATGATTCTATCTTATATTCAGTACTGTATATCATGTTGGTCTCAGGCAAACAAGACCGCCCTAAATCCAATTAGATCACTCTATGGACAAGCTCTGAAGGTTCTGGATAGGAAATCACGAAATTTCCACCACTGTGACCTGCTTGCTAAATATAACATGTTAAGCTTTGACAACTTAATCATGTTCTCCAATACCCGCCTAGTTCATAAGATAATCCATAATGCGCCCCCCCCCCCCCCCTTGGAAAACCTTTGTGCAGCTTCGCTCTGAGGTAATGATCAGAACCTCAAGGTCTACCTCTAGAGGTGACTGCAACGTTCCAATACGAAGCTCTGCTTTTGCCCAATCGGCCTTCTCATATAAAGCCATCAAAGAGTGGAATAGGCTCCCCGACATTATGAAAACCTTCACAGATCCTCATATTTTCTCCCGTGAGGTAAAAAAAAATATTTTAAGTAATCAGTCTTGTCAGCATTGATACGACTTTTTGTCAACCTGCTTTTAGGCCTCTGGATATATGTGTGTTGTGTTGTATTCTGCTTTGTGTTTGATGTGCAGTGTCTTGTTTTTACTGTATAGTATTGATTACCGTGTAGTGATTTGATTGTTATTTGCTATGTTTTTACAGCGTAGTGGTATCTGCTATTTCTGTTTTTTCTCTGATTGGGCCTTGCTTTGCATCTGCTTGTTTGGTGTATGCTGTGATGCAATGTATAATGTGTTTGGTGTGTGTGTTTGTGTTTGTGTATGGAGATGATTTTTTTTTACTATTGTAGGGACTGCAGATGGAAATTAGCTTATTGCTAAATCTGGTGCAAAGCATCTTTTTGTTCTCACCTGAGAATAACTAATGTTTTTTTTTTGCACATGGTCCCTGTCAAAAATAAACTCAATAAACACACCCACATACACAAAACAAACACACGAAAGCACAATATTACACAGAATTGTTATCATTGAGAAACTAAGTGGAACCGCCTCAGCTGCCTCTTCCCATCCTGGGTCAGACTCCGGCTCAAACATGTACGGTCTCAGTGTTGGTTCTGGAGCGGCCGCCATGGTTATGGTAAAGCGTCAAGCTTATGTTTACCTTGCGCAGCATGGGCGCTCTGCTCTCTGCCTCCGCCAGGCCGCCTCACGCCGTGATTTAGGTGTGAGGCGGCCAATCAGAGCAGTGCTCATTACATACAACCTCCCCGCCCTCAAAACAGCCTGTTCTTTACAATGGAGAAAAAGAGACTGAAACACACACTACAGAGGCTGGTTTTAGGAATTTTTTTTTTTTATATTGACTTCAAAAACCATCTTGTCAAGACCCCAGGAACAGTTTTAAATGGCCCAAAATGAGTAAAATACCCCCCCTTTTAAATGATCTGCAGCGTAGATAATATTATACGGCAATATCACACAGGCAATACGGTAATATCTCAGTTAATTGTTCAGCCCTATGCAGCAGTGACGTATACAGATGTAAATATGGTGACACGGATCTTGTGTGGTCTGGTCTGAATGGTGACGACCCGGAAATGACCAGTGTTCAATAACCTGTGTAAATCCTGGGATTTGTGTGTGTGAAAGGTAGTATTCCATCAGGCCCACATGCCTTTTTGTTTTTGAGGGTCTACAATTTCATTTTTAATTCTTCCATAGTAATGGGGAAATCTAGGGGGTTTTGGTTGTCTTTAATTATCAATTCCATTTTTTGTAATTTTCCCAGTGCTTGTTTTCTCAGTCAGTCCCAAGTGGTGTTGGTCGAAATAAGGTGTGTGTGCGTGTGCGTGTGTCCACTATTTTTTTTTTAGTGTCTCACACTCACAATAAATAAAGCCCCTGCTTTCAGTCAGCGGAGGAAGCCACTTTCGAACCTCTGCTGCGGTAGTCATGCAACAGGAGCTACCATTAACAACACACCTGTGCTCCTTACTGCCAGAATAGTGATTCCTGAATATTTGCAATTAGATCCGCGAAACTGACTGAAAGCGGTGGCGCCCTGCCAACAGCTGTAATATTTGGTGTCCTGGAGCACGTCTCAGCCAAATGTTTTTTTTTTTCCAACTTTGATTTGTAATGAATTTTGTAGCTTGGACTTATACCAGACAATTAGTCCCCCTGAGTCCTCTGCCTTGATTTATGAATCTTTTTTTCTGAGAAGGGGCAATCTCCCTGTAGGTTGGATGGCAATGGGTAGGTATATTACCTCTACACCATGTTTCTGTTATTTCAATATTAATATTTACAAAGTCAGGTTTTACTCTTCAGACCAAAGAGTGAGGAGTAAAGTACCTGGATATTCCAACAACTTATTTGAAATTAACTCATCAAAACATTTTCAACAGGAGATGAAGTACAGTAAAACCACCAACTTTTTGTATAGGTAACCCTGGGAACCAGATTATACCGTAGTTTTTGAAATTGAACTAAAAAAACAATTAAAATTTACACACAATTAAAATTACACAGTTGCGTGGGCCCACTTGACATAAGTATTTTCCAAGATACTTGATTCATTAATATGTACTCATTCAAATAAATTACACATAAATAATTTAAGTAAATGCAAATTAACTGGATTTCTTTATTTCTATGCATTGCACATGCATTCATTTAACCTAGTACACCTAGTGAAAATACTTAATTAACTGAGCTTAATTCATCCTACAAAAATGCCTGGTTCTGTTAAATACAACTTATTTGAAATGAACTCATGCTATGGAGGGAAAAAATAATTCAGACGGTCTCCAAATAAATCACTGCATTTATTTGAAATCCACAGGTTCAGAAACATTCCAAGAACCCTTAGACAAAATCTATACAATATGAGTGCATTTGAAACGCTTCTCGCTCAAGAAGAAATCCCGCAAGCGAGACTTTCGTTTTCTGGTTAAACAAAGGTCTATCTCTGTAACGCCGGGGACACACTGAACGCGGAACGGCGACGAAAGGCGCCGAATGGCGACGAAAATTCTTTCCGCGCCCATGTTAACCAATGTGGCCGTGCACACCGGACGCGGAAGGGCGCCGAATGGCCGCGGCCTGCAGCGACCGTTTCGGCGTCAGGTCTAAGATTTTCTCGATTCGTGAGCGAATGTGTCAAGCTGGGCAGGAAGTCAGACACAGGAACGGCATAGAGCATCCGGTCAATTTCCAAACAAATTTCAAAATAAAACACCCTGATTGATGGTATTTCTGAGTTGTGTCTAAACTTTTACCGTCTGTATCTAAACAGAGAGCGAGAGAAGATCGGCGCCTTTCGGTGCCGGTGTGAACGACCAAACTCCTTCTTGCTCATTCGGCGCCGATCGCGGCGCTTCCTTTTCTTTCCGCGTCCAGTGTGTCCCCGGCGTGAGGCATCTGGACCAATTCCAAAACGTTTTGTACCCATTTTGGGGTATAAATGACTAATATGAATAGAATCCAGGTTTAAAAATACCGGAATTACCCTTTAAAGATGTATAAACAAATCCAATCCTGAAGGAAATATTAAGTTATGAATAGCAGTATATTATTTTCATATTAAGTACAGTACAGCTTTAAGGTCTGGAGGTGGACAGGTTTCTCGTATAAGACGATTTTATGCAGCTGAACTCAATCTATCAGTAAGTAGGTGATTAGTTCAAATAGGACTTATTGGAACTTTAGTGCTCCATTTTGCATTGCCTTAACTAAACCTGCAAAAACAGACAAGGATACTTCTGAATAAGACTGCAGATACCTCTCCCAATGCCATATTTAAAAAGGCAATTACTTACTCACCATGTAGTCCTTTATGATCCTCTCTGGGTCTTCATTGAGATACACAGCAAGTGCTTTATTGTGGCAAATTCTCCTTGTCGAAATCGTGTAATTCTGTAAAACAGGAAAGAAAATATGACTGAACAACACTTAACAGACACGTAGAAGACTAACACAGAACAATTGATCAAACCTGGTCAATGACAGCCATTATGTCACTAATTGTGTGTCCTGCAACGCTTCCTCATTTTCCAGAACACACTGGAAAGTTGGTATTTGTCCAGTTGTGACATGAATTTTGGAATCAGTGGACTGGTGGTGATTCGAGTGAACTCTGCACATATCTAGTTTTAACAAGAAAAAATACAATTTAACAAACCAACAGACAAACAAACTGTCATTAGTTTCATCATTCAGTACATCAAGCATGAATAATATGCACAGTAAATGCAAAGTAATTAAACTCTTAATCAGACTTACCTCACATTCGAAAAAAGGGCTGGCCATCTGCTTTTGACCTCTGCAATGAAGGGCATGTCTTGAATGACTTCATACCTCCCATGGGCAAAGGTTTTCTCCATTTTATCTTTGATCACCTATTACATTACAGTAATTTAGCAGACGCTTTTATCCAAAGCGACTTACAATAAGTGCATTCAACATAGGTAGGCAAGAGAACTACTAGTCACCAGAAATTGTAAGTGCATTTCCTTCCTAAACAAGCATAACCAGTGCTAAGGTAAAAGTGCAATAAGTTATCTACCTACTTTTTAATTAAACAAATGAGACAAAAGTAAATCAAATAAACAAGAGCTAATAAACAAGAGCTCAGACAAATAAGTGAAGACAAATAGGCAAGTGCCTGATGGTTATCCTTTTTCTTGACCTCAGATAGCAGTGCCAACCTCTTGAGTTTCTTTGTTTTCTCCAGCTGGATAGTCTGGGCAGAAATTGACTTATCTCCTGGGTTTCTTTACTTGGTTTGGACCTGCACATTTATCACCCTGTCTGTGTTTAAGTGAATTAATGCTCTTCTGAGCATCCAAGGTTCCTCAGCTTAGTGCGGTAATTCCCGATCTTGTATTTCAAACTGATCTACCAACCATAGAATCCACTAGGGTTCTCCGATATGATAGATTTAATTTTACTGAACAATATGAAAATTCTGTGGCATTAAAAGGTTTTATGAAGGTATTTCCCTGCCAAAACTATTTTCAGAAGTGTATCATGATTTGCAAGAGTGGAAAAACAATTTCAGCAAGAAAACTAAATTTGTATCCACAAAACTTTTTTTCAGTTACGCTTTTACACTTACAAACGTCAATTCTGCGCGTGCCAACTTTTGTCACTGTTCCAGCGCGCAAAGCCTGCCAAAACTATTTGCAAGGCGGGACTAGATCAGAGAGCTACCTGATCTAGTCCCGCCTTCCCTTTGCTTGCAAATCTTGTCTCTCGTGTCGTGGCAATTTAAAATCAATTGCACTTTGTCTAGTTGGTGAGAGCACACACCAAACAGAACAGCTCAATAAAGCTATAACACAATATATGTCTCAGAGGCCTTTAATGCTTGCAGGCACAATACCTTTCGCAACCAAGAGGGTTGTTCCGGGTAGAGAGCAAAGGCAGGTTACATCAGTCAAGCTTTATATACCTTTCTAATATGCTGAGTCATGCTCAGCCACATATCTCTTACATAGTTCAAAGCAGTTTAATGAAGGCAAAGGAATCATACAGTGCAGACACCTGGCAGAAAAGGAGTACTTTCTATCATAGTTAGAACATTCTGGTCTAACTCCCTACGACTCGTCCTGCGCTCCCAGGAACTGCTTGTGTCCTTGACATTTCCAACAAAACTGTCTTTCATAACATTGCAACAGTTGTAATAAAATTCCAGCTAATAATCATTGGAAAAGTGCAAACATATACCCATCTCAGCTCAGTAGTTTTACACTGGCTGTGACTAGACTTATGCATACATTTTATTGCAGTTTATAATTCATATAATATTATAAGCACACTTACATTGTTTTCCATAACACTCGCTTGCAAATCTTGTCTCTGGCTTTCAAATCCTTGCCCACACGCCTCAATTTTTTTGTTCGCTCTTGCAAATCATGATACACTTCTGAAAATAGTTTTGGCAGGGAAATGCCTTCAAAGTTTCCATATGCATACTTTCACTGACCTATTTTCACTGCCCATTTCCACCCAGTAGATGGCGCATAGGTGCTGGAAAGCTCGGCACCCTCTTAAAGTGGCATATTACGGCACTCAATTCACTGAATACTTAATTAAACTAGAATTTGAAGACAAGCTTTGAAACTATGGAACAAGGCAAACCTTCTCCAGCATGCAGCAACAGTGCTGTCACATAGTTCCATAGCCTTCATAAAACTAATTTAGTCTTTTAGTAAGGGAATTGCTTTTAGACCCACAGCATTACAGCTGATGTCGGCATCCACAACAATCTAATAACCTCCTGTACAAAGGAAACGAAGCGCCATGCTGTAAAACTTTATCATTAGAATAGAAACGACAACCAACTGTCGCTTCCCTGCGTTGTCTCGGCCAGCAAGAAAGACCTTCCGTCTATCCCGGCAGGTCTGCTGCGGAGCACAAAATCTGCCAGTCTTCCAGGACGCAAACCAGCTTGTCCAAGTCTGCCCCACAAAATGGATTTCATGCATGGACAAAATCCATGGGGTAACATTAGGCGCCCATATGCATTTTGTGGACGAAATCAAACAAGGTGTTTTTGGATTCTGTGTGAGGAAAATTAATTTTGTGGACGAAATTCAGGGGGTTACATTTGGTGCCCCATACTGCTGGATCCAGCCAACGCCTCACCCCCACCCTCCCCCATGCACATTTTGTGCTTCCTCTTTTTGAGCTTGATTTAGTTATTTGACACATTTGTTAAATTCGGACAGCACTTGTTATTTTGAAAAACTAAGAATCAATAAAGCATGTTTTACTTCAGTGTGTGATTTTGTATGTGGTTATGACCTTTTTTAAATAGAATAATTTAAGCTATATCGTCATTCGTTATACCTACTTAAAATATTGTGATATCCTCTGGCAGGCGGTACAGGAGCATCCGGACCCGAACCAGCAGGTTCAGAGACAGTTTTTACCTGCAAGCCATCAGGCTACTGAACTGCTGACACTAACATTTGTACACACACACCATACACACATACTATAGTAACACGATGGCATACACATACCACAATGATTGGACCCTTACCCCACACACATGGCCACTTTAAGAAAAACTACTGTTTACATTGTTTACCACTAGTCACTTTAATTCATATCGGTATTGCATACCTGTTTTTGTCTTACCTCTTAGTATTACATTGCGGTGTTTGTCTTGCAAATATCTTATTCTTTTTATTATATTTTCTTTTTCTTTAGGTAAATACTTTTATATTATTTATACTACACCGCTTCTTTGCACTATATTACTTCGAATAGCCTACTGTTTTATTTTTCTTTAATCACTTATTTGTCTTATTTTATTTACTATGTAAAGTTGAGTTGGCTCCAAGACTAAGAATTTCATTACTGGTAATGATGTTTCCATTGTTATCAAGTACATGACAATAAACTTGAAACTTTAAAGTCCTATCGCCCAGTCCTAGAATCTACTAACAGATCCTTGCTCCTTTAAGCACGGATGCTTTATAATCAAACCTTCTGCAACATCATCAAACTGTGCAAACTTTGAAGCCAAGGCATCCAAAATGTCTGACTTGAATTTAGGGCTTGGGGCCAGGAGAGTGCCATTGCTTTGGAATTTCTGGTTGGGCTTCATCCGTTGCATCTCATCATAGCCCAACTCTGGTATAGGGAAGTGGGCTGGCCAAGCTTGAGATCTTAGCAGCGAGGTTGATGATGTTGACTCAAGGGATGAGAGTATATTGGTGTCTGCAAGTGAGCTGGAGAGGTGCATGAGGAGCACTTGGCTCAATAATCACCTTGACCGTTCCTTTGTCTTGGCGATCGCTGTTGTTGTAAGATTCACAAACTCATTGTCAATGTCCTTGTACTATAGTCTGAAGTCCCGTGCAACTCCATTGTCTTTGAATCTCAATTTTAAGGTTGTCTACAGACTTGGGTATTCCAGAAGTTAATTTTGCAACGCTATTTTCTCAAGACAATCCGAAGCTTGGCTGGAGCAGTCATGTCTGTTGTCACATCCAACACTTACTGTAAAAGAGAAAAAATAGATTAAGACACACAACCTGGTGAGCACCACTCTTTGTTTTCAAGTGGTGAAAACAGGGAAACGAGCACTCCAAAAATGTTTTTTATAAAATGGATGCGTTTCAGCACTGCCTTAGTCAGTGTTGTCCCCAAGGCCAAGTGCTGAAATGAATCCATTTTGATTGTTGCTGTGCATTAAAAGAAAGGCAACATATACTTGGGACTGCTGGTTTCCCTGTTATCAACATTTGAAGTATACAGAGAGTTGAGCCTTATTCTTTTGTTTCCTGACACCTATAACATAACTAAGTCAAGAGTGAAGTACTAAAATGCATTTAATTACTTTCAAGATGCCACAGTTTTCACTAGGACAGACTAATCAAAGATCTAGAAGGTTTGGATTTACTTGTTTCCTTTACAATACCTGAGGAATGTATGTATCTTTTCAATGTAACCATCCGATTTTGTAATCAGAGAGGGGGTAACTACACTGCATTCAGAAAGTATTCAGACCCCTTCACTTTTTTCACATTTTGTTATGTTGCAGCCTTATGCTAAAATTGTTTAAATTCATTTTTTCCCTCATCAATCTACACTCAATGCCCCATAATGACAAAGTGAAAACGGGATTTTAGAATTTTTTGCAAATTTATTAAAAAGGAAAAACTGAAATATCACATTGACATAAGTATTCAGACCCTTTACTATGACACTTGAAATTTAGCTCAGGTGCCTCCCATTTCTCTTGATCATCTTTGAGATGTTTCTTGGAGTCCACCTGTGGTAAATTCAATTGATTGGACATGATTTGGAAAGGCACACCTGTCTATATAAGGTCTCACAGCTAACAATGCATATCAGAGCAAAAACCAAGCCATGAGGTCAAATGAACCGCCTACAGAGCTCAGAGACAGGATTGTGTCGAGGCACAGATCTGGGGAAGGCTACAAAAAAATTTCTGCTGCATTGAAGGTTCCCAAGAGCACAGTGGCCTCCATAATTCTTAAATGGAAGAAGTTTGGAACAACCGGGACTCTTCCTAGAGCTGGCCGCCCGGCCAAACTGAGCTATCGGGGAAGAAGGGCCTTGGTAAGAGAGGTGACCAAGAACCCAATGGTCACTCTGGCTGAGCTCCAAAGATCCTGTGTGGAGATGGGAGAAACTTCCAGAAGGACAACCATCACTGCAACACTCCACCGATCTGGGCTTTATGGCAGAGTGGCCAGACAGAAGCCTCTCCTTAGTGAAAGACACAAGAAAGCCCGCTTGGAGTTTGCAAAAAAGCACCTAAAGGACTCTCAGACTGTGAGAAACAAGATTCTCTGGTCTGGCCAAGATTGAACTGTTTGGCCTCAATTCTAAGCGTCATGTCTGGAGGAAACCAGGCACCGCTCATCACCTGCCCAATACCATCCCAACGGTAAAACATGGTGGTGGCAGCATCATGCTGTGGGGGTGTTTTTCAGCGGCAGGGACTGGGGGACTGGTCAGGGTTGAGGGGAAAGCTGAACGGAGCAAAATACAGAGATATCCTTAATGAAAACCTGGTCCAGAGCGCTCAGGACCTCAGACTGGGCCGAAGGTTCACCTTCCAACAGAATAATGTCCCTAAGCACACAGCCAAGACAAGGCAGGAGTGGCTTAGGGACAACTCTGTGAATGTCCTTGAGTGGCCCAGCCAGAGCCCTGACTTGAACCCAATTGAACATCTCTGGAGAGACCTGAAAATGGCTGTCCACCGACGGTCCCCATCCAACCTGACAGACCTTGAAAGGATCTGCAGAGAAGAACGGCAGAAAATCCCCAAATCCAGGTGTGCAAAGCTTGTCGTGTCATACCCAAGAAGACTCGAGGCTGTAATCTCTGCAAAAGGTGCTTCAACTAAGTATTGAGTAAAGGGTCTGAGTACTTATGTCAATGTGATATTTCAGTTTTTCCTTTTTTAATAAATTTGCAAAAATTTCTAAAATCCCGTTTTCACTTTGTCATTATGGGGCATTGAGTGTAGATTGATGAGGGAAAAAATGAATTTAAACATTTTTAGCATAAGGCTGCAACATAACAAAATGTGAAAAAAGTGAAGGGGTCTGAATACTTTCTGAATGCACTGTATCTGCCAGTTCAGTCAACTCAACCAGAGAAACATCCCTTGGCAATGAATCCAATTCGAAGGACCGATAATGTTCCTTGTACCATGAGCATAACTTTCTTACTATAAAGTCTATCCAGATAGCCAGACTATCTTTCAAAACGCACATCTACACAATTTCTGCATAATCTGGCAGTCCATCAACTGATCCATGCACTATTATCATGCCATTTCTGTAGTTTATCCTATCAACACAAACGTTTAACCACAAAATTACTAGGGTACTTCTGACTGTTAATGCTACATCCTCTTTAAGGAGATCAACAGGGACTGCTGAGACTCGTGCAACCTCCCACGAGTGGACCAAAAAGACGAATCATTGCTGGATAATCAATCTTATACCAATTCTCGTGTATGATGCCACCAACCTTTTTTTACTTTGGAAAGTATGCGGTTCTAAATGAGGGCGATTATCTCTCTACTTATAGCCAAGAAGTATTTCACTTTTGATGGACTCTGGTTCAGACATTTCCATATAAGTATTCGAAAGCATAGAGCTAGCTCAACAGGCACTATGCTCTCAAAGAGATCATGAGCAACATCAGGGGGAAAGCCTGCAGTAATCCTAAAGAAAGGCTCTCAGCTAAAGGGCATGCTTTTTTCACACCATAACGGGCAACCCCTTTCTCGCGTAAAGTCACCATCTTTGACCTCTTTTGACTAAGGTTCTGAGCGCATGCCAGTACAAAATCTACAAAAGTAGTCTCCAGAGAAACTCTCCACAAAGCTGGCCAATCCATGACCTCCAAGGCTGTCTGCCACTACATATTGAACTGTACCTTTTTTAATGAAAGTTCCTAGATCATTAGAGCACCCCCTGCTGCTCTAATGTGACGAGGTCATGCAAAAGAGGCTAAAATATTTTCTGATAGCCAAAGGTCTTCACATTATCAACACTTTAACATAACAATGCAAGATAAATTGAGGACAATGATGAATTACAAACTGGTGGCAAATTTCCAAACAGCCAATAAACTGCACAAAGTTTATGCTTCTTGCATGATGTCCCTAATGGATTACAGATCTCGAAATCATCTATATACAAGCACATAGAGATCCTAAGTTCCTCACCCGATAGAAACTTTAGAAAATGATGACCATCTTGATGAGATCTATATTGCTCCTCTAACTAAATTCTGCCGTGCATGACTGTCAAGAACTTTGAGTACATCCTTCTGTAAGCAGTTCATCAATTGCTGTGCTTGGAACATGGAAACAGTTTTCCAGTTTTAGTAGAGCAGATGCAAATTTAAACTCAATGGTCTTTGACAAATCCTGTACTTTTGTGTCAAGTTTGATATCGCTATCAGAATCTGCATTACCATCTTCAGCTGAGAATCTGCCATCAATGCTGCTATCGGGGACAATACCTAATTTAAAATCTTTCAGAATATGAATTGTGCTTCCTTATGAGACTTACAAGTGCCATAAACATTTGTCTGGAAAGAACAGCCCTCAAACATTAAATGTACTAAGTTGATGTGACAAAAATACTCGTGCACTGATGCTGTGTCACTGCATGGATACAACTGACAGTTAAAGATTGCCAAACTCACTGATTTTTCAACAGTTTGATTTACATGTGATCTACTTAAGTGACTAAGAGCATTCCATGTTTTAAAAAACGCAGGGGCAATCAGAATGTGCAAAAAAGAGGAGTCTATGTAGTATTATGAAATGGTTTCCGCTTATGATTCATATGAGTCAATATGAAAATTCAAATGCAATAATCTGATTTGCATTTGAATTGTCATGTAATGGTATGCACAGTCGCTGACAATAATGTTAATGTTATTGAAAAAGCCATTTGACTTTATTTCATTTTCAAAGTCATGCCTCACTTTATGGTTAACAAAATTCAAATGTGAAAAGTGAGAACCAGCAATTGAATTTCCTTAAATTTTCATATTGACTCAAATAATGCATTCAAAAGAGGAAAATGGTATTGTGGGGTTGCATTTTCCAATTTGAGGGCAAATGTACGGTGTTCATCAGGGGACAATTTACTTTGCTTTTATGGAAACAGTTACATTTTACTCAACAATAGTGCATTGTCTAAACAAACAATTTCAAGTAAAACCTGACCTTAATTCCATTAAAACTACACAACTGACTGAATTTCACCTGGTTACATGCATTTGTTGAGTAATTACAATAAAAAAGAATTTATTAAAACCAGCAACAGTGAGATTTTGTGTTTTTGAATGTAGGTCATTGTGCCAGGTTGGGCATTTCTGGAAAATCTCTATATTAATATCATGTATGACGTGGGGTGGGGTGTCCGTTCGGGGCAGGAGGGTGGAAATCACAACCCGTGATTCTGGAAATTGTGGCTTGGTCTGCCACCTTGGTGACTGCCTGGGCTGTGTCGTGGTGCAGGAAGTGGTGCCTGTATGCACTACAATGACTTAGGAACACCCAAGGGAATCTTGCTTTAGCAGCTCTAAAGCATGTCCAGTGTTCCTGCAGTGTTTGTACACAACAAGTTGGCCAGGGAAGAGGTGTTTGGGCTCTATATACTTCCCATTTGAGTCAATCAGTAGCATCACCTGTGGCTTTGGTTTGGCTGCCACAGTGGGGGCAGCCCTTGTATTCCCTGGCTGACCAGCAGGGAGGGGGTCTATGTCTGGGGAAGTGGCTGTGGGAAGGGGTGGGGGACCACGTTTGTCATCTTGGGGTGGTTGTGGGCTGAAGAGTGGCAGAGGGGAGTATAGGAGCTCTGGCTCCTTATGTGTTCCAGCTGCCTCTTGAAGCTCCTCTCTGCATCCTCCTTTATCCTGGCCATCTGGGCCCTCAGACAGACCACCTACACCCTCCAGGAGGAGAACACCACTCTGAGCTCATCACTGCTCCTCTGGTGGTTTCTGTTCATCTGCTGGATCTCCTCTCTGAGCTGCTGCATGTTACTGAGCTCTTATAGCCTGGTGAGTGTCAGCTCTCTGAACTCTGTAAAGTCCAGCTCCAGTAAGGACAAGGTTTCCCTTAGCTTCTCTGTCAGGCTAGGGAGAGTTGAAGGGATGAGGCTGCTGAGGCTGTCCTTTTTCTCTATTGGCTCATTGTCCTCTTGTTCTGACTCCTCTGTGTCTGCGGGCTCGGTAGGATCTTCGCGGTCCATGTATGAGTTGGATCTGATCCTGACTACTTCAGCCTTCAGGTGGAGTAGCTCTTCAAATGTGTTGAGGCTGACTTAACTTCCCTGGAGCAACACTATTCCCTTGGTTTTATAGTAAGTCATGATGAGTCTGGGTATTCTCAGTGTCCAGACTCCTGACATATGATCACCTGCCACCGTGTCCTATCCCCTCTCTGGAGGTGTGCTGCTGGTTGTTACACACTGCATTTCTCCACAACTCTGTATGCTACGACAGCGTTTTAGGGCCACTGTTTTAAAAGAAAAAAATCTAATAAAAACAATTCGAGAAAGTCCTAACATTATGAGATTAAAGTCGTAATATTTCGAGAATAATCTCATAGTAGGCCTTTTACGAGAATAAAGTCATAAGGTTTCGAGATTAAAGTCCTAATGTTATGAGATTAAAGTCATAATATTAGGAGATTAAAGGTTTGAAAAGGGGTTTGTTAACGTCTAATGTTAACTACTCAAGAGACAGAACCCCCGCAAGGCAGCTGGGCTGGACTCTGTTTCTCCTTCCACACTGAAACACTGCGGATCAGCTGTCTCCAGTCCTCACAGACATCTTCAACCAATCACCGGCAGTATGCAGAGTTCCTGCATGCATGACACACACACACACATTGCTTTGATTGCTGTGCCTGTCTGTTTTTTTTAATGCACCAATGTCGGAGTCAAATTCCTTGTACTGGCCAATAAATTTGATTCTGAAATGGAGTTATCACAATTATCAAGACAGAACTTAAATTTGTATGTGGTTTCCTTCATCCTGATATTTTTGGTGCTCTTCCGTAGAGGGCTTAGGGGTGGAATGAAATTGGGGCTCGCTCTCGTTCGCTGGCTCGTGTTGTACTGCAGAGACAGACTTAGCATCTGATGATACAGGCAAAGGGCTACAACAGTGTATTCCGTGCAAAGTTCTGTCGGCAAAATGACAACAGTCTGAAGTTCATGACGTGAACTTAACTGATAATTATGGCAACGCCGGCAAAATCTGATTTTGAATGTTTACATACAAGTCGTGTAACTGAGAATCCGATTTAGTATCGCATATGTCTACAAAATGCTGCTTTTTTGCAGTTCACATTGATTTTAGAAATTATCCGATTTGTGTCACATTTGAGGGTTTGGAAATCAGAATGGAGACACTTGCAGCTGCAGTATGAGTCTGAGTAATCACATAGCGACCATCTTTTAATGCCCTGTCAGCTTCGAGTAATCACTTAGCAACCACCTAGTGACCACTGAACAACCACCAAGGAATATCATACCAGCTGCTACTAAATCACTAAGTAATACTGTTACTACTACTCCTACAGTAGCTTAAAACTAGCCCATGCATTTTCTCTAGGAAATGTAGCTTTCTGGTTTATGAATTAAAAATTAACCATTAACCAAGTTCAGCAGATATTACTGCCGTTTTTCGTAAGTGGAGTTGATTGTATTACTGTGAATAGAACTACGTTTTTACTACCTTGGCATGCCAACATTGGATTTGCTGTTTGTCGCTTTTACCCAAAGCGTATCCCCACATAGTTTACGCTATGTGGGGATCGAACCCACAACCCTGAGACTGAGTCTCAAGT
Source organism: Hoplostethus atlanticus (assembly GCA_034670405.1). NCBI lineage: Eukaryota > Metazoa > Chordata > Actinopteri > Trachichthyiformes > Trachichthyidae > Hoplostethus > Hoplostethus atlanticus. Next base: position 137,001 of record JAXDDX010000249.1, read on the forward strand.
AGGAGATACCCGAGCTCACAAAAAATGTCTTGCATGCAATTACCACTAGGAGGCTGACCTGAAAATGATTTCCCCACAATTGGCAGCTCATATTTATGATAAATATGACAAGACATTGTATGTGGCATAAGATCAAGCTTGCTAGAAATTGGTCCATATCCTTAGTATATCCAGGTCTATAAAAACTGAAGGTAGTGAAACAATAATAGTTTAGATTGTACTAACACAGCTCTACTAACATTGTGCAGCACTTGAGGCGCAGTGCAACAAGTGCAGGGACAATTAGTCCTGCAAGATATACGGAGAACTAAAGCAGTGGGTTAACCATTAACCCATTGCTAGTGACTAGGTCTAAGGTTTAGAATTATACATGACTCTAAGGTTTAACTAACCATATTATCAATAGCTAGGTCTAAGGTTTAGGTAACCATACAATTACTTGTGAGTAGGGTTAAGTTTAAAATAAATGTAAATCTTTATGATTTGTTCGCCTCTTATGCCTAAAGTCTGAAATGAAGCCAATGCCCTTGTTGTACAAAGTACACTTGACCCCATAAGACAAGTGATTTTACGAAAACAACATTTTTGTGTCCATTTATTTGATTTGTGATAGTGCAAACGTTTAGATCTGGGCTGTAGTCTTGATGCACATGATGAAAACAGCATTTTTTACTTGCCCCATATAGGCATCGTTTGGAGTTCCCTTTGTTCCAGCTGCCTGCTCAGTCCCGGCCAAGGAATCCTTTCGACTGGTGTTCATGTGGAAGACGCTGTTTCGGAATTTGCATTGTAACCAGTTACTACAGGAGAAACTGTTCGCCCAGACCCTTTTTCCACCACAGAGGTACTGGACCCAGTGGCTGGTCCTGGAGGAGACAGTATCTCTGCCTGCCATCAGGCTGCCCGCCACAGACATTCAAACACACTGGGGTTTGGAGATGGAGGTACTAGAGGCAACGGTTCAAGGTATGGTCTGGCTCATGGAATAAGGTAGATGGAGAGTTGAGAACCTGCTGTCTCATAGTTTGCATGGACAAAATCAAATTACTGATTAACAGGGCATGTGTGGCTCACATTTCTTCGTTGAGGTGTATTGAGAGAATGTTAGCTCAGGTTAATTTTGCTCAGTACAGGTTGAGATCAGCCAATTCTCTAAATGGCTTGCATGTGTAAATTCATTCTAATCTCAATAAGAAAAGACAAAACAACCGCAAAGATCATTGAATCTCAATGGAGATGGAGGTTTCCGTCTGGTGTAAAAATTCAGCCAAATGCTAGTTTATGAAAAGTTTTTTGTTTTGAGAAAGCAGCCCTTGGGGGTGAAGTTCATCTTGTAATCTGAAACTTAAAAGGACTATACCAACTTTTTGTGAGTTTGGCCTCGACACAGTCCTGTCTCTGAGCTCTGTAGGCAGTTTCTTCGACCTCATGGCTTGGTTTTGCATTGTCAGCTGTGAGACCTTATATAGACAGGTGTGTGCCTTTCCAAATCATGTCCAATCAATTGAATTTACCACAGGTGGACTCCAATCACGGTGTAGAAACATCTCAAAGATGATCAAGAGAAATGGGTGGCACCTGAGCTAAATTTCAAGCGTCATAGCAAAGGGTCTGAATACTTATGTCAATGTGATATTTCAGTTTTCCCTTTTTAATAAACTTGCAAAAATTTCTAAAATCCTGTTTTCGCTTTGTCATTATGGGGTATTGAGTGTAGATTGATGAGGGGGAAAATGAATTTAAACGATTTTAGCATAAGGCTGCAACATAACAAAATGTGAAAAGTGAAGGTCTGAATACTTTCTGAATGCACTGTGTATATATATATATATATATATATATATACACACACACACACACACACACACACACACACACACACACACACACACACACACACACACACATACATACACTTGGAAGACGTTAAGTGGAACCTCACTATTCAGAAAATGGCTTGTCACTTAAATAAATGTGAATTTTTATATTTCTGGTTTGCCTGGTATGCCTACAATCTGAAATTAAGAAATTAAGCCAATGCACTTGTTGTACATAGTTCACTTGACGCCATAAGAAAAGTGATTTTTACGGCCATTGGTATGAATGTATATATCTTGTTGCTCTAATTGACAGATAAAGAGGAGGACAGTGACATAGTGAAATTTGAATGGAAGGAGCTGTATGCTCTAGCCATGAAACAACATGGAAGTGCTGGCAAGATCTTTCAATATGTCCTCAACCAGCAAGACAGCAGTGGTAAGTGTGTGTGTGTGTGTGTGTGTGTGTGTGTGTGTGTGTGGCTAAAGTAAACACAGGCGAAAAGTGATGTATTGAACTAGGTACGGTATTTATTTTAAATATTAACAGACTCATTGAAAAATATTATTATTATATAGTGAGCAGAGGAGGCTGGTCCATAGAGGCAGAGGAGGTTGCTCCTCCTCTATTTTTGAGAGGCAAGAGGGAGATCAAAATAGAAAAAAAGAGTAATTGGTTGAAATAAACCATTACCAAATTTCAATATCATTTATAACATTTTTCTTCTCTCTTTGGAAAAAATCCATTATTGAAACTCTGATTAAAATGCTTCAACAGCGACACCTGCAGGGCAGGCAAGAGGGGAAAGGGCAGTGGTGGTGGGTGTGGGGGGGCAGAGGAGGACGGGCTCCTGTTGTCCTCCTTAGGGCGGGATCTCTTACATCAATTTAATGTACTTCATTTTTTTTCATGCTAATCTGTTATTGGTCAAAACACGTAAAATGACACGCCAAGGGAGGACGTCCTCCCTAACCAATCAACAACCAGAATACAATATTGACATCGCGTTGGTCCAATGATAATTTCCAAATTTCATCTTCAATTCTCTACCACTGTATTGTACGTGAGTGTGACGAACTGGCGGTAAAGCGATAGATACATTATACAGTAGCATATTAGAAAATAAATTATATCGAACTACTTTTAAACACAAAACTCAAATTACATTTTATTTAGGCCTTTTCAACCAGGGGAGGCTGGTCCAACTTTCCTTTTTTCAGATTTACGTTTCCCTTTCAACGCAACAGTTAGCTTGTTGCAGCAGCCCTGAAGGACTGTTAAACTAATGGCGAGAATGGATTTGGAGGACAGTGGTGCTGCGGCAATTAACGGCAGCGTAAGTGAGGGGGTGACAGAGAGGCATGGACGCAGACGCGGAGAGTGGGATGGGGAAGAACATCTTGTGGATTATTTGTTGTCACAGCCATTCCACAGTTTGGATTACGCAGCAAAGGTCAGGATCAAGACTGCTGGACGACCAACTCCACATATAACCATGATCAAAAATCACCAGAAAGATTCAAACCTGAATAAGATAATATGATATTTGTTAGGTTGTTATTATTATTATTATTATTATTATTATTATTATTAGCAGGGGTTAAAGTGGGCCGGAACGATCACGACACCGGCACCTTCGATTAATAAGTAAATAAATCTGATTGGCAGTTTCATACTACTTCATACTGCAGCCTGGCGTTCCTTCGTTTTAAAACAGAGTTTTGAAACTAAAACGATCTCGGTCCACACAAGCGTTATAGCACCGTTTCAGAAGTTATCTCCGTCCAAAAAACGCATACCACGTTACCATTCACCTACACTGGGCATGCGCGTGCCGGTGTAAACAGGAAGCAGATTGTCTGCTCTGCTTAGTTGCAGAAAATGCCGTTATGAAGAACAGCAATGGCGAAAACTAAGAGCAGAGATGTCTTTGTTTGGACGGACAACGATGTGGAACTGTTACTGAAAGTAACAAATGAGTATATAAGGCGGTAAACGTGGCAGAGAGTATAGATTGGGAGTCGTCGCAAAGCAAATACAGCGACATATTACCGCGGTACCAGGAGCACTATCCATCGCCAGGGAAGGATACGTCTGACTGATAAGACCCAATCAGGAAGCGGACATGGCTCTCCCACAGCAGCCAGCTAGGGCAGAAGCAACAGGTGAGATTGACAGCAAACAGAGAGATGTAGAAGCAGGGCAGAAAAGCCTCATTTCTATTCTCTGTGTGTGTGTGTGTGTGTGTGTGTGTGTGTGTGTGTGTGTGTGTGTGTGTATTTTGTGTTTGACACAACGTGAAGCAATTGAGCTGTATATATTATTTGTCACAAAGTACTTGGCAATTAAATATTTACAGTGGAGCACCTTATATATATATATAGTAGTATTTAATAATTAATTTAAGAAAGTGTGGGTGCCCCCCCCAACCGGTCAGCTACCACCACAAATAGAATCTAATTCTGTGGGAAACACTGTGTACACTGTGTTGTTGATGTTATCTGGTTCATTGTGAAATGTCTTAAATAAACAATAATTATTATGAGGTGAGTCATTTTTCCCCGCTGCACCGGATCTTAGGGTTCCCCCACCTGCCAAATCCCACTTTAACCCCTGATTATTAGGTTGCTAGTTGGATTATTGCTACATTTGAACATAAGAACATAACATAACTTGAACATAAAGTAGAGATAAGTAGCCAACTAGTGTAAAATAACATGATGCTGTGGGTTGGTTTTCCTCCTGTCCTCCCCAATTTTTTGAGTCACCAGCCGCCACTGATAGCGAGATATACTTAAGTTAAAATGATGACAATTAAAAAATGTGGGATAAGTTAGCTGTGTTTGCTACCCAGAAGCTCCGCTCTACTTGCAGTGGGGTTTTTTTTTGCGTGGATATGTCACAGATAACCGCTGTATTCCACTCTGTAACTCAGTTGACTATTTGAAATTAAATTAATGAATACAATGAAATATTGACTTTGCGGGGATTTATCAGCTAAGGTGGCCAAGGCTTCCAACACTCTCCCAATTAGCCTGGTTTGGAATCCAGTTTGGATTGTTATCAGACTTGCAATAAAACATCATTTGTGCTTTGGTACAATATAGAATATTTTTATTAACAGATTCTGAGACCCTGGTGCTTCCAGTAAACGGGTTGAGGTTAGCAGGAAAGGATCCTGTGTGTGTGTGTGTGCTACAGCCATTAGGCATGGCTACAGCCTTTTATATAATGACGTTTTAACAAATTATTAATTGGTCACAGGTGTAGGCTATTCTTATTCCCCAATAATAATCTAATTATATAACTATTATATATGGTGACAAACCTATTTTAAGATGGAACGAAATTGAGGCTTGGCGAAAAACCACTCTCTTCACTATGTAATCACAGTGAATGTTTGATTACATCCTAACACAATGAGGTGAAAGGAAAAAAAATCACATTTTGACATTATCCTTTTTTGCCAACTCGCAATATCACACTATTCAGGCTCAAAATATGATGTGTACCAGTACGCGCATTCTCAGTCTATTGATTTTTTTTTTTTTTTATAGATTCTAAATCCTGGTAGAAAGTGGCGTATGCACCCTTTTTGTGTGTATGCATGGTTTATACATTTGGCCCTGCGTTACACTAGCACCAATATTTGTATTATTTCATTTACAATACCGAAAGCCAAACAAAAGTTTACTGTGGATGAGGCATAGGAGGAAATCTGTGAAGCTAGTGATGAGGAACTCTTCTAGCGACGTTAGTAGCATGAACTCCACCACAGAGGATATGTTTATTGATTGCCTGGACGCTGTTTTAGATCGGCAATAACTAAATACATCCTTACTAGAAAACCTTTTATATCTTATTTGGTATGATTGGAAAGTAGGAGTAGTCCTGATTGTGAAAAGTAAATTGGGCTTATGAAATGAAGCCGATTTGTAGCTAGATGGATAAATATATTTTGTTCCTTTTTTATATTTGTGAATGCTATTTGGCAGACAAAGGTGTGTACTGGTTTCAAGATGGGGATAGTAAAGGGGGTGAACTGGTTTCAGGATGGGGATGGTGTAGATAAAGGTGTGTACTGATTTTATTTTGGTTTTGATAAGCTGGTCACTAGCAAACAAATGACAAGATCTGCAACTCTTTCACCAGAAAGGAGAGAATATGGCTCAGTTATTGGTGATGAGCAAGGAATGGTGCCAGGAGCAGTGGCAGGAGAAAAATGCTAGATATGTAAGCTAATGTTGGCATTGCTTAGCTAGCATGAAAGTAACATATCACATTAGCATGGGTTTTTCTGTCCATATCTTTAAAGTGAAGTTAAGGTGCAATCTTATGACTGAACACTGTAAAATGGATAATGGCTCCTAAAATTCATACGGCTTGCTAAAAGCGATATCCCACTTAATCGAGCCCTGGCGTAGAGGGGAAACCTTGAACAACCTTTTCTGTTAAAGGCCTTTTTAACAATACTAAAATACCTACACCTAATCAAAATACAGTTTTAGAATTGTCAAGTTGGAAGATGGAGAATCAAATGATTAAAAGCCGCTCATCTAAAGAATCTGTTTGGTATAATAAATTTTTTTTTTTTACAGCAAACAAAACCTTAGACTGGTATCAATGGGCAAACTAAGGAATTCTGTACTTGGAACACCTGATGCACATAATATCACATATCTCAAAACTTCTGAGTGTCATATTATGCATTTTCTAAATGCATCCACTGTAAGGTACAATTCATACCCTACTCGGCATCTAAATTAAAAACATCTTTGTCTTTGTTTTTTTGTCATGATCAATCAGCGTGGACTCCCAGCTGGCTAACTGCAATATGTCATTTGGTGGACTCTATTCAAAGCACCCCCTCCAAGCCCTGGTTCACCTGTAGATGGGCAGTGTGAACCTAAACTAACCAAATGCAACAAAATAAACTTTTCCATTATGGTTCAGACCAAAGAAACCACCACAAATCTGTATGGAGAAACAGCACACCTAGGTGACCCTCCCCTGTCTCTCTTTCCCTTCTAGACCATACTGAACTAGAGGCTATATTCTGCCAGTACACCCAATGCCGTTTCCAGTGGCTTTTTTCCTATTGGCTCTTTAAAAAGCCAGCCCCCTTCAATCGCGAACTGCGCACCATCTTCCTCCAGTGGCGTAAACACAGCAAGCGGAAGGTGACCAATTGGGGCGGGACGCTGTGTAATGTCAGATACCTGGCCTCGCTCCATCCAGTCACAGCAGATTACTGGAGAGGAAAATTGGCTGGTGGAGATGAGACTGTGGGTGAGTAGTGGAAAGTTTAAAGCTTTAATCCTTGGTTTGATATGTGTCAGTAGATTTTAATGTCATTATAATGAATACACAGTGCAAATCTGTGCTGTTAATGAACCTGCACCTCCACTCTATTCTTACCTTTTTCTTTTCTGAAGTCTTTATAAATTCAGTATCAGAATTCCTGGCATCACCCTGTTGGAGTGTTCAGAATGCGCTCTGGCCAAGATGCCAAGCAGCAGAGCAGAGCACCTGACGGACTGTATTTGGCAGTTAACTAGTGGCTACTGTTCAGTGATGATTTTTTTTCCTCCAACCACAGAGCAGGAGGCTGAAAAGTAACTGACAATGGTTTGACACTTGTAAATCCCTCAAATATTTTACACTCCTTTCCAATTGTTTGCTCTGTTGCATGATCTGTGTGTTTTGAAAGGCTCTTTCCTTTTGGCTGTTTCCCAAAGCAAGATCTAAAGGCTCCCTAAACATTGGGCAGACCATTAATTCTCCACACCATGCTCTGCTCGTTATGTTCTATGTTCTCCAAGGCTGTATTGACTGTACAGCATTGCATCTTAATGACAGGTGTCATCTTATTAGGACCATTCTTTTGGATGATAACTTTTACTTACTTACTACATTCAAGGGATCATTTTGGGGTGTCATCCCTATTTCAGTTAAATTCATTGAATCCATTTTTAGTGGGATTGCTGTGTAACAGCAAACCCACTATTGTAATCCGACTTACTTATTATTATTCTTCCGTGCGCTTTTTGCATTGATCCCTATGGGTTTTTTTTGCTCACTTTTAGCGCGAAATCCGCTTGTGCCACATATGTGATTCAGGTATCGAAATGTGCCGAATTATGAGACGGGGTGTGGAAATTAGTAACGGTGGCAGAAATTTGCACGATTCACGAGTTATCGCAGATAAACACGAGTTTTAAAAACTTCCATGTATTTGAACTCCCATAGACTTCCATGTATTTTGAACTCTTCATAGACTTCAATGTATTTTGTACTCTCATAGACTTCAATGTATTTGCAATGCAACTGCATTCAACTTCATACAACTTTGAAGTATTATGACTAGTACTACTACAAATGCCGCCATTTTGGATCCAGGCGGCCATTTTGGATCCAGCCACTAAACGTTAGCAATGACATATTAGACCCTAGCAACAACTTATAAACAACGTAGGAACCAACTATGACACCCTAGCAACCAACTATGACACCCTAGCAACGGCCCAGGACACCTTAGTAACACCCTAGCAACGGTCTAGGACACCCTAGCAACACCCTAGCAATGGCCCAGGACACCCTAGCAACGGCCCAGGACACCCTAGCAACGGCCCAGGACACCCTAGCAACACCCTAGCAATGGCCTAGGACACCCTAGCAACGGCCCAGGACACCTTAGCAACACTCTAGCAACGGCCCAGGACACCCTAGCAACGGCCCAGGACACCCTAGCAACGGCCCAGGACACCCTAGCAACGGCCCAGGACACCCTAGCAATGGCCCAGGACACCCTAGCAATGGCCCAGGACACCCTAGCAATGGCCCAGGACACCCTAGCAACACCCTAGCAACGGCCCAGGACACCCTAGCAACCAGCTAGAAACATCCTAGCAACCACCTTTATGTCCCTTTAAGCTTAGCACATGTACATACTTTGCGGTTTGCCCGTACAGCAATCCCACGCATTTTCCACGGGAAATGCATTTCTAGTTGTAATTGTTTTTTTAGGGCAAAATATTCATTACTTGCCTGCCATCAGCCTTGTTAAATGTTACTGTTGTTGCCAGAAAACCTCGTAAATCCAATTTTGAGTCTTTGTTTGCACTTTAATGGAAAGTTCTTTTTGTGGCTCCTGGACCCTTTTGGAGGAGTGAGGTTGATGGAACCCTGCCTAGTCTATTCATTTCACTGCTCGTTCCTTGTATGGTGTCTCATTATGCTATGACAGACAGGCCTGCTACAAAGGCAGCCATGATCAATGACCACAACAGGAAATCTCGTTCTCTCGCTCTCTCTCTCAGGCATTCAGGTGGTGGAGAACTATTTTTCCATGTGTAAGTCTCTGGTGGTGTGGATCCTGGGGCGTGATTGGGGCAAGCTGAAACGGAGGAAGGTAAAACACAGGGGCAGTGGTGTGCACAGGGGAGGAATTCTATGAAACGACAACTTCTGGGTGACTTAGTTGGATAAGGTGCCTAGGATGTTAATGTGAGGGTGGGGGGTGTTTTTCTACAGCATGCTGATGCACATAATTTGTGCATTTCAAGCGATAGCATAATCCAGTTTGCTGGAACATAAACAACTGGAATACGGAAAATCATATGTTATATAACGGTACGACTTCCCTTCAAGTGTTTCCGTGTAAAAATAATCAAAACTGTGCATGAAACACTTTCCCGGTCTCGTATATAGGCTACACAACTTTTTCCTGATATGTTCCCTTATCTCTCATGGAGAGACTGTCTCGCTAAAAGTCCAGCAGCTTTGTACCTTTCTTATGGCACCATAAGGTATACCCCATAAGACTGAAAGACTCTTAGGGTTTCCTGAAGCACTTATTGTGCTATTGCTATTGTGGGTTTGTCATTGAGACCAAAGCAACTTTGAGCACAGGGTTCACCCGCAACATCTGGTGACTGCAACCAATGAGACGCGTATCATTGTGGGAGCAAGCATCAAAGTAATGTAACAATGTTAAGTTGTAAACCATTAGTTAACATTGTTACATTACCTATCTAAAACTTTGGTATTTAGTTCTGTTAGCAAGTAAGTCTGTTAGCAACCTCATTATTTCCTTCATGCCACTGCAAACCATGACTTTGCATTGCCTTACTCTGTATTTACTAGTATACTTTGTTAAGCTTACAAGTAAGCTGATATAAATTTGACTTTTCAAACACAACACAAACTAATTGGAGTTTATTTAGCCTTGCATAATAAACAGAAATGGTAGTGTCGTGGAAATTTGTCAAAGAAGTCAATTGCCACCAAATGTTTCAGCAGAGGGATAACGTAATCATGCAGCACAGAGAAATCAGTATACAGTAACGGCATTCAAATAGTTCTCTGACCCTCTGAGAGAGCAGGGTTTTTACACCTTCAAGTTACACAAGCCCCTTCAGGTTTACCTCAGGTCATAATAACAAGGTCACTAGAAGAGACAAAACAGTGTGGGAAACGGATAACTTGGACACACTCCGTGTCAGGCATGGTCTCACATGTGGCATGAACATCAGTATTTTTGCGTGAACCAGATGCAGCATGGAATATATATGTATGGCATCTTCTAGTACTACCACTAATGCATATGTGTACTAGCTCTACTACTATTTCATGTTATAAGTATTCTTCCACATCCCCCCCCATCTGTCCTTTTCTAGGACATCCATGTACAGCAAACAAAAAATTCACAGCCGTTGAAAATAGTCTCTTGAGAAAAACATGATGGCTATTTGCTACTAGCCGAGCTAACCTTGTGAACACATTTTCCCACTTCTCTCAGGTTGATACCAGGAAGACAGTTATTGTTAGCTAGCACATTTCGTACCACCATATCTCAAGGTTGTTTAATCTGTTTAGATGACATAACACCTGGATCTGCAATAACAGGAATTTGCATAATGAGAACACCAATGCATAAACCTGATGTAGTGGCACTTATATACAAATTATACAACATCTTTGGAAAACTTCAATCAAAATCAATATAAGCCATCTGTTGTAAAACAACAGCTTCAGTGTCTGCAAAATTATCCTTGTAGGAATCCGGTAGCCGAGGTTCAGTTTCAACAACCATTATGTTAGCAGTTTTGATACATAACGCAGTAATCATAGCTTTCACATGAGAAATCAAGATCAAAACACAGAGCACCAGATTTCAACATTGACCTAATCCAGGAAGAGCAAGAATACCTTAACCACCCTATTAAGTCCCAACCTTCTGTTTCAGGACAATCTCTAGAATGCATCTTATAGACTAGACCATTCATGTAGTTTACAATGTGAGTCATGTTATCAGTTTCATCAGGAATGTAGATGCAACATTCTTGGCCAAAGATATGACTCACTCCACCACTTGAGACTAAAAGATAATCAAGTGCAGCTCTGTTCTGTTAGGGCTATCTGGTTAGCGTTTGCAACCGTACCATAGCACGGAAAGAGTGAACTTACCACCAGCAGAGACCCTAGTCTCCCTCTTGTTTCTGTTCCCTCTCGACACTTTTCTGTGTCTTTTTGTTAATCTGCTTTGCCTTTTCTATCTCTGCATCCTTTTCTCTGTTCACCTTTCTTCACCTCTTTATTTTTTTGCTCTTTTTCCATTGTGTCCTTCTAGCTTGCTACAATACCTTCTATGTCTCACTTGTTTCTCTCCCTCTGCCACATTGCATACATTGCCAACTCACTCACTCATCAGGGGTTTGTCATCCTGCCCACAATGCCAAGTAACAGTTGTGGAAATTTGTCAAAGAAGTCAATTGCCACTCAAGGTTGTTTAATCAGCACGGGAAGAAACACCATTCAAGCATTTCACTTAAGTGTAGGATCAGTGTGCGCGTCTGTGTTGAGAGTAGGTGAGCTTGTGTGCTCTGGTGAATCTAGAAGCTTGTTACACTGCTCCAGTGTCAACCACAAGGCTCATGGTCCCATCAGCAGGAGTAGTCGGTACCAGACTGGTTTGCTGTATCTCTGGAGTCCACACCTTTCCTGAGGTTAGGAGCTGCTTTGCAGTGGGAGGCGTGGACCCGTAATGATCTTCACTGACACCGAACTGCAGTTAAAGGTGGTGAGTAGAACCTGGAATGGACCTGTCCACCTAGGTTACAGGCAGCTCTTATTCTTTATGTAGGTCTTTATGTAGACCTAGCTCAAAGTTGTTACATACGTCAATAGCTGGAGGGGTTTGTGCAGCCTTTGCCTGCGGATATAACCTTAATAGTGGAACACAAAGCTTTTCAGTAAGTTAGGATTTCTTCTTCCTTCAGCAAAGCTTTCACCTGTGAGAGAGGAGGTAAGAGTGTTAGCGGTGTTGACATCTCCCCATCAGTATTTCATGGGGTGACAGACCTCTACTCCGATTTGGAGTATTTCTCATAGCCATCAGCGCTATTGGGAGTACATCTGGCCACTTCAGTCCTGTGTCTGCACACAATGTGGCCAGTTTGTTCTTTAGTACTCCATTCTGTCGTTCCACTGCCCCTGCACTCTGCAGATGATACGGGGTGTGGAGTCCATTGCCACTGAAAGTTGTTTAAGCAGAGTGATCATTTAGTCATGCAGCGAAATCAGCATACGAAACAGGCGAAATGCTAGCTAACAGCTAACAGTGTCTTCCTGGTATCAGCCTGAGATAAGTGGGGAAATATGTTTGCATGGGTTAGCTCGGCTAGTAGCAAATACTAATGTTTTTCTCATGAATGACTATTTTCAACTCCTGTGAATAGTTTGTTTGTTTTACTTGGATGTTGTCCTAGAAAGGACAAAAGGGGGGAATTAAAGGGGAATTACGGTATTTTTAAACCTGGGCTCTATTTTGTCATACTCAAATTTGTCATTTATACCGCAAAATAGGTACGCGAAACGGGCTGCTATGGCTGCAACGTTATCCGTAGGGGCAAGTGCACCGATCAAAGTACGTCCACTTAAAGTGCTTGTTTTTGCCACTGACAGGCTCAGATTGTTATTTGTGTGTCTGACAACATTATGGAAAGGATTGCTACAGAGATGGACCTTTTTTAAATCAGAAATGGAAGTCTTGCTCAAGGAGAAGTCTCGCTCTGAAATCTGAAAGATGAGGTGAGTTGTTGCATGCAGAGGTTAAACAAAGGTTTCTGGTTAAAGGTCCCATATTATGGAAAACGGCTTATTCCTGGCGCTTATACATGTTCCACAGGAAATCATTTACCTAAGCAGCTGAGAAAATTTGAAGTCTGGAAGTCAACCCGTTTTTCTGTATTTTCCTTTTTCCAAAAACGGTGCCAAAGATAGGAGAAAAACGGCCCGTTTCAGAAAGTAGCCCCTTTGGACGTCATAACGGGCGCTAATCCAGCCCCTCTCAGAGCATGCCCACGCCCAGGTGAACCAATCCCATTTACGGCAGCGCCGCAAGCCGTTGCTTATGGTGCATTCCATTGTACTCGGAAATCGATAATTCCTAGTCGGTATTCCTAACTTCCAATCTAAATGTGTTCCAGTGCATCTGCTCGGGAAAACATAATCACCCGCAGCAAACTCATGTTTGTATGGCAAGTCTCAGAATGTTACAAGCATCTAAACTCAACATCAACTACTACAGCGCCATTAGTGAATAGAATCGGCGCATATCACATTCGGACGCCGTTTTTTCCGAGTACACTGGAATGCACCATTACTTTGCGACGAGTGAAGCTAAAACAACAACATATCTACGGCCATATATCAACTCTCCAGTTATTATTTTGTAGGATGTAGGCAGCAACATAGATCCACAGTCTCCCAACACGCGAAAATGCCAGGACAGAGCGGATTAATTTTATTTTTAATGGCAACGGCTACAGTTTTTTCTGTGTGTGATGATCACTGCTTGAGCAACGGCAGGATTATCATCTAAATTGAAGCTTAAAGATGGAGCAATTCATAAGGTACGTGACCCATCTGTAAACTTGGAATCTGTAAGTGTCACCATGTTTTGATTTAATTTACCAAATTAGTCTGGTTAGTATATTCGACTGCTGATTAGCTAATGAGCTAGCGGGGCTAGCCACGGGCTTGTTGGGCGTGGAAGAAGTAAGAAAACTAAAGCTGGAGTCATTAAAAGTAAAGTAAAAGTAAAGTTATTGGTTGGAGTCAGGACTCATCTTAAAGTTATTTGTTGGGACCAGTGTCTGTTTTATAAGTCTGTCGAACGTGTCAGGCTCGGTAAACTTTAGCCACCATTAGTACAATTGCGTTTGGTTGTTTGCGCTGCGCTGTTTGGATGCAAATAGATTGCATCCAATAATATATTGGCTAACTAGCTCAACAAAATTGTCAATCCTAGCTTGTCTGCAAGTTGTATTCAATAAGCTTATGGACATGAGCCATAAACAGACCGGCTACAGCAGAGAGCGTCGCTCACACACCCACATACACAAAACAAAGTACAATATTACACAGAATTGTTATCATTGAGAAACTAAGTGGAACCACCTCAGCTGCCTCTTCCCATTCTGGGTCAGACTCCGGCTCAAACATGTACGGTCTCAGTGTTGGTTCTGGAGCAGCCGCCATGGTTATGGTAGATTTCTGCATCAAGCTTATTTGTTTACCTTGAGCAGCATGAGCGCTCTGCTCTCCGTGGAGGTTGTATGTAATGAGCACTGCTGTGATTGGCCGCCTCACTCACGGCGTGAGGCGGCCAATCAGAGCAGTGCTCATTACATACAACCTCCAGCCCTCAAAACAGCCTGTTCTTTACAATGGAGAAAATGAGAGACTGAAACACAGACCACAGAAGCTGGTTTTAGGATTTTTTTTGATATAGACTTCACAAACGTCTTGTAAAGACCCCCAGGAACAGTTTAAATAGCCCAAAATGAGTACAATACCCCCCCTTTTAAAAAAAAAAAAAAAAAAAAAAAAAAGTATCTCTGTAGTGAGCCTTTCCGTAATATTGTCAGACACACAAATAACAATCTGAGACTGTCAGTGGCAAAAACAAGCACTTTTAGTGGACGTACTTTGATCGGCGCACTTGCCCCTGCGGATTACGTTGCAGCCATAGCAGCCCGTTTCGCGACTGCCGACTGAGGCGATCTACTGGAGCAATTCCAAAACTTTTTGTACCTATTTTGCGGTATAAATGACGAATTTGTACAAATAGAGCCCAGGTTTAAAAATACCGGAATTCCCCTTTAAATACTGTATATTAAAGTATTCTTCCTCAGTAGACAGAAAACATGAAATGTGTGTGTTATTCGTTGAGGTTAGTGAGTCACTACCACCTTGACATACAAATTTCCTGTGGGAAGCTTTGACACTGAAGGGATACATGTAAACGGGGAGAAAAACAATGCTCAAGTAAATTTTTTATTTCAGTAGGCAAACCTGCCCTAATAATTGGAGTCATTCTATTTATCATTTTACTGAATTCCGTCTTCTATGAACTCCTCTTTTCCTAGGTGTATGAGGACACCCTAGACGGCGTGTACCTCCTGCTTCGCAAAGAACTCCAGCAAGGTCTAGTGGATCACCATAGGTTCTGGCAGGTGGCAAAAGTCCAGATGGCCCGTGTCTGCACCCTGGAGAAAACTGCTGTCAACTATGTTAACTGGAAGATGATTGAGAACCTGCCCTACTACAAGTAATTATTTGATATAAGACCTCACCCCATTTATTGCCTAAAAGCAAGGGCAACATCACAGCAACATGTTTGGGGTGGTTTATTTAAATCTGGACTGTACTCATATAGTTTGGTTCGTTTGGGCTGGTGGGAATGCCATTCAAACTCTGATGGCACCAAATATCTGGTATGAACACCAACACATGTCCATGTTTTGCTAAAAATGCAGACTTATAAATCGTGACATGGGTCCCTTCAAGAATTACATTCGAACTGTTATGAATGGTAAAACTTCAGCATAGGTCAGCATATAACACCAGCTGAATCAGCCCACCTGGCTGATTGGAAAAGACTTGGAGTGGGCCAAGAGGAAGATGATCCAGAGAGACCATCCAGGGAGCAGACAGGGAGGCTGCTCTAGGTTCTCCAGAGACATTTTGATTTGACGGCTTTCGCCTCTGCTCTGACCGCCTAGTCAGTTGAGTAGGCGGTCCTTGAATGTGGCCCAGGACACATTCGCGTACGCACTGCTAAAAGAATGGCCTGAATGGTCGGATCTCAATGCATCTTGGGTGCATTCACACCTGTACTTGTGATCGGATCACCCATGCCAGGTGTGAACAGGGCCACACATGCACACACAGGTTAAAAAGGGTCCGGCTACAATCAGCCCCCTGGATCCAGCCTACACCTCACCCCCATCCTCCCCCCAGTCTGCCACATATTTTGTGCTTGGTCTTTTTGAGCTTGATTTAGTTATTTGATATATTTCTTAAATTCTGACAGCACTTATTTTGAAAAACTAAGTCTGATTTGTGTGAATACAGCATGTTTTACTTCAATGTGTGACTTTGCATGTTATTATGACCTGTTATTATGAGAATAATTTAAGCTATATCGAGATATCGCCATTCTATGTAAAAAAATATTGTGATATAATTTTAAAGTCTTATCGCCCAGCCCTACACTGTACCCCCAAAATTAACTTGTTAACCCAGTTTTCACTGAAACACAATGTGATAACGCTTTATCTTGCTGCCAGTTTTGTTGTAGCTCTCAAAGTACAGTGAGTGTACAACTAATGGTGATGGAGAGATGAGTAGACTTGAACATGGCATAAAAGTGTGTGTGTGTGTGTGCGTGCTAACTGCTAACCTGAACCCTTCTCCTAATATTGACCCTACACTGGTCCCTTGTAGAAGTGCGGTCTGACCAAAATGTTGTCACTCCAAAGGTTTAAAACTTAAGCTTGTTCGCACAAGGATAGAAATAAAAACACACACTCTCACTAACTCTTAGCCGATGATTGTATGTGTGTGTACTTCAGGCTCTACATGGCATCAGGGAATCCGGTCTACCTGGACCACCTTGAGAACTTTCTTCAGAGGAAGCGTCTGGTCCACAACTGGATCCAGCTAGAAGATAACACCTGGCTCCGAAATGTGCTGCCTGATGAGCTGTACGCACTGCTGGAGTACCACAGCAAGATCAGCCAAGGTGGGTAGCTGGACCAACAGTGTGTGCGTGTGTGTGTTGCAGTGTGACTGCAAGGCTAGATGTGAATGAGTTGTATCATGTTATCAGGCTGTCGGCAAGTCCTGGAAAAGTCTTAAAATGTCTTGAATCATAATCTAGACTCATGGCCTTAAAGGTTTTGAATACAGTCAAAGGGGCAATAAACAATCTATGATCTATACAACCAGTAGGAATTGCAACAATATCGATAGAATTTTTCACCTCCTACAGTCTCTGGTACAGCCCCTCCACCCCTCAAGTTACAGTGGCCTGTAATTG
The DNA here is from genome assembly GCA_034670405.1 of Hoplostethus atlanticus. Lineage (NCBI taxonomy): Eukaryota > Metazoa > Chordata > Actinopteri > Trachichthyiformes > Trachichthyidae > Hoplostethus > Hoplostethus atlanticus. The sequence continues at coordinate 154,207 of JAXDDX010000249.1, forward strand.
ATGAAAAGGGTATTTGGAATGGATTTTTTTTCATCCAAAACGGGCTGCAAAGTGAGTTTTGAAAGCGAGAAATTTGGTTTGCAAATAAATGTAGTTTAGTTAAAAAATTTAACTGAATTAGTCTTCAGAATCAGTCAATTTAACTAAGTCCTCACAGGCAGAATAGTCACAATACTGGACCCTGATTGGCAGACAACACCAGCTCAATTCAAATAAGGTAAACCTGCTGAGTGAAGGCTTTCCAGTTAAAATGCTGCACACTGGCCTGATTGTCTCTTCTCATTGAAGAATTCCGTCCAATCAGGATCAAGTCTAGTTGTGATGCATTTACTAGAGTTGATCTGAAACTGCCTGCGGGGAAAAAGGGTGAATTTGTAAAACGCAATAACTACTCAAACAAAATCAAATTTGAACAATATCTTCATTAAACATCTTTGATCATAAATGTATATCAACAGAGGAAAATTTGAATTCCTATAATATGGGACCATTTGGCGTTATAACCCATTTATTAGTTTACATTTTTCCCAATCACTTTGCAATGCATGCCATATGTAATGGGATTTACTTGTTATGGTATCATCTTTCTAAAAATTTAGTCATAGGTCTTAAAAATGTGGTTTGTTGCTGTGCTGTTTTCACAGAGAATCAGGCTGGCCATGTCGTGTTTTCATAGCTCTCTTTTCGTATTATTTCAATTACTTAATTTATATTAAAATTATTTTAAACAGTCTTAAATTTAACTTTGATGAAACCTGCAGACATTTCATTGTTGCGATTTAATTGTTGTCCTCAGACAGCCTTCATGGTGACGGTATGTTGGCCCAGCTGAGCCGGCTGATCTGGCTCTACCTAAATTCTGGACAGCAGCTCTACCTGGAGGCCGTTAAGGGTTTGGTGCTGCAATTTGCCCAGGGCAGCCTGCTTTTCCGGGGAGGATCACTAGCACCACAACCTGGACAATCTCAGCGTAGCTAGCCAACCAACCTGCTGTACAGGTTATTTGCAGGACAACCAACCCTAGTTCTCAGCAGCCTCTCCATCTGATGGACAACAAGCTGCCCTGCATAATGTTTCAGAAACTACCCTGAACACATTTAGCCTGATACTTCAGTGTACCCAGGCCGTTTTGAAGTGGCAGGCTGCACCACTGTCTTTTTATAATTTTATCATCCAAATTTTAAACAAAGTATTTTTTTCATACTGTTTTCACTGTAAAGCTTTTAGGAAACAATTTATAGAAAGTCAATGTGTTTTTACTCAGACGTTTTTACTGTAATTTCACATTATACGAACCATGAAATTGTGCAGTCCATTGCCACATACTCTTTTTTTTGTTATTGTACTTTAAATGCCGTGTATAATTATTAATAATCTAGTTCTTTTGAGGCATCAAATTCTTTTGCCTTAAGTACAGAAACATTTTTGCTTGCTGTTCACGCAAAGAAAATGTCCGCTGGAATAATTTCAACATATTTGAACTCGGTGTAGGTCAATCTGTATTCCCCGTGGGATGTTGTATTGCAGTGAATCAATGTAAACCGATAACAAAGAACCTTTGTGAAGTTCACAAACCTGTAAGGGTGCTTTGCTTGTGACTGTCCAATAAAGCACATTTCACCTACTGGCGCAAACTCTTTTTTATAGTCTATACACGGTATATTTCAAGTATTTTGCTACCAACACCATCAGATGTAATACTCAAATTTTAGAAAAATATTTTATTTACCATCTGAACAAATAACAGATCAAAACCCCTTGTTTAAAAATGGAAAAATACTTAATACTTTTTAGGAACATTGTTGTATATAAATATACCTTTGGCATTCATAAATTCTAGCTGCAAAACTAAAAAGCTTGAAACAATACTATTAACCACAGAATTATTTCTTATACAGTTCAAGAAGCCATCCAGTGGCTTGTTAAGTCGTCCACAGCCCGACTGACAACAGAGACACAGAACCAGCCACGACAACCAAATAATTTCCCTTTTTACATTCTACAATACTTCTTGCATTAAATCCACTTTTAGCCACCACTTGAATCATGCAGACAGAAGAAGAAAGATTAGATTTGGTGTATCAGATCTGCACGGGTAAAATCCAATGGATTTTGCCTTCTATGTGGCCAGTGGCAGTTTTACACACAAAATCCAACAATTTGTATCCTGTTTCTGTTCGGTCACAATGCATATTCACATTAGTTTCATTGCACGCTAGGCTGTTACATACCATAATCTACAGTGCATTTACAGTAAGGACATTCTTTAGGTTTCCGTGGAGATCACTACATTTCTCCTGTGTAGTTACCTGAGTGTGTATGTGTATGCATTGTTTGTGCCCATGGCTTAGCATTTGTGTCGGTCTCACTCAATTTACAGTTAATGTTCCACACTGTGCTTCCACAACTGATTGTTGGATATATCTATATTGAACTTTAGGTAATGTACTAAATCATGTCCACAGTATTGTTGTCGATGTTTTCTTGCCACTATTGTGAAAAACGATCTACATCAACCTCAGTGTGTCTTGGACATTAAGACTATATTACAACATTCCTATTAAGACATTCCATCATAAATAGTAACATCAATGTCCTATTGACTCACAACGGAAACACATATTTGAGTGCCAAGACGCTGTTTGGGAGCCCAGGCTGAAGCGAGGAGCCTCATTACAATGTAATAGTTCATTACTCTCAACTCTTAATACTTGCAGAGACTAGTTTGTGCAGGTGACTGCATAGCTTATGAAAGGCACAGAAGAACAATACCTTACTCTGCCAATTAGTCAACATGAGCTGCTGGTATGTGTGTAAGATTGCATAGACAAAAGTATATTACATTATTGTTTCACATCCCTAGTCTTGAAGTCTCAAATGGTTCCTCTCATACACTTAACATTGGTAAGACAGTGCAGTTACTGGGCACACTAATCATGCTATGTTACAGTTTGTACAACACCAAAGCAAAGTCCACAGTATGACTTGTCATTGAGAAAACATGCAAAATATACTTAAATCAGGATAAAATTGTCAATTCAAATACTGAGATTATAAAATTGCAGAATAGAAAATGAAAGGATGCAGCACATTCACTACATATCAAACAGACAAATGTGTAATATGTTACAGTTGTCATGACTGGTTCTCATTCGGTTTAGCTCAATTCCCTCTGATTTTAGAAAACAAGATTGTATCCATGAAGCATTAGAGGACACATTACTGTAAAAAAAAAATGTCACTACTGTTCTTATTTTACTTTGGGTGAATTATTCCTGTTGAGGTGAAGCAAAACATAACGCTTGAAAAGAGTTGCATTGTGAGGCATCAACAACAAAAGCACTATATGCACTCTCCTGGTGTGATTTATGAGATTATTAGCTGTATCTTAGTACTAGATTCCATAAGAGCAACACTTCCAAGTAACGTTTTACCCCAATATAGTTTCCCAAAATTATATTAACACAAAGTTCATATTTGTCCTTTGCTGATTATGGTAGAGCGCTGACACATTTCGAAAACCCTTCCTGGGGCCTGTCTCAATAAGCAATCCCGACTAACTGGTCTCTTGAAGGTGGTTGTCAACTAAATATCGACCCAGGATTTTCCAATTCGGAGCGCGTTCACATGAAACGGACAGGGTTTCTATCAAATGTACCGTGGACAGTTCCCAGTTCCAGAGCGGCCAATTTAAGATTAAACTACGAAACACTATCCCTGTGGCGAATTAGGTTGTTGCAGTAGCAAAATGATCCAGCAGGGAAAATAGAACAAAGCGCACCTATAGAATATAAAAATAGTAGAAAATAAAGCAACCAACTAAACTATGAACAATTGTGGGGTTGTAGAAAGATGTTGCCGACAATTTCAACACGTTAAGACTAGAGTGGAAGGTAGGGGCAAGAAATGGATTACTAACATTTATGTCTTTCTCTCAAGAGGAACAAATAAATATAAGCAATACAAAAAAAGTATAACAGTAAAAAGTAACAGTAGCTGCTGCCAGAGGATTGCTGGAGGAAAAGTGCTGATAGTGTAAATAAATAGGCTTATCACTGCCCTGTCGTTAAGGCACAGTGGGCACTGGGCATACTTTTCATCGATACAATATCTTGTCTTGAAATTGTGAATATGAAACAATTTACTTATTTCTAAGCCCTCTTTTTATAGTTGGTGGGCAAATCGCTTGAAAACACTACAAACATCTTCATTTGAATGTTTTTGTTCATTTTTGTAAATGGAATTTTTGCTATAAATGCTATAAAAAAAGGTTTAAAAAGGTTTTTAAAAAGGTCCACTGGATTCCTCTTGAAATGGTATTTTTTCCAGATAGCTGATTGGTGAGGAGACAGGCTTTTTTTATACGTTTGGATCCAACAGGCTGTACACCTAACCTGCTCTGTTGCAGGTTATGTTCAGGCTAAATTACCACGGTGACTGATATGATGCTAGGCGGCTATAAAGTGAGCCACTGTCGTGAAACTGAAAAGCCAGGGTTAAGCCCCAAAGTTGGCTCACTATAATGCACTAATCTCATTTTGTGAGACAGGCCTCAGGTCTTTTTATCCTTACCTGTCTAATGAATGGCCACTGTTATTAGTTGTTTAGTATTTAGTCATGGAGCGCTGTATGCTGTCCTGAAAACTGGCTTAACAAATGCTGTTATGATCTGATCTGAGTAATTTCTTATCCTGAACTAATAATTAACAAATCCTGAACTACTCTTTTGGTTTGACAGACACCTGAAAATTACCTGATAGGTCATGATCAAATTAATTATCTGCTAATTAATTATCAATGACTCCTAAAGAACCTGGTTAACAGCGCAACTGGACAGTTAATATTGCTTAGTAAGACATTTAAAAATATTATTCAGACAAATACGTTTGTAGCTTTTTTTTTTTTATCTCTGTATTTTACTGGGTTTAAACTTTTGAAATTGCCCGCAAGTTTTACACTGTTTTAATTAGCTCATTCACACACACACACACACACACACACACACACACACACACACACACACACACACACACACACAGTAGAAAAACACTACAGTTCATAATAGGAACTTGAAAGATGAAGGGATGCGGTCAGTCATTTTGAGAGGTGCTGCTCAAGTGAGGTCAACCTGCTGCGCGAACCAATGAGTTTTTATTTATGACTGATCTGAAGATGAACATGCACTCATTTTCCTGACATTGGTGACACTTGACCTGGTACTGATCCTTGGCCTCACTTTAAACCGTTTTGAGGCAAGGATTTATTTGTCTCTGACCATGTTGGCATTATTGTTAACATGCCCTTTTTGCCCTATGATCTCCTCTACCTGCAATCAGACCCATGTGATGAACTTGACCGCCGCTAGTAAATTTGAAATAGTTTTTAGGCGTCTATGAAATCAACTATGAAAAGTACTTCTGTACTGAGATCCTGATTGTGACCTGAATGTTATCTGCCGGGGGGCATCGGTACATTCTTAGGAGCAAATCTCAGCACAACCTAAGCATCATGTTCCTTAGATATTTACCAATCTAAAGGAGGTCATTATAGCTACTTGCCCTTTTATTCTTGCTATAATAATCCGCTCATTGGCTAGTGGCTCTGTTACCTCATATTTTAAGCATGCACTTGTCCAACCTCTTCTTAAAAAGCCTGGCCTGGACCCTTCCATTCCTCCAAGATGTGTATACAAATGTATTGATCATTTAAGCAGCAATAATTAGTTCTACTACTACAACTAGTTATACTTGACCTTAATCAATTAAGAAGATGTGATGAGACTGCGTTGGAATCTTAATTGGTTTATATCATATCTCTCTGACTGGCAGTTATGTTGCCATTGGTAGTTCTTTATCCTTCTCTGCAAAATTGAGCTGTGGAGTATCTTAAGGTTCCATCCTGGGTCCTTTTCTGTTCTCTATCTATGTGCTTCCGCTTGGTCATTTAATTTGTAGGTTTAACATTTCCAGAAGTTGCCTCTATTAGAGAGACGTGTCCATCAGTTAGAACCGGATAGGCCGATTACCTTAGACAAGACGGGCACCCCAGACAGTCTAGATACGTGGCCAGTTAGCCGGCTCACGAGTGTTAGCAGTGGGTGACGAGTTTGTCCCGGGCTCGCCAGTTCCAGCCGCCAGTTGTGCGGCCCAATTTGCCACCGGTACTCCCGGTATTACATTATCTGATAGTTAACTTGAATGACTATCTCTATTTAAAGTAGTTTGGAAATAAATCTGTACCTCCATTAAAACGGGCTTTTAAAATGTGTCTTTCACACTCCGAATCAGATTAGTTCTGTTAAGAGATTCATAAATCGAAGTTCCTTGGTTCTTGAATTTGTGATGATTTCTGACGGCTTTATAAATTAGGGTCAATGTCTTTGGGGAACAGACATGAAGAGGAAACATAGTTTCAGAAGCAGGCAGCTGACTGGTCAAAGAGACACTTTGACAAAGAAACAGTTGCTCTCCTACTGGCCAATGGGGTTGCGAGGCAGAACATGTGATCTGATTTTTTTTTTTTCAAAATAAAAAAACAACAACATACACTCAGTTTCGAACATAAAAAACATATACTCTCGATGCCGTTTTTTGTCAGAGCAGACAGACAAACCATGACCATATAGTAAGAGCTCATCCGACAAAGTGGAAACCTTACTGCCTCACAACTCAAACGCATAAAGAAAAAGACTGCTTCATGTAAACTTGATTCACAGCTTGGTCCTACAATCAGAACAGTCTTCCACGTAGAACTGCAATTAAACAAAACAACTCTGCTTCTCCGTACCTTATTGTAATGGATTCCCTTTATAAAAAAATCTGGGGTTAGAGAAGCCTTATCAGAGGTGATGGGTGGTGGGCGTCACTGGGTGACGCAATTGTCCCCCATATCCTGAGCGTAGCGGTCTGAGATGCTTTTCCTCAACTCATCGATGTCTCTCCTCAGCTGGTTGACCTCTAGCAGCTTGGCTCTCAGCTCATCCTCCACCACTACCACCCTCCTGTCGTTATCCTCACCAGACATACTCATCGCTGGAGAGAGAAATAGAAAGCATTATCTGTAATTAAGGAATAATATATGGAGAGCTAGTCATTATCGTAAAATGAGCCTCAACAGGGTGAATCAGTACCCTGACTCCCTAAGAGCTGTACATTATTCTGCTTATTACATGGCTACTTACCAAAGCTATCATTTGACATGAAATATTTCAACCATATACTGCAACCATAGAAACATACATGGCTACACTGTAGCAGAACTATAACCACAGAAACATTTATAGCTAGCATCCATGGGCACAGTGTAGCAAGAACTGTAACCATAGCAACATCTAAAACTAGCATCCATGGCTACACTGTAGCAGAACTGCAACCATTTAAATGTGTATAGCTAGCATCTATGAGTGACGTTGTAGCGCACTTTAGCCATAGAAATGTCTGTAGAGAAATGTCTGTTAAGAACGTTACAGCTTTGTCTTTGTTTAGCTTGTGACAGAATGCACAAAGAGAGGTCCATACAGAAATGGTTTGTCAAGATTGGTGTGGAAGAACTTGACTGGCCTGCACAGAACCCTGACCTCAACCACATCAAACACCTCTGATGATGGAACGCTGCGAGCCAGGCCTAATCACCCAACATCAGTGTCCGACCTCACTAATGCTCTTGTGGCTGAATGGAAGCAAATCCCTGCAGCAATTTTTCCAACATCTATAAAGAAAAGAAAATATCCCACGTGTGTGAGTGAGTGTGTATGTACTGTGTGTGTGTGTGTGTGTGTGTGTGTGTGTGTGTGTGTGTGTGTGTGTGCTATCCACATACTTTTGATGCCCAGCAGCAGGGCCAGGTTGGGCTCCTTGCCTTGTGCCCTTTGAGCCAGGATGCTGCAGAGAGCCTGGAGATCCAGAAGACACAGGGACATCTCCTTCAACAGACAGCCAGCCTCCGGCATCTCCACCTGAGATACAGGATGCACCAACACCCCCTCCACAACCTGCCGCTGGTTCTTAGTGGGAGACACAGAAGAAGGCGTTTTTAGAGGGGTTTCCATTAACTTAGGGAGGCAAGTCCAGGAGTAGACACGATGAACCAACAGACCTGTATACCAGATCATTGATTCACACATCCACCTCTTTCACTGGTACTGGCCAAGGTCTGAACTGCAAAACTCAGAGGTCTGCACAACATTCTTGTGCCACTATTTGTTTGTAATGTTGTACCTGTGTCTATGGTGTATTTTTTAGGCCAGGCACCACAGGTGATTCCTATGAGAATGATAGGAAGGATACAATACAATACAAACACACTTTGTATTATGACTCAATTATTTTCCTGTTTTATTCTGAAGTCAATAGCTTTTCATCATCTCACCACAGCCATAGTGATATATTAGTGTATATGGCCAGAGAGACTCTGCTTTTGAAGAAAAATGCATCAGGTTGAGAGAAAGAAATACTTCATCTCTGTGTTGACAGCTGCAAAGAGTCCCCTGCCTGAGGCTCTCAGGTTACGGGTAGGTCATAGGGGACTAAAAGGTGCTTGATACAGCTAGGTGCTTGACCATTTTGAGCCTTGTATGTGATCAATAAGATGGGGATGATGCGGTCATGACGTTTAGATTTGCCATTTTTGGCTTAAACCCGTGAAAATAAAATTACAATACTCTAAACGAGATTAAATAAAAACGTGGATCACTCTTTCAGGTCAGCAAAGGATAAAAACCTATTTTTTTAAATGGTCTTCAAATGGAGGAAACGTGAGCTTAACATGAACATCAAAACAGTACTCCCAGATTCTTAGCAGGCTTTACATTGTCTAAAAGGCTGCCGAGGTGATTTTTAAACTGGTTGACGGCGTTAAGGGGGCCAAATAATTGACTTCCATGCTGACAATCCTGCCGACTCAAAAGCAGTGGATTTTACTAAATGTGTTAGGCTCCATGGATTGTTACACAGCATGTCAAAGGACCCGCACGTAAATAAGGACACACTTTGGACCGTTACAGACATTGCTGTTACTGATAACCATTGTGTTTATTTTACTGTGAAGACATGCAATGCGCTTTTTTAATACTGAACACACTGCAAAGAAACACAGCAGTTGAACATTTTATGGCACTTTTTAACAGTCAATCTCCTTTATTGCCTCTTCCTTCTGCCAATGTAGCAGATTGTTTTTTGCGCAAAGCTAAGGGCCACTGTTGATTCTGTTGCCACAGCTAGATTAAAAAAAGACAGCAATAAATAAACCCCGGATTCCCTAGAACAATGAAGAGACAGCATGACATACAGGCAGACAGACAGACATGGATGAGGAAATAGACTTCTGATACCTCTTGGAAGGTTCTGGATAGCACTGCCAGGTCCTCCTCCTTTTCCAGCAGTTGACACTGTAGCTGCTGAGAAAGGCCTCTCTCCTTCTGCAATCTCCTCTCCGTGGCCTACCACAGCACAACCATGCAAGCAATGACACGTATAAAGCTATGACACTTATCCTGCCTATCATTCTATTCTCAAACTATACCCATCGAGTGAGTGGAAAAACAAGATTGCCCAATTTGCACATCATGTGGGACTATGAATTCATCCCATGCAGAAAAATGCCGAAGAGCTAAATAGAGTGAACTGTGTTATTTTTTTTAAGACAATAGACTTCAATCGAGTACTTGCAATCAAGTACCACTCTTAAACCCGTGGCTAGACAAACATACTTGCCTATTAAATACCAATGCCAACAATAAGCTAAATACCTCTGGCATTGAATCTTGTTCAAACTAGCAAACTGTTTGGAAAACTGACATTAAAGTTCCATGCCCAAACTACAGTCAAATATCAAGCATGCCAATGGATTTAGTTATTACCGTCAGTTCCTGGGTCAGTCTCTCAATCTGCTTCCTCTGATGCTCAATCAGCTGGTGGAGAGCAGAGAGGACATGTTAGTGGCACTGCTCTCTCTCTATGTGTGTGTGTGTGTGTGTGTGTGTGTGTGGGGCGTGCTACCTGGCTGCTGTGGTCTTGCTGCTCCAGTAGTCTGGAGTTTTCCACCTCTACCTGCTTCAGGTCCAGTATGGGAAGCCTCACCCCGTCCTCCAAACACTGCTGCACCTTCTGCTGCAGGCTAGACCAGGACCAGGAGAGCAAGAGAGAGAGACAAAGACACAGAAAGAGCGATATATCACCATGTTAAACACTTCTGCAGTCCAATGTAGAAAATAACAAAGAGACTAACCATGACTAACCATGGACATGTCTTCATGTTGAAGCTAACAGTAGCTAGTTATGAAGGCCTGGTGATAGCAGTGGTTCATCATGTACCTGTGTACAGCTGCTACCAGCTCCTTCTCTCGCTTGGCCTGGGTCTCAATCAGGTCCTCTTTCTCCTTCATCAGCACACATCCTTCCTCTAGACTCTTTTCTAGCCGAAACACTGTTTCCCCCTGGTCCTTGGTTCTCTGCTGCACCTCCTCCAGCTAAACCCACACACAATAAATCAGTATCTTTCAGGAAGATTACAGGAGGATCTTTTCAGTAACATGAAAAACCTTTTCTGGTTGCCAAGTCGTTTTTCTTTTTGAGGATTTTTCTTTTAGTAGTACAAGTAGTCTCTTACTGAGAGAAGATCATTTCTTCCCATTGATTTATTGCAGCTAGGTTAAGAGTTTATGTTGATTTGAAGACAATTACAAATGTATGTGGTTTTATTTCCTTTATGAATTGGGTTGTTTATACCTTTGGGAATTAGTTTCTGGGAGTCAAGTTGTGGGTCAGTGGGTCAGTAACTACTGATGAGTTGGCTTGTAGTGTCTTATACTGTTAACATACACCAGACTGGTTTAAATGTTCCTATAATGTTGCTATAATAATATCATCTCTGTCTTACATTCTGAGAGCTGTAAAATCTATAGAAATCTATAGAAGGGAATGTAGCCCATGACCTGCTGTTTACTGACAGGTGGTAATAGGGTGTATTGCTGCACCCTCAATCACCAGCATGAATACCATTAACAACAACGTCGATGGCAGGTCTAGGTGTGTGTGTGTGTGCGTGTGTGTAGCCTACCTGCTGGGCCTGGGCCTGCACCTCATCCAGTGTCGGCAGGTCGGCCAGGTATTTCTCCAGCGTTTCGATGCGTTGCTGTTTCTCTTGGTTCTGCTCACTCTCTCTCTGGCACTTCTTTTTCAGACTACTGATGTAGCGATCCCTCGTCTTCATCTGCGGTCATCAAATACCTCTTATATTAGTGACATTTCATATTATTATGCTATTGAATTCAACCTGTTGTTAGCTTACCAAGAACGCAAACTAAATGGGAATAAATACTGGTTGAGAAAGGGGAGCTGCTCAATCAAGTCTACCAAATGTAGTGGTGCTGAATCTTTGTCTGGAGGACTAGTCCCGTGGCTCTGTAGGGGGAAATGTATTTTGTGGTAATGAAGTATTAATTTCTGTGCACACCAAGCTATTGTGTGCATATTATACATAAAACGTACACTTGAGTTGCATGAATATTTTGTGATGGATATAAAATGTGTGCATGGTATAAGATGGAGATCCCTTTCTGAGTTGTGTGGAGTGAGACAAATCCTTTATAAAGTCTATAGCTTCCCTCCAGTCTGCACATTGATGACAGTAGATTCCAGCAGCAGCAGTCAATATCCTTGTCAATAGTTTCTTACTAACAATAACTTACCAATAAAATGCCTTGATAACTCATCCTGACGTTTTACCTGACGTAAATCAAAAGCTTGATTCAACTAAATAAATCTCAGAATACCATACTATTTAAAGGAGAATTCCGTTTTTTTTAAACCTGGGCTCTATATCTACAAAATCGCCATTTGTACCGCAAAATAGGTCCAAAAAGTTTCGGAATTGCTCCGGTAGATCGGCTCAGTCGGCAGTCGCGAAACGGGCTCAATGGCTACAACGTAATCTGTAGGGGCAAGTGCGCGCGATCAAAGTACGTCCAGTAAAAGTGCTTGTTTTTGCCAATGACAGGCTCAGATTGTTATTTGTGTGTCTGACAAGTGTCTGACAACATTACTGAAAGGATCGCTACAGAAATAGACTTTTTTTGAACCAGAAAACTAAAGTCTAGCTCAAGGAGAAGTCTCGCTCTGAAATGGACGGTGGACAAAGGTAGTCTATGAAAGCGAGAGGGTTGAGTTGTTGCAGGAAGAGGACGGTAGAAACCTGACAAAGGTATTCTATGAAAGCTGCGCAAAGTCTTCCTCAACATTTTGTTGGCACATTTCGGAAATGCGCAAAAACGAACCATTGTTGTTGTTTTTTATCATTGGGAAAAAACAAATACTCTAAACTACACTTTCTGTACTCCAACACACGTCTCCAACGCTGACTCACGTTTCCACCATCCTCGTGGAAACGTGGAAACGTGACAAAGGTAGTCTATGCAAGCGAGAGGGTTGACTTGTTGCAGGAAAAAGCTTTCATAGAATACCTTTGTCAGGTTTCTACCGTCCTCTTCCTGCAACAACTCAACCCTCTCGCTTTCATAGACTACCTTTGTCCACCGTCCATTTCAGAGCGAGACTTCTCCTTGAGCTAGACTTTAGTTTTCTGGTTAAAAAAAGGTCTATTTCTGTAGCGATCCTTTCAGCAATGTTGTCAGACACTTGTCAGACACACAAATAACAATCTGAGCCTGTCATTGGCAAAAACAAGCACTTTTACTGGACGTACTTTGATCGCGCGCACTTGCCCCTACAGATTACGTTGTAGCCATTGAGCCCGTTTCGCGCCTGCCGACTGAGCCGATCTAAATCAATGCAATCAACTAAATTCAACTAATTCTAAAAAGTGTCTGAAACTTGCTGATTAAGCAAAAGCAGCCACATGCTTTAAAAACTCTTTGGGAGTTTTCTCTTTGGGAGAATTGTGTGGGATTGCAGTATTGGAGGAATAAGATCCTCTTTATAATTCTTCTGTATTTAGTTTCATTATTATTATTATTAGTTGATTTTTAATCATTTATTTATTTATGTAGTATTCCTTAATTGTGCTTTTTCATGAAGTACCTCAACAGAATAAAGTCTCAAAACAATTGTTCACAATTGTTACTGTTCACCCTTGTCTTAGGAGTGTTTGGTTACAAAAAAGAATTTGCTGTTTTTGTTTCACACAATCTACTTTCTTGACTTGTTGTACCTTCTCCTCCAGTTTCTTGATGTCCTCAGTGTATTTCTGTGTGTTCTGCTTGAGGAACTCATTCAGATGGAGGACTTCTAGTTCGGCCGCTGCCAGCTTCCTGCCCAGCTCCCCATTGTCACAGCACAGCCTATCGGACGGCTGCCCTGGCAGGGCTCCCACCGCTGAATCCTATTGGACAACCAGAGCTTTTGCTTTCACTTTGTCCGTGAATTTAGATGCAGATAGCTGTGAAGTGTATCACTCATAGGTAACTCTTAGTATTACCTTAGTTTTGATGATGTAGGGGTCATCAGAGCGCCCCCTCTGGCTCTGGAGGACCTGCTGCGCTCTGAGCTCGTTCTCTCTGATCCGGGCATGGAGCTGCACGATCTGCTGCTTTTGTCTGGAAGACACAAACCATTGCTGGCTACAATCACTGTGATCTGCAAATGTAAACCCAAAATGGCTTTTGGGTCTCACTAGCCCTATAGATAGCACATCTAAAACAAATAAGACTGTAACAGTAAGTGTGTTTTCGGTAGATTGTCCTGTTGGTCAACTTGGATGTTAAGTGATGAGAACATAGGCACAAAAATCATTCATATGTCCCCGGTGGATTGTTGGCTCCGGTGCTCCATGCTAACACTTTAGCATACACTATGTTGAGTGATAGAAAAGTGAGTTGGTGGTGGGGGTACATGCATATGAATGCATGACGGGGGGTGCAGGCACACGTGTATGAGAGGATAGTATTTGTGCAACCGCAGCATCATACATAGCCTATGAACAGTATTGTATAAGTACACCCTTTGTATCTCCCTTGCTCTCCCTTGGTATACGGCGCAACACAGGGGTTACAATTATGTATCATATTTTTTTGTATTGATATTTGTTTAACTTATCCCAGCATTTATTACTATTGTGTTTTGGTTTTTTTGCCTATTTTTAGGGGTTCAAGCCCATAGCCCCGAACCCTATTACTATTAGTCGTCTTCTTGTTCTTCTTGTGAGCAGCTGACAGTGACATCTGCTCAAGGACACTATTGGAGGGAGTGGCAGCGGTGACTGTGTGTGTGTGTATGTGTGTGTGTGTGTGTCCAACAGTACCTATCTATCTCCATTTCTCTCTGTCTCAGCAGCCCCTCTTTAATCTTCACCAGAGTGTTGACAGGTAGGGAGGTCCCCGACAGCATCTGAAACACACACACACACACACACACAGGTTAGCTCACACACATTGTACACAAACGCATTGCTGGCTACCACAATCATTACCACCATCATCATTACTATCTTGACCATCATCATAATAACCATCATCACTGTCATCATCAACATTGTTTACCACACCGGTTTAGCAATATGTTGATACTAGGGGTGGGCAGTATAAGGGTATTCACAAACTGGTAAATATACCGCAGGCTAGTGCTGGTAAGAGAGAGAGTGAGTGTGTTTCTTTCAGCAGTCACTCAAATGCCCATGCACATGTACACACACACACACATGCACACGCACACACACACGCAAGCTAGTCGGCAGGTATAACCTCTACTGATTCATCCCTCCATCCATCCTTCACCTCCTCCTCCATTTTAGCCCAATATCTATCCACAGATGAACAAGGACATACTGGTCCCAGTAAAGCAGGGGGAGCAATGGCTTTCCCTGAAGCCAAGAGCAGTACAATCACAAATAGACAAAACACAAGACAGGAGATTGGCGGAAATTTTAAACGTCCAGCATTGGCTGAATAAAAAGGAACCGAAATTACTGGCCGATTCCATTGGGGTTATTTTTTTCTGGGATGTGGAGAGCTGAGTTTTTCTACAGCACCAGTAAAGTACTGAAGTTTGATCGTCATGAGAAGCACAAGAAGCAACTTTGCAACTTAGCAACTTAGTTTGCTGCAGAACAGACAACGCTGGGCTGGGCGGGCGCTTCAACAATATTGACCTCCATCACATCTCTGAAGCAGGTAAGAGCTCTAACACTATTACTGACCACCATACAGTACCAGGGCGTTAATATATGTGATACTGTAGCTTGGGACTTCCCAGTTAGTACTTCTGAACAAGTATCAACTCTAAATTAATTGAATTATCCAGTTCAACCACAAAGGACCACACATGGTCTGCTTGGTGTTGGATTTATAGGATGTTTTCACATATAGTTCTCTTTAAACGAACCAAACTCACTTCTCTTTAAGTCGACTAAAAGTGGTCTTGAGCTCTGTGGTGTTGACAAGGTCTGCGTGTGTCTGTTAATCAAATCCCTGCCACGTGATCGCGGTGGAATCTGTGGCAGACTGTCAACCGGTAACTGATATTCACTAGCCTCTTTCCCTGCATTGTTGCAATCTTCTACTTGGGAGTTCAACCCAAATTATTGGTGTGAAGGATTATAGAGAATGGGTGATCTATCTATCTATCTATCTATCTAGTGCTCTCTTCCCACACACACATCTTCTACCTACCATTTTTCACCACTAGAGTGTGCTGTTGCAGCTTAACTCAGTGTGACTATCCAAGGCTGTAGTAGCTAACCTCTGGATAAATCAGTAACAGCCACATACATGAGTACAGCCCTACAGCCCAGGACCAGTTGGAGGCCACATTCTAGACCAAACTGATGGTCCAGTCTTGGGCTCCACCTCTTAAAAATCTCTTGGCCAGACTCCTAGACTACTTCAGCGCTGCTCACCACAAACCCCATGCCTCTAGTTGCTGGCCAAGCTAAAACCTCGTCCATGGTCGAGCCTCACAGGCCGCGGAGGTTCCTCCTCAGGCCAAGCCGAAGACACGAGCTGTTCGTCAACTTCTGCCTCATTCTCATTTGCCTCCTCCTCATGTAAGGACAGGGAGGAGACTGGGAAGCTGGGAAGAAGGGGCTAAGCACTCAAGACTGAGCACAGATGGGAAGTGGCTTGAAACTCCAATGGGTGGAGAGTTTTTGTTCCAAAACAGAGCACAGGCCAGAACGTACGTTTTTAAAAGCCAGATATCTCATTGATCAACAACCCTCTCAAACCTCCATAGATATATTATGGCAATTTTGTGCTATGGGGGCATTTTTCCACTTGAAATTTCAAGTGAAAGTGATCTTCAGTCTTCATTATGCTTGATTGTACAAGCATTATGATAGAACCACCACAGGACAATGACGTCTCATGAAGTGTCTGGAAGGCAAATGCTACTGATTAAAGTTGCTGTATTAATCAATGCTGTACAACTTGTAATGCCTACTAGAAGGCTCGACCTGTCCTCTTCACCTGTTGTCACCGTTGTCAGTACTGCATGCCACCAGATATCCACTCACTATACGAGTGCACAATGACACTCATACACACAATGACCACTGATGAAATAAACTAATGATTGAAACTAACTTTGTATTATCATTTGTAGGCATTATTATTTGTAGGCATTTGTAGGCATTTGTGGCCAGTGGAGTGGAGTGACCATAGATGGTCATCCTGTCAGTATATCTCCAACCAAGGCTCCTGGTTCACAAAACAACCAGAAAACCACCAGCCTCAGGGTGTTCATCAGTACCCAGGCCAGGAGGCACCTTTCCTCCAGGTTAGCACAGCCTCTCTGATCTGGCCACCCAAATAATCACCTCTACCCAAAGGTGACAGGAAATTCCCAGCCCAATAGTGCTGCGTCCTGATAATCTGCATGGATCTGTTTACCAACAGAGACTTCGGCTGGATCCCAAAGCTCCAAAAATGACTCCTCCTTTCCTCAACTGCCTCCTCCTTTCCTCCACTGCCTCCTCCTTTCCTCCATGACCTAGAAACTAAAAGCAGAGGCAACAAGAGAAGCCACTCCAAAAGTCTCCTTCGGAGGAGGAGCCACAAGTGTATCCTTTCAAGGACGTCTTTTTTCTTTTTAGGGACTAACTATCAAAGGAACACTGGCAGGATGACAGTGCAGGCAAAATATGAATATGACATTTACATTTTGTGCTGAGTGTGGATAAATTGTAGGAGAGGAGTGGTAGTGAGGGAAAGGAGGACTAGTGAAGCTTTGGGATCCACCCCTCTACTGCTCATGCTGCAGATCATTTGACCCATAGAATAGCCTCTGACCCCTGTGATGTCATCATTAGGGCCCAATTGGGCCAATGCTATATCGGACGAAGAAGGTTGATATGAAGTTAAACTGGGCTCTGTTCCTGGTAAGTGGATAAGTCTGTTGATAATTTCACAAAAAAATGTATGTTCCTTAAAATGTAGTCTAACTTGCAAAATTGGAAGTTTAGTCAGTTACATGGATTATGACCATGCCTTTTTAAGTTCACCCCATCCATGACAGGGTGTCTGCAAGTTTCATTTTTTTAAAACCTTGTTATTGCTACTTTAAGACCATTTTAAAAACCAAAATAAAGAAACAAAGCTTGCAAAAACTGACTATTTCTGATTGAACATAACTAATGAAAGTTATAAAATTATAAATGTGCAGTGTAATAAAAAGGACAACAGGAATTTAATTGCTAAGGGATATGTCCAATTGCATACAGTAAAGCAGATAGGTTGCATATTGTACGAATGACCCTGTCTGTATTAATCTAAAAGTGAAAGGAACCTCTCATTGCACGGTGGAAAATAACCGTATTTAAGAAACTGTAATACTTTTTAGGACATTAAATTTACATCATTTATTTTAAAGGTCCCATATTATGGAAAACGGTTTATTCCTGGCGCTTATACATGTTCCACAGGAAATTACTTCCCTAAGCAGCTGAGAAAATTTGAAATCTGGAAGTCAACCCGTTTTTCTGTATTTTCCTTTTTCCAAAAACGGTGCCAAAGATAGGAGAAAAACAGCCCGTTTCAGAAAGTGGTTCCTTTGGACGTCATAAGGGGCTAATCCAGCCCCTCTCAGAGCATGCCCACGCCCAGGTGAACAACCAATCCCATTTACGTCGTCGCAAAATGCAGCTCACGGCAGCGCCGCAAGCCGTTGCTTATGGTGCATTCCATTGTACTCGGAAATCGATAATTCCAAGTCGGTATTCCTAACTTCCAGTCTAAATGTGTTCCAGTGCATCTGCTCGGGAAAACATAATCGCCCGCAGCAAACACATGTTTGTATGGTAAGTCTCAGAATGTTACAAGCATCTAAACTCAACATCAACTACTACAGCGCCATTAGTGAATAGAATCGGCGCATATCACATTTGGACGCCGTTTTTTCCGAGTACACTGGAATGCACCATTACTTTACGACGAGAGAAGCTAAAACAACATATCTACGGAGATATATCAACTCTCCAGTTATTATTTTGTAGGATGCAGGCAGCAACATAGATCCCTGCACAGTCTCCCAACACGCGAAAATGCCAGGACAGAGCGGATTAATTTTATTTTTAACGGCAACGGCTACAGTTTTTTCTGTGTGTGATGATCAGTCCTCAGACTGCTTGAGCAACGGCAGGATTAGCATCTAAATTGAAGCTTAAAGATGGAGCAATTCATAAGGTACGTGACCCATCTGCAAAATTGGAATCTGTAAGTGTCACCATGTTTTGATTTAATTTACCAAATTAGTCTGGTTAGTATATTCACTGCTGGTTAGCTAACGAGCTAGCGGGGCTAGCCACGGGCTTGTGGAAGAAGTAAGAAAATTAAAGCTGGAGTCATTAAAAGTAAAGTAAAGTAAAAGTAAAGTTATTGGTTGGAGTCAGGACTCATCTTAAAGTTATTTGTTGGGACCAGTGTCTGTTTTATAAGTCTGTCGAAGGTGTCAGGCTTGGTAAACTTTAGCCACCATTAGTACAATCGCGTTTGGTTGTTTGGCTGCGCTGTTTGGATGCAAATAGATAGCATCCAATAATATATTGGCTAACTAGCTCAACAAAATTGTCAATCCTAGCTTGTCTGCAAGTTGTATTCAATAAGCTTATGGACATGAGCCATAAATAGACCGGCTACAGCAGAGAGTGTCGCTCACACACCCACATACACAAACACAAGGCACGAAAGTACAATATTACACAGAATTGTTATCATTGAGAAACTAAGTGGAACCTGCCTCAGCTGCCTCTTCCCATTCTGGGTCAGACTCCGGCTCAAACATGTACGGTCTCAGTGTTGGTTCTGGAGCGGCCGCCATGGTTATGGTAGATTTCTGCATCAAGCTTATTTGTTTACCTTGAGCAGCATGGGTGCTCTGCTCTCCGCCTCCGCCAGGCGATTACGTGTAGGTTGTATGTAATGAGCACTGCTCTGATTGGCTCAGAGCAGTGCTCATTACATACAACCTCCACGCCCTCAAAACAGCCTGTTCTTTACAATGGAGAAAATGAGAGACTGAAACACACACCACAGAAGCTGGTTTTAGGATTTTTTCTGATATAGACTTCACAAACGTCTTGTAAAGACCCCCAGGAACAGTTTAAATAGCCCAAAATGAGTACAATACCCCCCCTTTAAGTACTTTTTAAGGACCCACAGACACCCTGCATGAACTCAATTCCAGACACGGCTGTGCTTTTCCTTAGAGAGGCATCAATAGATCATGGCGCTATGATCATTAGACAGGCTTTTAAAGGAGAACATGGATTGAGAGATCTCCAAGAACCTCTATACATACACACACAGAATAATATAAATATCAAAAATCTTATAATAGTGCCTTGATTTATTGGCACCTCTCTAAGGAAAGGCGCAGCCATGTATGGAAATAAGTTTATATTTCATATATTTCATATATTGGTGCTGTCTCTGAGAATAGAAGTTAAAATAAATCATAGGCTGTGGGCTCACAGGCAAGAAAAGTCATAAGAAAAAATCATAAAATCACATCCGGCCATTTAAAAAAAAAAAAAAAATTCTACAATGAGATTTAAAGAGTTAATCATTCCACAATCTGTGTTCGAGGAACGGATAGGGATTAGGGATTACATCATTTTGTATTTGAATTTAAACTACCGTCTGGTTGTGGTTTATTATGTGGTTTATGATATTGGCTATTGTGCATGGGTGAAACTGAGCGTCAACGCAATTCACTTAAGGGTTTTATTACAGTATTACCCTAAATTTACAAAAGGATCCCATAGTGTTTACAGTTTACTTTAAGGGAATCATAAATCACCTAGACGAGATTATTTAACCACCATCTGTCCCATGCTGATAATGTGCAGTATTGTGTACTTGTGCATTGAGCACAGTAGCAATATACACAAGTTTTTCAAATAAAACATCTATGTCATTCTTTGGAAATGGATTTCAAAATAACCCACTACAAATCACATGTATTAAACATGTACCAATATCCTGTATGTTTGGCAGAGTTCACTATACATGCGATATGGCATGTAAGCCATTAGGGGGAAACATAGACAAGAGCTGGCTTCCTTTCCTCTCTCTTTCCTTCCTCACATCCATCCCTCTTTATTCTCCCTCCTTCCTTTTCCTTTCTCTTCTTCCTTCTTTTTTTCCTCTACCTCCACCCTTCCTTCCTTCCTGTCCCTTCTTCCTTTTCCTACCTCTCCCCCCATCCTTTGTTCCTTCCTTCCTTACTCTCCCTCCTTCATTCCTTCCCTCCTTCCTTCTCTCCCTGCCTCCTTCCCCTCTCTCTTTCTATTTCCTACCTCTCCCTCCTTCCACCCCCTCCCTCCTTCCCTGTCTCACCTGGTTGAGCTCTGCTTCCTGCTGTAGCTTCTCTCTCTGTTGATGCTCCTGTTGCCATGGCAACAGCACACCTCCGCCAGAGCCCTCTGCTCCAGTCCCACCAGTCCGACCTAGTCCACCTCCCAGTTCCAGTCTGGGCCTGTACTCCATCTGCTCGCTCAGCCACATCTGCGTGCGGACGGCGGGCTGGATGGGGGAGCCTCCACCTGCCTGGTGGCCCAATGGTAGGATTCGCTGGCTGTATACACCGATCCCAGAGACCCCACCAGTCCCTGGAGCCCCCCTGCTCTCTGGTAAGGCACTGTAGCTCAGATCCAGACTGCTGGGTTTCATAGGGGAGGACAGGGCTGAGGGCCGGGACGAGTCTGTTCCCAGACTAGCAGGTTTCGCACTCAGGTTGTAGCGGTAACGAGGGTCAGCGCCGGGCGAGCGTAACAGCAAGCCTTGGGAGAGCGAGGAGGAGGATGACGGTAGATAGGGGTCCATGTTTGAGCCAAGAGGGTCCTGTCTGTGCCCATATAAAAGTCCTCTATCCAGTGAGCCATGTGGGTCTGGGTTGCACCGATACCCCTTAGCGGAGCTCTTATCTGCCCCGGCTGAAAGCCTGGTGAGGGAGGACCACCTCCGAATGGGCCGGGGGTCCTTCATGTCCAGACAACCCTGTGGACCCAGAGATGTGGCTGGCATCAGCAGCTGGCAAGAGCTGCTCCACGGACTGGCACTGCCACAGGAAGCTGGCATGCTGAGCTTGGCGGAGCCTGAGGAGGATGGGGAGGGCATGACGTGGGCCGTGGGGAGGCTGCCGCCACCACCACCCCCGCCCTGGCCAGAGCAATGCTGGATCAGCAGCTGGAAGGACGAAGGGGTGGTACTGGAGCTGGACTGGTCTGGAGGAAGACAATAATTCAACATTTATACATCATCAGGTGTATATTGGTGAACATAGATTAAATAAGAACAAAGGAGAAAATTGATAGGAGTCCAGCAAAGAGTATTTCTAGAATGGAATTTCTACAATACAGAACTACAAAACTGACTAGAACATGGCTGCCTAACAACCAGATAACATTCAAAGGAATGCAAAGGAATGCTAAACTATGTGTGTAGCGCGGCTACTAGGGCTGCCCCCTGAAAGTCGACAAGTCGAATCATCTGTCGGAGACCCGTCAGTCGACTGAGATTCTTCAAGTCGAGCAGTCGTTTTTTTTTGTCAGTCAGTGTGCATTAAAATAACAGGATAAAACAGATAGAACCTTACAAAAATCCACGGGGATAACATTTCAATGAGGAATTATAAATAAGGGGAATCTATATTTTTATATTCTTTTTTTTTTTTTTAATCCATGTGACAAACGGTGGCAGATCTGGCCGAGAGTCTGTATCAAAACATTGTGCAAGGCCCAGCGCAAATGGAACGCAAGGACAGCAGAACGGAAACTGAGCTTCCTCCAAAAAAGAAAAAAAATGACAAGGAGAAGGAGATAGCCATGCTGCTGATGATGTCAACTGATCAAGAAGAAGAGGGACTGTCACTGATTCAGAACAAAATGAAGACATACTTGCAGGATCAAACAACAGATGATGCGGGGCCACTGAATATTATTTTATCTATATTAAAATTAAAAAAAAATCGCCTTATTGAACGGCCGAATCCGATTCAACTGACAAAATTCTGAGTCGGGTACAGCCCTAGTGGCTACACACATACTGACAATAAAACAGAACCCAACTCAGCACTGTAGGCTGTTAAACATGCAATGTTTCACAACAGTCATGCAAACCAGCAAACTCTGTAACTGCTGTGGAGGGAGAAAAGACCCCACATCACACAACCAGGCATCAATGGCTCATTATTGACTTTGCACTTTCGTTTTTTTATTACACAGCTTTGTTGAAAACTCAATTCTGATTGGCCAACAAAGGCATTCTTAACTAGCTACAGGCATGGTTACAGTTCTGCTACAGTGTAGCCTGTGGATGCTAGCTACAGACATTTCTATGGTTACAGTTCTGCTCAACTTAGATAGAATCATAAATTCACCCTGTCAGAAATGTTTGTTTCTGTCATATGACATACTAGAAGGCAATCAATGACACAGGTTACAAGAGACACACACACACACACACACACGATAAATGATAAATATTGGTGTACCAATAGTGTTGGATAATGAATTCCCTGCTGTAAGCCATACCATCCATCATAGAATGCCTTCATTGGCCAACAGCAAGCAGTTTTGCCTACTGGATACTGTTGTACAGTGTAGTCATAAGTAAAATATTACAGTCATGTTTATCTTAAATGATACTCTTAACTCTTACTTAAATCACTGTTGTTATTTTAGCTATGAGGCCACTGCTACTTTTTCAAAATAATAAAGGAGCTGGCTCCTGCTAAAACTTTGTATAAGAATGGGAGCAGCTCTGTCTGGTACATAAGATTTGAGTTAAAAAAGGGTATCTAGCAAGAATGCCCAACTTCTGCATACCTCTTCCTTCTTGCCATACAGCTCCTTTCAATTCACTTTTTTTTTTCTAAAAAAAAAAAAGGCAACTTAAAAGGGAATCAGTATTGCAGAGAGGGAACTCATGATTAGTCAGCTGGTTGGCGACACAACTCTTTTCTGAAAAACTCTTAAGTTCCTATAGCTATAGATATTATCAAAGATTTTCCTGTTATTGATAAGACTAAAATAAAATTGAACCAATGGTTATAAAGAGATTTGTCTCTTAAAAGCAGGGTATTACTTAATGTTTCACACTGTGTAATAGAAGCATACATGTGTTAATATTTGAATTCAATATATGGTGACAACAATGATAAATGATGAAAACATTGAAAACTTTGGGTTGCTAAAGTAGGCCAGTGAAATGGATATTTACAAAGAGCAGTTGTGAGGGTATTTAACATAGAATGCATCTCGCCTACTTTCTGGCTGTGTTTCCATTGCTTTGTTTTCTTTCTTTCATTCTTCATTTTTATCTCCCTGTCTATCTAAAGTGAACTATTGTTTTGACACTGGCACCATCTAACTGTCAGGTTTGACAAGTGTGTATGTCCACTGTGATATGGCACTTGTTTTTTTTTTTGCTTTTCTGCGGGTAGTCTTGTACGGAGCCCCTGAGTGGTCACATCATTTTTTCTTTCTAGAACGTGCGCTCGTTTTAGCAAAATGAGTGCACGTTCTAGAAATAAAACAGTAGTCTTGAAATAATTGGAGATACATCAAAAGGGGAGCCGTGTGCGTGTGTGTGTGTATGCCATGCACTTCAGGATTCACCCCCTCTGAGACTAAAATCATGGATAGGCCTAAGCCAGTTGTCTTGGGGGTTTTAAACAATTTTTTGGTTATTTTTCAAAAATTAAACTCAAGAGTATTAAAGAAAACAAGGTAAACAAGACTATCATACCAAGCTGGACTACGACAACAGCTAACCAATAAGAACTGCTAAAGCTGGACTCATTGCACTAAAGTGGACAATATTGTACAAGAAAACTACCACCACTACTGTTGTTTTTAAGAAGTCTTAGCCCATCAGCGATTGATAAATTCTCTAGCTTTGAGCTGTTTATGTTCAAGGTCTGTTCTTTGTGTGGTTGTTTATCCACCCTTAAACCTAATGCTGTTTTCTTGCCCGAAATGCCTGTCATGCTCCATAGTAGTTTATATTGGACGCCTCCTGTCAAAATTAAATTTATGACCCCCTGTTGATTTATGACCTGTCAATACTTGATGTGTGAACCTTTTTAAGCGCGTTCTCCCACGTCATCAGATATCTCCTCTCCCAGTTCCTCTTCCCATGAGGACTTAATATTGTTTAAGGAGATGGACTGTAAAGAGCATAATTGACTATAGATTATTGACAAGGAACCCTTTAAAGTGGGAAGAGGGGTGAGAAAAATATCAAATTGTGTTTCACCAGGAAGGGTGGGGAACCGGGGATCCAAACTGCGGACATAACTCCGGATCTGTAGAAACCTAAAAAAATTATTTCTGGGGAGACCAAATTTAACTGATAATTGCTCGAACATAGCAAAGGTATTGTCAATGTAGAGATCTTTAAATCTTCTAATACTGAGACTAGTCCATGTTGAGAAAGCGTTATCAATCATAGATGGGGGAAAAGCCGGATTTGAGGCCACTGGAGCGGCAAAAGAGATAGTCTGAAACCCAAAGTGGCGTCTAAATTGGTTCCAGATTTTCAAAGTTAATTTGACACATACAGTACATTTTTAGTGAAAGAGGAATAAGGGCCTGAAATAGAGGCGTGGGTGAGAGAAGATAGTGATGCCGGTATAGATGAGGCGGCCTCCATCTTTAACCAAACCGGGGGTGAAGATATCTCTCTACACTGCAACCAGTACTGAACGATCCTAAGATTAGCAGCCCAGTAGTAGAACCTGAAATTTGGTAGCGCGAGACCTCCGTCTGGTTTGGGCCTCTGCAAGAGTTGTTTACGTATCCTGGGAGGTTTCTTATCCCATATAAAAGGTAAAATCAGACCGTCAATTTTTTTAAAGAATGCATTGGGAAGAAAAATAGGTAGGCACTGAAAGAGATACAAGAACTTAGGGAGAGTGTTCATCTTAATAGAGTTGATTCTTGCGGCTAAAGAAAGGTGTAGCAAAGACCAGCGTTCAAAATCATCCTTAGTACGGGCTAGAAGGGGAGCAAAGTTGGCCTGAAAAAGTTTATCCAATTTATCCGTAACATGTACTCCAAGGTAATCGAAACCATTATGATACCTAAATGGCAGGTTATGTAAAGGGGACTTTTTTGCGGCTACATTGAGTGGCATCAGTTCACTCTTGTTGAGGTTCAGTTTATACCCTGATAGGTGACCAAAGGATTTGATAATGGTGAGAGCAGCAGGAACAGAAACAGAGAGATCAGATATGTATAATAATAAATCATCGGCATACAACGATACCTTATGTTCATGGCCGTATCTGACAATAACTTTGATGAGAGGGTTGGAGCGAAGTGCTATTGCAAGGGGTTCTATGGCAAGGGCAAACAATAAGGGGCTTAAAGGACAACCTTGACGTGTTGACCGTTGCAGAGGAAAACAATTGGATTGCGTGTTGTTAGTCCTAACTGAGGCTTGAGGGGATGAATATAAAAGTCTTATCCAAGTAATGAATTTGGAGCCAAAGCCAAATTGTGTGTGGAAGAGGTACTTCCATTCCACCCTGTCAAATGCCTTCTCTGCATCTAGGGATATGATGGCCTCAGAAGTGTTGGTAGTAGAGAGATTATATATGATATTAAATAAGCGTCTAAGATTAAAGAATGAGTGTCTATTTTTAATAAATCCTGTTTGATCAGGCGAGATAATTGATGGGAGAACTGATTCTAAACGTATCGCTAGAAGCTTGGCTAAGATTTTATAGTCAACATTTAATAGGCTAATTGGGCGGTATGATGCACAGTCTAGAGGGTCTTTGTTTTTTTTGAGAATTAGAGAGATTGTGGCTAAAGTGAGAGTCCGTGGGAGAGTGCCATTTACAAATGCTTCATTATACATTTCACTTAAGATAGAGGCTATTTTAGGAAAAAGCTTTTTATAAAACTCGGCTGAGTAGCCGTCTGGCCCTGGACTCTTCCCAGATTGAAGAGATCTAACAGCATTGGACAATTCTTCAATAGTAATTGGTTGTTCTAATTTTTCAACTAGGTCCTGGTTAACTAAAGGTACAGCAAGGGAATGAAAGAAATCATCCAATTCTACAGCGTCCGGTTCATTTTCAGATGTGTATAAAATTTGATAAAAACGCTTAAACTCATCATTAATCTCCTTGGGGTCTAAGGATATCCCAGATGACGTACGCACTTTAGGAATCAGATGTGATGATGAGACCTGACGTAACTTGTGAGCCAATAATCTACTGGCTTTATCTCCTTGTTCATAACAAGTGCTTCTAGATTTGACAAGTAGTTCTGTAACCTGATCTGTCAATAATGTATCATGTTCTGCTTGCAAAGCTAACCGCTCCTTATAAATATCTGGAGATGGTGACACAGCGTATACATCATCTAATTGAGCAATACTGCGTGTCAACACAGATAATCTGTCATTTTTAAGTTTGCTCTCATATGCGGCATAGGAAATAATTTCGCCTCTGAGATAGGCTTTCAAAGTTTCCCAGAGAGTAGATGCAGAAATGTTTGGGGTTTTGTTCGTACTTAAAAAAAAATCAATTTGGTTCGAAACAAAATTTACAAAGTCTTCATTACTGAGCAGGTGAGTATTTAAACGCCAAGGCGGTCGCAAATTAATAACAGCTTGAAAGACTACTACCATGGTAACAGGGGCGTGATCAGAAATAACAATTGGATTATATGAACATGAAGAAGTCTGTCATCTACAAGGAAATAATCTATACGTGTAAAGGTGTGGTGGACTGGTGAGAAAAAAGAGAATATTTTACTAGATGGGTTAAACAATCTCCAAGGGTCTGAAACCGCATAGTCAGACATAAAGGTCCGGACCACCTTGGCTGAGGTTGATAGAGCAGTAGGATTAGTGGAGGAACGATCCAGATATGGATCCAACCAACAATTAAAGTCCCCACCTATGATCAACATGTGGGAGGACATATCAGGGAGTGTGGAGAAAACAGATTTTAAAAAATCACCATTGTCCCAGTTAGGAGCATAGATATTGACAAGAAGTACATTCGTGTTGAACAGCCTACCACTGACAATTACGTATCTACCGTTGCGGTCTGCAATCACATTGGAACATGTAAAAGGCACTGACCTATGCAGTAAAATAGCCACCCCCCTGGCCTTACTCTGAAATGAGGAATGGAACGCCTGACCCACCCATCTGCACCTAAGACTGGAGTGTTGTGAGACCTTGAGATGAGTCTCCTGCAGAAAGATAATGTGAGCATTCAATTGGTGAAGGTGGTGTAGCACTTTACTGCGTTTAACTGGATTATTGATGCCCCTGCAATTCCAAGTGAGAAAATTAAAACCATTTCCAGAATGAGCTATACCTGGCTGAGTCATGTCTTAAGAGAGTAAATATGTGTCAAGGACAGGATACCATGTAAACTAGAGATTCTGGTAGACCTTAATAGTGCAAAATCAAAAAACAGAGACAAGTAATAAAGCGCAAAAAACACACAAAAAAACACCCCTTCCCCCAAACCCTCCTTTGCTGAAGCATCTCCCCAATTGAGATGCAAGCAAAACCCTAAATACAAGAAAAATCTAGAGCAGAGCATAGTAACTAACCCTTACTCTTTGCTACCTGAGATTTGTGACCATTGAACTAGAATAGATCAGACATGCCTGTATATGGCTTAAATGGCAAAACTGCGCCCGGACTATGTAAACTACCAAATACCGGCATTAGAGGCGGCTTAAATCAAAATGAAATAACGTTAGTAGGCTAATGATGATATAAAATTAGAACAACAAGGATAAGAAGTGAGAGAAAACAGTTTTCAAGTATCATCAACGGGCCATGCTAGGCTAACTTCACCGGCCACCTAGCCTGCCAGCCAGGCTGTCAGCCAGCCTGCTAGCAGAGCCAGCTAACTGATCTTACACTACCTTCTAGGTACAACCGCTGTTTTCAGATTCTTTTGGACGAAGTCAGCTGCCAAAGTCGGGTCCTCGAATCTGCGCGTTGAATTGTCCTGTAGAGTCAGTCTCAGGGTCGCAGGGTAGATGAGTCCATATTTCACGCCCGGGCAGGCACGTAGCTGGCGCTTCACCTCTCCGAAGCTAGCCCGCTTCTTGGCCACAGCCGTTGTATAGTCTGCGAAGACAGAGATCCTTTTTCCCTTGTAGAGGAGAGGAGACCTTTCGGCAGCTTTCTTCAGCATGTCATTGCGAACATGAAAGAAATGCACCCTGATGATAAATGGTCGCGGGGGTTCTCCATCTCGGGGTCGACTCCGCAGGCTGCGGTGGACTCGGTCTAGCAGCAGCTTTTCCTCCAGGCCGAGTAGCTCCTGAAGCAACCCGGCCACAAACTCCGTTGGTCGTGGACCCTCTACTCTCTCTGGCACACCTAGGAGACGGATGTTGTTTTCTCCGCATTCTGCTTTCCAGGTCTTCGCATTTGTTATCAAGGTACTCCACCCTAGTCTTCAGAGAGCTAACGCTATTCTCCAGGTCGTTAATGCGAGCGCTATGATCTGTAGCGCCGCGCTCTAGAGCCGATATAACTTCTCCATGTGTGTCTAGCTTCTTTTGCACGTTTTCGATAGTTTTCTTAAGCTCCTCTTTCACCGACAAAATCTCCGACCTGAGAGAGGTAGAAAGAGAGTCGATTTTGCTGAAGATATCAGCTTTGAGAGAGCCCATCATGGATTGTAGCAACCCCGCAGTCAGAGTACCGGTGTTGCCGGCATCAGCAGTATCCGATGGCGGGGATGAATCAGGCGAGGGCGCAGGCTTGCCGCGGCCTACTTTTGCAGAATCTGCTTTCGATCGAGAAGACGTCATTACGAATTTTTACTCAACAAGTTTAATCAGAATTGTTTAAAAGACTCTTCAGACACCTGACCAACAGAAATATGTTCAGTTTGGCAATAATAAAATATATAAATTTCGTCACTAACTCAGGAGCGATAGGGAAATGCGTCCTACATCCTCAACGTCCGACAGCGCCCCCCCTGTTCTTTTGATCCTGAACGGGGTGTATTGACCAGTGTCAAACGCGGGTCATTGGGGAGTTGTGTGTCACAAGGTGTGCTATGGGACTGTTTTTGTTTTATGATCCTATTGTTCAGAAGTGTATTGATCTATGACAGACATGCTTCTTCGGGTGGTGGGATGTCACATTGTGTGCTATGGGACTGTTTTTGTTTTATGATCCTGAACGGGGTGTATTGACCAGTGTCAAACGTGGGTCATTGGCGGTTGTGTGTCACAATGTGTGCTATGGGACTGTTTTTTTGTTTTATGATCCTATTGTTCAGAAGTGTATAGACCCCTTTTCAGTTAGTAAACATGATGACGTTTTTGTGGGCGGAGCTTAGGTGGAGGCAGAACCCGGCCGGAACACGTTAGCCAACAACGCTGGCTAGCAAGTTTCGTTGGCTTGTTTTTAACATGGCTGAAGAAAATAACGCTATATCTGAATATTTACGGTCACTCACTCTCCAGGACCGCAAGTGTTACTTGAACAAGTTAACATTAACCAACGGGACCAGATTGGCCGACCCGACGATCTGACAGGACTACCTACTGTGGAATGGCCAGACATTTACACCTACCTGATAGAGAAACCAAGCGTGTATAGTAAAGAGAAACTGAGGGCGTATAAATCTTTAGATGCCTATAACTATGTCCTGAATGGTCATGTACAAGACTTAAAATACAAAGATTTACCAGATGAGTTTTGTGTCGTGCGATCCGAACATACACACACACCTGACACACATAACGTTACAACTAAAAGTTAGCTAATGCGCTAAGAGAGTTACGAGAGAAATCACCTAACGTTATTCCTCCTAGTTCCCCAATTTGTGATTAGGTGGGCATGACAAATCTTTAGACACATATCCATACCTAAAACAGACAATACTTTATTTAACCTATGAAGTGTGCGCTGCAAACACGAGCATTTTTGATGATCGCCTCAGTCCAATCCTTTCGTTTTATCGCGTTTAACCATAGTTGTCTTCGATTTTTTTACTGGCAGTGGCAGCTGGTATACGATAACATTTCAAGTTGGAGCCTCTCCTTCGATTCTGGCATCCAACAACACAGCAAGATGACATTTTCGGTGAACAGTAGCCTCTTACTCTGCTGCTCTGAGGTGAGGTGATGCCTCCAATTTTGCTTTGTTTTGCCTCCAGCTAACACCGTGACGTAATCGTGACGTAGGCGCTAAAAGGGTCTATTGATCTATGACAGACATGCTTCTTCGGGTGGTGGGATGTCACATGGTGTGCTATGAGACTGTTTTTTGTTTTATAATCCTTAAGGAAGTCTATTGATCTATGGCAAAGGTGGTTCTTTGGGTGTTTAACCCTGATTTGTTCTTTACTAAATAATGAAATTGTCCCTATGACTATCAGCCTTTATATCACTGTAGATATACGTATTGGGTATAGGAAGGCTATTTGACCATGTTATAAAGACGTCTATTTTATTTGTCTATGGGACAATAAACTTAAATTAAATTGATAATTATAATGTGTGTTTTAAACATTAGGACGTCTAAATTAGACTAATATATAGAGCAGGGTTATATTTCAGCTAGACGCAACCGACAACATAAGGGTCTAACGTGAAAAGATAGCTACTTTAAACAAGGTTTTGGAGTTTTTATAATAATGATTTTGTCACATTTGTGCACACACACACACACACACAGTGGCATGTCAGAAGTAGGGGCGATACGGCCGGACATCAGAGGGAGTGACTGATGATACCTTAGGATGCACACAGTTAGTTATTGACATTCCATCACTGAGTGAGAGATGTCCATGGGATGGTGGGGCTGTCACGGTATGATTTTAAATTATTTAATGCTCCTATTGACGAGAAGCTATTTCTGAGTAATAAATTAAGTGTATTTGTCCTGAACAATGGCGACACTCGATCGTAAATGAGGTTTATTGTCCAGATCAAACATGATAGTTGGCGCTCCTAAGACTGATGTGTGCGCAAGTCTGTGGGCGAGACGACAATCATTTGGTTTTACGATAGTAATTGAGGTTTATTGCCCAGATCAAACGTGACATTTTGGTGCGCTAAAGTTTGAATTGTGCGCAAGTCTGAATTGTGAGAGCCGTCTTTGGGGATATAAGGTGCACGGAGCCGATGTATTTTGACCAGCCATAGCGTATCCACGTTGCATAGACGTTGCGCGGCCACATTTTTCGCAAGATAGGCTTCAACGCTGCGGAATCGACCTAACCTACACAAGATGTTTGTTTACTGTAAGTATTCTATTTAACTATGTCATATTCTATTCAAACGCTAGCCCATAGTTGGATGAAAACTAATTCGATATGTTTTTCTTTTTGATTTGGTGAAGATTAGGGGGGAAAAGCAACGCAATTGAGGATCTTACAGAGGCCTCTACAAGCCATGGTAATTCCGTTGCATTCTATGAAGGTGTCTTATTAGATTGAGTTGCATTACCATGTCTGTAAAACTATGTATCACATATACATGGTTTGTCTATGATTTGTATCTATTTCTCTCTAGAATCACAAAATATATTAGATCGGACCAGGAACAGAAATTCTGATACCCGTGCGGGTACCGGTCAGACACGTACAGACAAAGAAAATAAACACCCTAACAAAAGTAGGTTTTATTCAACATTCGGGTGCATATTTTTAAAACTTAAAACTTCTTTCTAATGAATTGAACTTTCTAATGGGTTGTACATTTCATTTGCTCCTGCATTTCTTAGGTCTTCTAGGAAAAAAACGCGCACCACTTAAAGAGCGGTTTCCTCAAAACACCTTTGTAAAATAAGAGATGCCGGGGCTCAACTCGCCTCCCCCAACCAATACCCCCCCCCCGGCGGAGGAAAAGGGGTAAACTTTTCCTACCTCTGTGTCGCCAGCCCAGAAGCCAGCTTTGTGCTGCATTAACGTTAACCGTGAATCTGTTTTGTCGGCTTGCTATCAGTAGCTAACTAAACTTTTTAAGCTTCCAGTCTGTCTGTCTGTCTGTCTGTCTGTCTGTCTTGTGTGTGTGTGCGTGCGTGCGTGTATCTATTTACATATTAGGCTCTGATTGGCTCGCGGCCTCGCGCACCTACTCTTGTAATGTTCACTGGACGTAACGTTGTTTAATACCAGTTTAAAATACACATTGGTGTCGCACTTTAGAGCCCGGGGCTCTGATTCTGAGTAAGACATTTGCCAGGGCGCAAAATCGGATTCTTGGCATCTAGCCCCAGCACAAATTAAGCACTGCCAGTAAGTATTTGATTTAAATCAAAATTGAAATGAAAAAATAAAACAGCAAATCTCATAGTTTTTTTTTTCTTTTGTTTTTTTACTGAACATCAAGGCGATGCGTTAAACAAGCTTGAACAATATGTGAATAACGTTTCAAAGTCGTCTGTTGAGGGAGAACCTGAGACACAGGAGCCTCAGGCAAAACGCACAAGATCTGAAAACGGTATAGTATTAGCATCTGATACACCCTATGTTTAAAACTATATTGTCCCTTTTATAATAATCACCGACTAATAGACTATAGCATCTAATGTGTTTTTTGTTTTTTTTTAGTAAGCGGTGAGGAGGAGACGAGCGCCTCCGCGAGGATAGTTTTAAATCTCCAGTCGGATAGCTGGACTGATGAAGACATTGCACTCTGGGATCGCTCTGACTTTGGGCTGACACAGACGTGCAACGAAGAAAATTCCATCCAAGACCCGGAAAACATCGCCACACCGACACCGTCGTCATCTGCAAGGGTGAGCGAACAAGATGTCGTTGTGTTGGTCAAATCCATGACTCAAAGCATAGATGCATTAGCCAAATCTATTTTAAAAAATAATGATGATTTTATGAGACAGCGCATCGAGTTTTCCCGAAAATTTGATAGCATAGAACAAGCCATTAAGAAGCAAAACTCACTGATACACGCATCACACACAGAGCTTCTTGCTGAGATAAGAGCTCTTCGACAAATTAGGAGATTTTAGTAGTGCATATACCAACAGTGTGTCATTAGTGCTTTTATGGGTTTATGTTTTGTTGGAGAGTACTTTAATTGCAAATGTTTTTTTTTGCTGTTGTAGCCAGTGTTGATCGTAAATCATGAAAAGATCGTATAAATCAGTGAACGGTCGTAGAAATGCAGAGAGAAGCCAGTATGACTTAACCACTAATGATGATGATGGCGAGGAGCAAGACAATGGTCTTCAGGATAGAAACCGGTTTGAGGATGACAGTATAGTTTATTCCTTGCCGCAAGACTATGATGAATTAGACCCAGCCACACAATTTAGCTTGTTGATAAAGTTGGTGCAGTATCGGACTAAAAAGTATAGTGAGATGTTTGATACAATCAACCTTTACAGCAAAGAACATGGAACAGGGCTTGATTTTGATGAGGAGGAGGAGGAGGACGATGAGCAGTTATCAGCTGAGAGCATGGACTATTGTACAGTACACACCCCGAATCAGTCAGGACATGTTTTTGAGAAGAATTGCTTATCCGGCCAAACACCGACTGTGGCTCAAGAGATGACAGGGGGGAGTGGACCTTTTCAAACACGAAATATCCCACGGTTTAATGCTGTGGAAGTTAGACAGCCGATAGATTTGAGAAGCATATCTCTTGATAATTTAGAAGAAGTTCCAAATCTGATGAGACACAAGCTAACGGATGTGATAACGCATTGTATAGAGAATGCTCCTGCAGGCAGTCTGTTAAATGTAGTATTGCGTGGTCCCTCTCTCGCTAGCGATGTTCAAACAGTTTTAAAATCTGACGATGACTATAATGCAGACTTGTTTTTAGAGCAGATAGCACAGGTGATGCAGAGTAATGACACATCCATGACAGATGATGAATTAGAGTCTGTCGTTACAGTCGCCCAGAACAAAAGTGGTGGAGGATATCGTGGTCCACCACTTTTGGTCTCTGCGTGGTAGTTATCTGGCAGTGTGAATGGGAGAAACAGAAAAAGACAGACGGTGTTGTACAGAGGTTTATGGAAACCTACAAAGCCCACACAAGGCTTAACCCGCGAGATGCTCTATTTGGCGGTCGAACAAATGCCTATAAACTACTACACAAAACACAACCCAATGAAAAAATCAGGTACTACGACTTCACATCTCTCTACCCCACAGTGCAGTCTCGCAAGCCATATCCTCTAGGACATCCACAGATTATCTTTAGAGATTTTGAGTCTATCGATAAGGATTTTGGTTTTGTCAAGTGTTCTATACTACCCCAAAGAGGTCTGTATCACCCTGTGCTCCCATACAGATATCATGGAAAATGTATGTTCCCGCTGTGTCAGACATGTGTGCAGGAGCTTAACCAGACATCTGAATGCCGGCACAGTAGTGAAGAGAGAACGCTCTCAGGCACATGGGTGTCATTTGAGCTGCAAAAAGCTCTTGAAAAAAGATACAAAATAACAACGATTGACGAGGTATGGCATTTCCCACAAGTCAGACACTCTGTTTAAATAATATGTGAAAACCTTTTTAAAGTGTAAGCAGGAGGCTTCAGGATACCCCAGCCATATAGACAATGTGCAGGCACTACAGCAGTACGTAAAGGATTACTACGACAGAGGGCTACAACTAGATCCTCAAAAAATCTGTGTTAATAAAGCAGTCAGAAGCTGTAACAAGCTCATTTTGAACAGCTTGTGCGGACGATTTTCTATACGTACGGACCTAGCTATCACTGAACTAGTAACTAGGGCTGTCGCAGTTTGAAATTTTCCCACCGCGGTTGTGTATGTGGCTCATCACCGCGGGATGCGGTGGTACCGCCCTTTTTAAAAAAACATTTTTTTAATACATGCGAGTTTACCCGCAATCGGTTCAGTGTAGTTCAGTGTAAGACACTAGCGGGTCCTAAGAACAGGAAAAAAATGTCTAACGTCGTAGGAGTCCCAAACAATTTCAAACATGTTTGATAATCTATCCATTTGTCCCTCAACATTGTGAAATGTGATAAAAGTAGGGATGTGAACGTGTACACAAAGTTTGAATCATAAACGTTTAGACGCCCCTGGAAGGAGGTGCGCGCGCCGGGGAAGACAGCGCTCTACACGGCCGTCAGCGCCGGGTTTATATCGCTGGTGTGCAAATAAAACGGCCTGCTGGCCAGTTAACTCTCCTCCTGTCTATGTCTCTGTCTGTCACGGACCCCGGTACTGTGGCGTATCCGCCACAGTATTATTATTATTGATAATTTATTATTTTTTTTACACAAAAAAAAACATTCATAAACTGTAGTCTAACTTACAATCGTTGTCATAAATGGGGAAATAAACTACTTACCTACTAAATACCAAGCGTCTTTCAAATCAATCACGTTAGTTAATTATGTTAACCAGCCAATGCGCACGCTTGTAAATTCACTCCGGCTCACTAAACACGGCAAATGTCAAAAAGCTCTTCGTGGCAGTTTTTCTACAAAATTGAGGGAGATTACCAAACAGAGCAAAGTGTGTATTATGTGAAAAAACACTCATTATACTAGCCCTAAAATGAGTTTAGTCATACTGTAGTGTCCCGTCAAAGACGGATACTTTGAGTAGACAAATGAAAGTTAGTTTGCAATCCAGTGCATTTATTAAGCTAATTATTAGTTACTGTTGGCCGTAACCACGCCGTACAACAGCTCACCTCGATAACTTAACTCTCCAAACTCTTAAACCCAGCGCCAGAGCGTACCACCACAACACAGATGTCTCAACCTAACTCTCTTGACCCGCCTCTCAACCAATCACAGGAAGACTAAGCACACTAAGACTGGTGATGGGCAACCAACAGTTGGGAGGTACGAACCCGCTAATAACATCTCCCATAACTGGCCATAACTAACAGTAAGCATCACATATTTCAACCGGGTTGTTACAATACTTTACACCAAATACACATGAATATGATTAATTTAATAATGAAATGGAAAACAAATAATAAAAAACTTCCAAAATACATTTTTTTTTTTTTTTTTAAACAACCGCAGTTGTCGCGGTGGTTTGTTTTCCATCCGCGGGTGCCTTGACACGTGATGCGGTTACCGCGACAGCCCTACTAGTAACTGGCTCTGAACGATTCGTACAGTTCATGTTTAGCGACATATATGATGTACGTCAGTTTTGCTTCATCTCTGACATTGTGGCTCTGGTGCAGTGGCGCTACAAAACTAGCGAAGCCTCTAGAGCTAGAGATGTTAATGTGTTTGTAGGTGCAATGACCACCGCCCATGCTAGACTCGTACGAGCTTTTGGACAAATTACAAGAGAGGGTCTTATAACGTGACACCGATAGTATAATCTTTGTGCCGTGAATCTTTGTGTCACTCAACTTGAAGATAAGCTTTGTTTCAACTCACAAAGTTATACAAGTTGTTTAACTAATGGTCATTTGTTGTTTAAACTTGATACTCTGAGTTAAAACAACTAACTATGTTACATTATCCATTCAAGAAAACTTGCTTTATCGTGTGAAGAGTGAGTAAAAGCAATACTTAAACTAGAAATCTTTATTTTTGTACGCATTGATAATGTGGTGAGTTGAAGTTACTTCACTCACAGATGACACACTAGAATCAGCTTTAAGTTAATTCTAGTGTGTTATCTGTGAGTGAAGAAGCCTCACAACTGTACAGCTAGCTTTAATAGCAGGATGCAGCAATTGCAATACCAACATCTTCAATGAAATGGTAGGCAGGTCACCTCCCCCACTATGAACCACACCCATGGTGTCAACCACCACCAACCAACAAGCTTTCCAACTAAAATAAAGAACATAAACAAACAAATCCCTGCAAAACATTATCTCCATGAACATGAATTATTTGCATGAACAAGAACAACAACAGACAATGGCAAAGTCAACAGTCTCCCAATGCATGCTGGGAAACCAAAGGCAGGGCATCCCCAGGACGCCGCCCGCCCCATTCCCGTTTCCCTTTTTTCAACTTATAACTTACAGACATGAGTTAAATGAACGTTGACAACCCGGACAAAACTCACAATTAGTCAAGTCAATGGATAACTTTAAGTTTAACATTTGAAAACTTATAAACTTGAATTCAATATCCAAAACTTGTCATGACAAGTGGAATTAAAGAGAAGAAATAAGTTCACATAACTTAATGGGGCTATCATATTTTACAGTGTACCACACTACCATATGGATACTAGAGTCATGTCTAGAGAGGTAGAGAGGTTTGATCATCGGCTACAGCATCCATTCAGTTTGGTTGTGGCAGGTCCTTCAAACAGTGGGAAAACATACTTTGTCAAGACTGTTGTTGAAAATGCAGAGAAACTCATTTCTGACAAGATTGACAATATTGTTTACATTTATTCATGTTGGCAGCCTCTGTACGATAATCTGTTGAAAATAAGGGACATAAACTTAGGCATACCAGCGTCTCTCTGTGATGACTCTCTCCTACCACCGCAAAAAAATAATTTGCTCATTATTGATGACTTGATGAATGATGCTAGCGGTAATTTGGAAGTCCAAAATGTTTTTACAAAGTATGTACACCATAGAAACCTCAGCTGTATGTATCTAGTGCAGAACTTATTTATTCAGGGGAAAGTCAGTAGGACAATTAGCTTAAATACCAACTATCTTGTCTTATTTAAAAATCCTAGAGACAAATATCAAGATTCAAGATTCAAGAAGTTTATTTGTCACATACACACACGAGGTGTGCAGTGAAATGTAAAGTGGCAATGCTTCAGCAGAAATGTGCAAAGGGCAAATAACAGGTTCACACTATTTACAATAAAAAAAAAACTAAAAAAAACAACACAATATTTACAATGTCACAGTAAGAGCTCTATATAAACGCACAATCTCCGCGGAGCTACCACGACGGCGTCTAGACACGGCCGCGCCATCTCCTCCTCTCAGATCTGTCTACTGGCCAGACAAATGTTTCTGTATAAGACAAAGTATTTCTTAGAGGCATTTAATGACGCAACAAGCATCCCATACGGATACCTTCTTGTTGACTTTAAAGCCAAGACTTCTGATTCTCTAAGGCCGGGCTCACACTAGAGGATAATTGGGCTGATTTATCCCCGATTCGGCCCTCCCGACAATCGGCGGAGTGATCTGGACGGGACCTTGTTCGGCACCGATTATCTGGTAATGTGAGCGGTTTACAGATCCAATCGTAAACCTCCAGATCTGCTTGGGGACGCATCGGGGCCGACCCGATAATATCAAACATGTTTGATATCTAGGATTTAAAATTGGGATGATTACGTCACTGCTTTCAGAGCGGGACCACAATAGCCAATGAGAGAGACAATCTACAAGGACACGGAAGTGAATGAAGAAACAACAACAAACTGTTGTACTGGTGCGTTGGACAGCTGAGATGGAGGAAAGGCTTGTAGATATGTGGCAAGAACACGACTGCCTATATAATGTGTCTTCCAAGCACGGGCGCCGGATTAATTTCAGAAGTGCGGGGGCCAAAAAGACTGTATGTGTGACTGTGTATGTGTAGCGGTAGATAGACCGGAGACTCGCACTAAACTTCTGCGGAGTAACTATAGCTTGCACCACAGGCTGGCGGACGCCGTCATCACATTTGGAGAAAGTTACAAACTGTTTGACAGCAGCAAAGCATTAACCGCTCTCTATTTTTGTACCAATCTGCATTAAAGTACCTTTCTCTTTGGCCAAACGATCTAGCGGTCTCCTTTTCGTCTACAATTAGCTGTGCAGCTTTATCCGTCTCTATGTCCCGACAACAACCCTCCAGGCAGTCAGAGCCAGCGCTAGCCTGTTTTGGTTCAATGCCGGCGGTTTGACAGTCTCAGCGGGCACAGGGCTGCTGCTTTGGGGTTCTTCGGGCTGCCGCTGCGCTGGTTCTAGTGGAGGGCCAGGCTCCAACGGAGTTGTGGACGTCAGGGATGTAACATTATGTAACATGTAACATCCTTTCTGATGCACTGGTTCTTTTGACATGTTTGCAGAAGCATATTTGCAATATTGATAGTTAAGGTTAATTCAGCTAGTTTAACGGCTCACTGTAAACAAGGTAACACACATCACAGCATTGAAACTATTTTATTGGTTGCAATGTACACTGTATGCATTTGATTCTGTCCTCTTTGATTGGATTAAAATGTAAATATTCTTCCCGTTTTATGTCTATGCTTTATTTTACCTAATGTGGGCGGGAATGAATGAAAGGTATTTTACCTTAAGTGTTGCAATATAGGGACATTTGAGG
Organism: Hoplostethus atlanticus; assembly: GCA_034670405.1. NCBI lineage: Eukaryota > Metazoa > Chordata > Actinopteri > Trachichthyiformes > Trachichthyidae > Hoplostethus > Hoplostethus atlanticus. Next base: position 193,894 of record JAXDDX010000249.1, read on the forward strand.
TGATACAGTGATTCTTTATCAATGCAAAGCATAAGTAAAGCAACTTGCACCGGCTTCACCATGCCAGTCTACATTTTGTTTACATTTACTTCCCCATGAGATCACGTGAGGCAGTGCATTCCAGCTCCCTCTGGCACGATAATCTTAGTAATATCCTCTAGTGTGTGATTCACCATTATTTTCAGATCTTGTAGTCTGTGCGTGTTTGAGATTAGAGAGAAGAACATCTGTGAAGATTCTCCTCATGTGCGTGATGCAACCCGATTTCAAAATCGGTTAGGATTTTAAAACCTGTGGTGTGAGCCCAGCCTAAGACTCAGAACGGATTTGTTGTCAGACCACCCGGTTGTCTACGTGCCAAAAAACAAGTGATCCATCGAAAATGTCATCACGCATTCTTAGAAACAGAGACCGGTTAAAGTTATTATATAAAGCTCCGCCTGCTATGAGGAAAGTTATTCTGACTACTGCCAGCGACGATTTTATCAACACACTATGCGAAATAGCCTTAAATGTGCTACAAGGGGCTATACCTTTTTCTTTTGCCATTGTTAGGTGCCGCATTACCCTTTATCACCAGTCTTATTTCAAGAGGTTGATGATATTGTCGACAGCATGGAACATACCCAAAAAATGTATCTGGTGCCACAACATCAGCTCGATGTATTAAGACAACCCAGTGCTCGCGAATCTATTAGACTGCCGAAAACGAACTGGATAAGGATATACTGAATGTCTTGGGGCTACCAGACACTGACTTGCATGAAAAAGCAAAGAAATATGCTCGTGTTCTACAGCGTTTCTTGACCATGGTTAGACAGGGTGACCAAGAAAAAGGATTTTTGACACTCAATCTTCCTCATGATGATGTGGTTGATGTGGAGATGAAAGATAGTACTACCGATGACAAAAAAGATGACGTTGTTGAGGAGGTTCTAAAACACATACCTCAAAAGAGCAGGGGAAATGTAACACATCTCATGGCTTCAATGCAGAAATCCAAAGATGTTGTAGCATGGACAGGCCAGGGTGAACTTATTGTTAATGGGAATGTGATAAGAGGGTCACACATTTACGATTTGTTGAAGAATGTCACAGCTCCTTACAAAGTTAACGATTCTTCCAGATAGGATGGCGCGAGTTTTTAAAAGCTCTAGCTGATCTAAATGTACCTCTAGCCTCTATACCCAACACACGGGTCAAGCAACTTATTACAGGATATAAGAATATGCCTGTTTCTACTAGCGATAATGAGTCTCCAGCATCTTCTTCTCGGGGTAATCAAAGTATTCGTGATACAGCTACATCTGGATCTACTAGACTCATGTTAAGAGATTGGGTAACCTACTGATTTATTTCTTTGTATTTGTTTTATTTGCTTTGTTCAAATGTTTTTTCTTTTCCATCTTTTGTATTATTTTTTGTATATTATCTGTATTGAATGAATTATAATGGGTTTTTTTTGTATTTTGTATTGCTTATAAAAGAAATCTTGCATATTAAATAAATACACTCATGCGAAAACATATTTTGACTGGGTCATTTTATTCATCACATACATAATCATGACTTGAAACAAAATTACAATCTAGCACATACACTCTGTATACAGGTAAAATCGTAATGGCTACACATATTGGGTTGTATCCGGTTAACAAATTTACAGACCACTGAATCGTTACAGACGAGATTATCACTATACTTTTTTAATACATTTTGGTAGGACACGCCCTTCTGTATATTAAAAAACACACAATGTTGTCTGCATGTGGTAGCCAGATTGTCTTGTACTTGGCGTGTAGAATAAAACACATCGTCGCAGTTCTGGTTAAGAAAACTGTATATGGGGTCCGAGAATGCCATGGGTGTATTTCCAAACAAATCAAAAAAGTAAGCCTCTCTACGGGCTGTGATGTATATGGCCAACCAATGCGTACCGGGTAAACGGGCCGGGTCTGTGTTGACTATCAGCATGGCGGGCACTCTTTCAATATCGTAGGGAATCTGATCACAGGCAAACACTCCCAAAAAAGAAGCCCTTTTGGCGAATTTTTCAATAGCCGATGTCAGCTCTAGGGTATTCATCATATGGTTGTGACTTAGTAGTGATCCAATAGTACTTGTCTGCGATTGGATATTTCGATAATAGAGTCATAAACAGCATAGCAGATTAGGTTGATGGTTCTAGCCAGAGCTGTTCTGAACCTAGCCTCTAGCCGTACATTTCCTGTTCTGATCAGTGAAACGTGTTGTCCACAACCCTCGTCAGGCTCAAGATTAAAACAAAACAATGTATATCCGTCGTCAAAATCACCACGATCGATGGCTAGACCTCGATCTTTCAGCTGACATACTGACCGTTTCTAAAATCTGGTTGGAAAGGTTTTGCAGGATATGTATGCCTGTCGGTATAAATAGCTAGGAACTCTGTATCATAATGTTAAAATCTGAAGGGGTTGCGACCAGCGTGCCCTGTGAATGCTTCGTTGTCAACAAAGCCTATAATGATAAATTTAGGTATCTGACCCAAAAAAAGATTGTCTTGATTACAAACTCTGGTACCGGCCGGTATGGAGTAGTTTTTAAGATAGTCACGATCGATTGGGTATTTAGCATTAGTATGGGTCAATGCTTTGGCATGGGCCAGCTTGATATTAGGTGCTACAGAAACCTTTTTAACATAGACACTAGCGGACACAATGTTAACACAGTATTGTGTACTACCATAAGACATGATACAAAAATCATCTTTTGATCTAATGAATTTCATTTTAAGATCAACGCCGTTCAATAATAATTTTTCTTGAAAAAATAGATCGGCGTGAATAGGCGCAATCAGTTCTACGACATGACTGTGAGCCGTATGTTGAGCTCTCTCTTTTAGCCCCTCATTTTCTCCTGAAGGTGATGAATCGTCCATGTAGCCGGCACTATCTTAATAAAAAGTCTGCATGCAAATTGGGACTCCAAAGCTTCCGTTCCATAGTTTAGCAAACATTCTAGTATGCCTCTATACGGGTAGGTATTTGAAGACTGCGTAATCAATCTATCCCCCAGTGTGATATCGACCTGGGAGAATAGTGTACAGCCTGGGTAATTGATCAGCCCTACTTCATCCAATGCTCCTATATCTGTACCATCAGCTTTCGTGATTTTAACACGTAGAAACACAAAAGTGTTGTTTAAATCGATATAGTCTTTGCTGCTTGCCGATATGTAAAACTCCAAAGGTCCCGTGTCCGTGATGGCCGACAGAGGCGGTATCTCTTGATATGTGGATTTTTCTATTGCCATTTGTGTCAATTGTAGAGTAAAGAGGTCCAATTCACTCTTAACACATTCCTCTGACATACTGTGTAGTAAGGCCATTTTGTAATGAAATTAAAATATATCCTTCGCAGTAATCTTACAACCTTTAGGGTTTGATGTTCTTCTTACAGTGACTGACGCTTTATTTGATTTCTTGCGTCTTTTAGCATTATGGGTCCGCCCACGGCTGTGTGGAGGGAATTTAATTGGTCTTTTAACAACGGCGACCATACCCGACCCATCCTGCTGTTGCATTCTGTGTCTTGTGGCAGCGTTCGTTATATTAGCGACCACATCGCTAGCAATGTTTTTGGCGGCAGATTTTAGATGAGGTTTAGCGATGGTCAGACCTTTTTTGAATAGAGGGAGTGCCATTCTGAATAGACTGCGGAACATGCCGCCAAGCCCTGCTCTATACTGTGTACTGGTTCCGTAATATCCCGGAAGAGCACTTCCAGCTTGATTCAAATAATACGCAGTGTATCTGTCGTCATCATAGCGTGGTCTGGATACCATTTTGTCTGTCTATAGTCTCTACCTAATAGGTCTAAAGTGTAGTTTGATGATGACTTTTCCGTAGGTGAATGGAATTGGCTGGTTCTGGTCTGTCTTTAGACTGATCTCGATGTCACCGATAGTAGATTTGGAGAGAGGCATGTAGTGTGGCTTGTCAAACATCAGAATGGGGTGTTTCTTATGCGTGTCTGTAATATTAATACTTCGGAGGAGGGGAACGTGGCTATCTCCAACAATCTGATAGTCAACTATGTCTGTCATACTGTAGTTGTATTCTAAAGCCTCCGTTTTGAGTAATAGCCAAATGTAATTCTTCTAGGATCCTGGATATACCGTCATAATGTCCCACTGGTATAGATATAGTGTCTAACCTTTGCGTTTTAATATCGAACATACGCACTTTGGCCTCATGCTCTGAAAAACTGCTCCATGTGCGGGGTTATTGAACTTCGATGACCCATACTTCATACGCATCCTTGAGATTTATAGTCTGTGCTAATTTTGTTCTATAATTCCATATCTTATTCTGGGGATAAACTGAAGATGATGCATTACTGGGTAATGTCATAAAAAACCCATCGTTGGCCATATTAGCGGATAGGTGCTTACACCTACTCTGCACAATGTAGAATGATGTTTATGTGTTTAAGCATTAGATATGTGACTCTCTGAAACCCAGGAGTTGAATTTGTCGGGCCATCCTAGCCATTTAACCAACACCATTTTTCTACGCCCCTCTCTTTTTCTAGCCAATATCTTTTCTATCTTAAACACTTTGTTTTTACCGATGATTACTTGTTGCAACTCTTTCTCATAAAAAGCACCCTGTAACACATCTCCTGCGTGGTCTTTTAATATGTAGACAGGGGTTCGGCGTGCTAAACACTGTGTTATTGTAAAATATTCATCTGTAAAAGTCTGTTCATATCCTTTTCGAAAAGCACCGCGTAGCTTTGAAATTCTAATGGTGTCACCCAGATCAAACTTAAATTCAACAGGTGATTCGGACTTGGTTTTGTATAGATTGGTAAACACATCTTTCTCATTGTCTTGATTCACTTGAGCCGGAACCATTTTGATCGATCTATGATAAGTGCTGTTGTAGCTCAACACCATATCCTGCAGTTTATCTACATAACGATGTGAATTAACCGCCGTTAAATATCTCCACATGCAAGTTTTTAGAGTCCTGTTGAAGCGTTCCACCACACTAGCCTTGGTCTCGTTTGAGAAATGCTTAATATTATACGTTTCCATCAGACCTTGGAACGACTTATTATAAAATTATTTTCCGGCGTGTTTGTAGTTTCTTGGGTACACGTCCATGTATTAGAATGTCACGAAAAGCCTTGGTCACATTATTCCCAGTCTTAGAAGTCAGACAGCGAACCCATGCGTATTTTGAAAAGATGTCAATGACTGTCAAAAGATATCACACACCATCGTTTGCATCTGAATACTGTCCCATTTCCACCAAGTCTGCCTGAAACTGTCCATCTATCCCATTAACTAGAACCCTATTCCTCTTAAAGTTTTTGAATAGGGGTGCACGTAATGTATAAGCATCTTGTTTAAATAACCATTTCTTTATAGCTTGTAGAGGTGGAGCCACACTGATATTTTCTTTTACAGCTGTGTGTAATTTGCTAATACCGCCAAATGACCCTGGGTTTGCAGGGTCATAATACATTTTTTCTAAGGTACTATCCATGTGTGATGCCGTAAACCAAATGAGAAGAGAATGGGAGTCAAACAGTCTTTATGTTATGGAATGGGTCATTTTATTTTTACATGTTTTGTTTTTGCTCATACATCAACATACATGTACAAATAGATACATAGACACCCAATCTTATTCACAACATCAATACACCCTACATGATTATTGAAATAAAAAAATAATAAAAATAGATATATGGCTTGTTGTCACAGTCAGCTGTATTCAACGTTTGTTCATTCAATTCTCTAGAAGGATACCACCCAGCTCTGTACAGCTTCAAAGATGTTAGATTCGGGCTACGTCAAGAAGAACATCGTCCCTTCGACTCAGGTTTGAGTGTGATTGAGGGACTGAGCTTTATATTTAGCCTATACGTTATTCCAATCTATAGCCTACCCCGATGGGACAATAACTGTTTGCATTCGTAAGAGGTGGAGGGGTGAAAATGACCTGACAATTTTTTTGACATATGGGGTAGGCCACCCTCAGTCGTGGGTCAGTGCTGCTCTGCTGATCTATTTCTTATACAGCACTTTATAGACTGCTGCTATATCATGCAGCGTCGGTCACCCTCAACCATGGGCTTATAATGTTCTGTTCTACCATGGGGCCGGCTTTGACGGGGCGATGTTTACGTAAACACACTGTCACTATTTCTGTCATGCTACCAGGTTAATTTTATCTTGTCTTTTTCTTTCTTTCTTTTTTCTTTTTTTCTTTTATTATGCAGCAGAGTTTATGGTGTCATTTCATGATGCGCTATTTGAGTTTTCCTCTTACAGGGGGTTCGGCGGGAGCTTGAGCGGTTGGCTCTATAGAGTTCCCCAACACAAGCACTGTATGTGTGGATTTGTTTTTGAGGGGTACTGGGTACACCTTGTTCTTGTAGGTGTCAAAGGGGGGGGGATATACCAGACTTGTTCGTTTATCAGACTTAATCTGCCAGACATTTGTTTTACTTTTCATATATGTTGTGTTACTTTCATGTATGCTGTTATGTTATGCTGTGACCTTTATAGATTCCAGATATTACATTTTTCGCGCCTAACATGACTGACATCAATACTCCCAGAAGGTTGGATGGTTGCTCAGTCAACTTTGCAAGTTGGAATGTCAAGTCACTTAATCATCCAGTGAAGCGCAAAAAGGTATTTACACATTTAAAACAGCTTAATATAGATATAGCATTCCTTCAGGAGACCCACTTACGTACAACAGACCATTCTCGACTGAGAGGGGGATGGGCAGGACAGATATACCACTCTAATTTCCATTCCAAGGCTAGAGGGGCAGCCATACTAATTGATAAAAATACACCATTCACGATGACAAGTGTAGAGGCTGACCCTGCAGGGCGCTACGTTATAGTAGTAGGGCAACTTTATACTTTTCCGGTCATCTTGGCCAATATTTATGCGCCAAACTGGGATAACCCAATATTCTTTTCCAACCTTTTCTCCGGTTTACCAAACATGACCTCACACCACCTTATTCTTGGTGGTGACATGAATTGTGCACTCTCCCCTGTCTTAGACCGTAGCTTGCCCAAAAAATCTTCCCTGTCTAATTCGGCACGATCAATCCAGCTCTTTCTTAAATCATATGGCGTGGCTGATGTGTGGCGGTTTCGTAATCCCACTTCCAGAGCATATTCTTTTTTCTCCCCAGTTCACAAGACCTACTCCCGTATAGACAATTTTCTCCTGGATAAAAGACTTCTTCCCCTTGTCACTGAGTGTGATTACAGAGCTATAGTTATCTCAGATCATGGTCCATTAACTATGAGAATGCGTATTCCCAACATACAGACTAGTTACCGCCCGTGGAGGCTCAATCCTCTGCTTCTATCAGAAGAAGCTTTCACTAACTTTATCTCGTCTCAGATTACATTATTCCTCGATATTAATCGAACCCCAGGAATGTCTTCTCTAGTTATATGGGAGTCACTGAAGGCGTATTTACGGGGCCAGATTATCTCATTTTGTGCAAATCCCCCCAAAAAAAAGCACTGCCCGCCTTAAAGTGCTGACGGATGAGATACTGGAGCTAGACAGACTATATAGTCATCTGCCCTCTGTAGACACCATGAAAAAACGCTTGTCACTGCAGGCCGAGTTTGATCTCCTATCAACGAGGCAGGCGGAATACCTCATTTCCAAATCGAGATATGGGTATTATGAACATGGGGAAAAGTCTGGAAGGATACTCGCTCATCAGCTGTGGCAAAAAACTGCGAATCAGACCATTCCTGAAATCAACGATGAGCAAGGCTCTAAAAACACAGACAGCTTAACAATTAACTCCTGTTTTCAGACTTTTTATCAGTCATTGTACACCTCCGACTCATCTGTAGACTCTTCCGCGCTGGAAGATTTTTTCAAGACCCTGAGTGTCCCTTCTATAGACCCAAGGGTGGCTGCTGGGTTGGAGGAGGACCTCTCGGCCGCGGAGATAGCGTTAGCAATTAGGTCTATGCAAAATGGCAAATCTCCGGGACCAGACGGTTACCCATCAGACTTCTTCAAAAGGTTCTCGGACCAACTCTCCCCTTTATTACTGTCAGTCTTCGAGGAATCGTTTTCATTAAAATCCCTACCCCCAACCATGCGCCAGGCGGTTATCTCTTTAATCCTCAAGAAAGACAAGAACCCTCTTGAATGCAGCTCATTCCGTCCAATTTCTCTTCTAAACACTGATGTCAAAATCCTTGCTAAAGTTCTGGCGCTGGGTTTTATTAAGAATCGCTATTCTTTTTTTAACATTAGACGCCTTCTGAATATCCTTCATAGCCCCTCTCCACCTGGCACGCCAGAGGTAGTGCTCTCACTTGATGCTGAAAAAGCATTCGACCGGGTGGAGTGGGGTTATCTTTTTAATGCGCTGGAGAGGTTTGGATTTGGCCCCAAGATCATATCATGGATCAGAATTTTATATACATCTCCGATGGCTGCCGTGCGCACTAACAACAATCTGTCCACCTACTTTGAGCTCCAACGTGGCACGAGACAGGGATGCCCATTGTCCCCACTTTTATTTGCGGTTGCAATGGAACCACTTGCTCTAGCTCTGACAAAATGCTGATATCAAGGGGATCCAGCGTGCAGGACTGGAGCATAAGGTCTCGCTTTATGCTGACGATATGCTATTATACATATCGCAACCCCTCTCGAGCCTCCCTAAGTTAATGGTCCTGCTTACAGATTTTGGCAAAATATCTGGCTACAAAGTCAATATACAGAAAAGTGAGCTGATGCCTGTTGGTGATGGGGCGGGTCGGATGCCTTTAGGCTCATTTCCTTTTAAAATTAGCCCTAAGAAATTCAAGTACCTTGGGGTGTGGGTTACACATAATCATAAGGACCTATATACAGCTAATTATCAGCCTCTACTATCCAATTTGAGACAGGATATTGAGCGTTGGGATCCCCTGCCTCTTTCCCTAGGTGGAAGAATTAATACGGTTAAGATGAGTGTACTGCCTAAATTTTTGTATATATTTCAGTGTCTTCCAGTCTTTCTGACAAAATCTTTCTTTTCCAAGCTAAATAATCAGATATCGACTTTTATTTGGAACAAAAAACCACCCCGAATTAAAAGAAGTATGCTGCAGAGACCTCGTGCAATGGGAGGGATGGCGCTCCCAAACTTCATCTATTACTATTGGGCGGCCAACATAAGATCAATGCTATACTGGGTGGGAAGCGACATCACTGCCCCCGTGTGGACGATTATGGAAGAGGCGTCTGTTAAGTCCACCTGTCTAGCGGCCTTATTGTGTGCTAAACTACCATTCACACAGCCTGTATCTAGTTTTACCTCTAACCCGGTTATCGTACACTCAATTAAAATTTTGAATCAGTTTAGAAGGTTTTTCGCCCTTATGGGCCTAGCACAGACCGCGCCAATTGCAAAAAGCCACATGTTTATTCCATCAGTGATGGATAAGGCTTTCGATACATGGTCTAGAAGGGGTATGGTCTCACTGTCTGATCTCTATATTGACTGTGTTTTTGCCTCCTTTGAACAGTTGGTGCAGAAATATGATATTCCCAGATCACACTTCTATAAGTACTTACAGCTCCGGAACTTTGTAGCCTCAAATTTAGGCTCTTACCCGTCGTCCCCACCCATTTCTCTGTTAGACTCAATTTTTAATTGTAAATCGCTCCAAAAGCAGGCTATAAGCATGATCTACGAACTACTCAACAGACACAATTTGATGCCTCTAGACCTCCTTAAAAATAAATGGGAAACAGACTTAGATGAATCAATCTCAGAAGACACTTGGCACAAAATAATACAGAGAATCTTTTCCTCTTCCATTTGTCTTAGGCATGCTGTTATCCAATTTAAAATTGTACACCGTCTGCACTGGTCTAAAGACAGACTCTCTAAGATCTATCCCAACGTGGACCCCACATGTGATCGATGCAGACATGCTCCGGCCACTCTGCTGCACATGTTTTGGACTTGTCCAAAGCTTTATACATTCTGGCAAACCATCTTTGAGACCTTCTCTAGGATATTTGGGAAAGCAGTAGAACCGTGTCCACTTATTGCATTATTTGGGGTGCCCCCAGAGGGCACTCCTTTTAGATGGTGGGAAACCAGCATGTTGGCCTTCTGTACTTTCCTGGCCAGAAGACTGATTTTGTTTAAATGGAAAGATTCTATTCCACCTACGTGCAGTCACTGGATCAGGGAAGTCATGTACCATATTAAACTGGAGAAGATAAGATATACTGTCAGAGGATCTACTAGAACATTTCATACCATTTGGCAGCCTTTCTTGACCTTTGTAGAGGATATGGAGGCTGACAGCATGACAATGTAACCAATCTCTTTTTCTATGTCACTTTATTTATTATTATTATTATTATTATTTATTTGTTTATTTTTTTTATTTTTATAATTTATGTCTATTTTACAGTTGTCTGGCTATGTACAATGTCCATATGATGTACAACATGTCTGGTGTTTTGGGGTGGGATACTTGTGTCCTGTTGGGCCTGTGTTATGTTGTAATGTGAAAATAAAATAAAAAGACCTTGATCAAAAAAAAAAGATGTTAGATTCGTTGGCAGGGGTGATGAGTTTTTCTTTTATCTCAACCAGTTTCTTGTCAATGTCGCTCTCTACTTGTAGCTCGACAGCCACTGTTTCAGCCACACCTAGAATCTTGTCAGGTGTTGTATATATATTCAGAGTGCGCCCTAAAACTTGTATTAATATTTCTAAGAAAGACTTTGTAAATAACTTATCACATACTTTGTCAGTAAAGTAATAGGCTGGTACTCCATATACACAGCTATGCCTCCTTTGGCTAGGGTGGTTTGTTTGACAACCCCAACAGTCTTGCTCCAGCTTTGTATTAAGAAGCTTTTTGATACATACACATGTAGTGGCCTTTAAAAGATCTACAGCCTCTGAAGGTAGACGCGGGGACAAGTCTTGAGTAGGCCCTCCAACATCTGTCTTCGCTTGACCTGTTTGCTCAGCAACGTCGATCCCGTTCATATCTTCTTCCACTTCTCTGAGGAATGTGAGGTTCTGTCGGCCTAGGTATTCGCCATGTCCATACAGCCATGGTTTATTTTCTTTATCTTCATCATCATATCCACATCTTGCTGTCTCATCTTGCGGCAGTGTCTTGTTGAACAACTGCTTGCAACATATCCACAGGTCATCGCTAGTCAGACGCCGGGGTTTGATTCTTCTGACGGGTGCATTCAGAGCGACCACCGCCACATCATCGTATCGGTTCTCAGGGTCTGGGCTCTGATAGCTCAAGTTACCCGGCATGGGTTGATCCTCGATGGGTTGTGAGGGTGTTGGAGAGGCGGCCATAGCGGTTGGTATCGGAGCTATTGGTATGGTATGGTATGGGGAGTAGAAAGCTTCCAAATGATGACGCCATTAGTCTCCGTCTCCGTATTTAACCTTTTTTAAAACCCGCCTCTTTTTTTTTCTTTCTTTTTCTCTTTTTTTTTTTTAAAACAATGTCCGCTGTATGGTTGTCGCCTTCCGGTCGAAAATACACTGCTGATCAATAGGATCATAAAACAAAAACACTTTCCCATAGCACTGGTGACACACAACCCCAATGACCCACGTTTGACACTGGTCAATACACCCCGTTCAGGATCAAAAGAACAAATGAATGGCGCCTCCGCCCACACACTCGGAAATACCTCATCAATAGGATCATTAAATAATTAAAAGGTCATAACATGACACATCACGCAGGTCATCAATCAAAACTGTCAAATTACTGACAGGCTGTCAATCAAATGGAGGTCGATAGGTCATAAATCAAAAGGGGGGTCATAAATCAAATTTTGACAGGCTGTCAATCAAATGGAGGTCGATAGGTCATCAATCAAAACTGTCAAGTATTGACAGGTCATAAATCAACAGGGGGTCATAAATTTACTTTGTCAGGAGGCATCCAATATAAACTACTCGCCATCATGACAAAATCATTATTGCTGGTGATTTAAATATCCACACTAATGATTCATTAAATGGCCTTGCAACTGAATTTTTAAATATTACTGAGTCCTTTCATTTAATTCAGCATGTGTATGACCTAACCCATTACCGAGGCCATACCTTAGAATTTGTTTTTACTCTTGGACTGCATATATGCTTTCTTGTTTTGGAAGACTTTTGTGTCTCTGATCACCGATATGTGTTTAAATCTGCTTTTCTAGCTGTTAAAAAATACTACAAGTGAACTGTTCGCTCTCGCATCTTTAATCTTTAATTCTCCTCACTGTTTGCAAATTCCGCTCCACTAAAAACTACATCCAAATCTCTCAGTAGTTGCCCTTGGATTAACAAAAGCATCTCCTGCCTAAAAAGGAATTGTATAAGAGCTGAACGGAAGTGGAAAAGCACTAAACTCCTTGTCCATTATGAGCACATAATATATAATATTTCCTGCTCATGAACACCATTTAACATGAGACCGTCTTCCAGCCCCCTTGACATCATACCAACCAAATTCCTTTTTCAAGTTTGAGACACTGTATGAACTAGCTTGCTATATACTGTCAACAGCTCTTTGTCCTCTGGTTGTGTCCTTGACTATTTTAAAACAGCTTGCGTTCAGCCTCTCACAGTAATTATAGAGCCATTTCAAAATGACCCTTCATTTCTAAAATCCTGGAGAAGGTTGTATCAAGCCAAACTCTTAGAAGTGTTGAAAAATAATAACAGATTAAAAAAAGCACAGCACTGAATCTGCCCTTCTCACAGTTGTAAATGATATCTTGATGAATGCTGATGCAGGCAAGTGCTCAGTATTAGTCCTGCTTGACCTTGCTGCCTTTGCTACTGTAGACCAGTGGATCTCAATCTTGGTCCTTGGGCCCACAGCCCTGGCGGTTTTCTTTCCTACCAGGTAGTTAATTGCATTCAACTGGAGTGCCAGGTGTAAATAAGTCCCTGATGAGACGGCTGGAATGAAAACCAGCAGGGCTATGAGCCCCGAGGACCAGCATTGAGAACCACTGCTGTAGACCACGGTATCCTTATAGATAGATTGTGGCAGTCAGTTGGTATTTCAGGAACCGCTCTAGATTGGTTCTCATCATACCTGACTGATTCCTTGTGTCCACTGATAGCTATTTCTCCTCTCATTCCTTGATCACATGTGGTGTGCCACAAGGCTCTATTCTTGGACCAATTTTATTCTTTCTGTATAAGCTCCCTTTAGGTCATTTAATTAGGCAGCATAGCATCTCCTTTCACTGTTATGCCGATGATACCCAGCTGTACCTCTCAATCAAGCCGAGTGACAGATATCAAGGACTGTCGTCAATTATGTGTCTGAGCTCTTGTTTATTGGCTCTTGTTTATTTGATACACTTATTTGTCTTAGCTCTTGTTTATTTGGTTCACTTATTTGTCTTAGCTCTTGTTTATTTGATTCTCTTATTTGTCTCATTTGTTTAAGATAAAGTAGGTTGCTAACTTATTGCACTCTTAACTTAACACTAGTTATGCTCTTAGTTGCTTGTTTAGGAAGGAAATGCACTTACGATTTCTGGTGACTAGTAGTTTTCTTGCCTACCTATGTTGAATGCACTCATTGTAAGTCGCTTTGGATAAAAGCGTCTGCTAAATGACTGTAATGGATGTCCAAAAATGTTCTACAAAATGTTCTTCTAAAACGCTCTTGAGTATTTTCTGCCCTATGGGCTAAAAGTAATAAATGTAATCAAATTGAAATATATTTTAATTGTGCATTTAAATATATGTGTAGCCTAGTCTGAATTCAAAGTGTACATGCGAAAACATAAAGTTCATATTGTATAACTACAGTTTTGAAAGAACTTTCTTGAAATTGTGTGAAATACACTCACCGGCCACTTTATTAGGTACACCTAATAGGTAGGATCCCGCAGCATGAATTCTTCGCAGCATGGATTCAACAAGGTGCACACCAATGTTGTAACAAGCTGTTATTTGAGCATTTGTGGCCTTTCTGTTAGCTTGAACAAGTCTGCCCATTCTCCACTGACCTCTCTCATTAACAAGGTGTTTTTGGCCACAAAACTGCCACTCACCGCGTGTTTTTTGTTTATTGCACCATTATTAGTAAACTCTAGAGACTGTAGTGTGTGTGAAAATCCCTGTTCTGAGATGCTGGAACCACCATGTCTGGCAATACCATGGTCGCAGTCGCTTCACCATGTCTGCATGCTTCATATATTGAGTTGCAGCCACATGGTTCGCTGTTTGGAGGAGCAGGCTATTTGTGTTAACGAGCAAATAAACGTTTACCACGGTGGCAGACTGGGGGGAGGGTGTGGGTGAGGTGTAGGCTGGATGCAGGAGAGAGTTGAGCTAGTGGACTGACTCTTCCTGTATCCATCACCAGCTGCAGCCAATTAAGGCCGATTGCAGCCGGGTCCTTTGAACCTGTGTGTATGTGTCTGTGAGAGTGAGAGTAAGAGCTCAACAGGGGACTGGAGTGAGTTGAGTCGAGCGATGGAGCGGAGAGAGAGAGAGAGAGAGTGAGCGGGGCCGACAGTGGTGTCCGACCTGTTCCCAAAGGATGCACCCGGGGGAAGACCTGGAAGAGCTGGCCAGTAGGGTTGTAGGAGTTGTTCAGAAAGCTGCAGCTCGTCTGGTGTTCAACCGCCCCAAGTTCTCCCACACAACTACCCTTCTCCGTTCTCTACACTGGCTCCCCGTAGCTTGTATCCAGTTTAAGACTCTAGTGCTAGCCTATAGGGCAGTAAGAAGGAAAGTAGGATGTCGCCACCTCAGTGGTCTTCACCAACTGGTAAATTAAAGGTTAAATAACGTTTCAAACCTCTGTCCGCCAGCTTTACACAGAAAAAAAATTCTACATCTCTACTCTGTGAAATCACTGCTCTGTGTGTGTGTGTGTCTGTGTGTGTGTGTGTGTGTTGAGGGTGGGGGGGGTAATTGTTTTAGATGCCCTGCCCCTGACATGCCAACTTAAACCAGCTGCTCCCCTCCCAGGCTCTATTGATGAGTTGGGACACACACACACAAACACACACCACCCCCAAAACTCCCTTCAATCCCCTTAGGCATAAACCTCTCAGTCTCTTCTAATGAGATGAGTGGGTCTGCTCTAACACTAAACCTCTTAGAGTAGCAGCACTGACAGTTCTGTTATAATAATTAAGATGCTCAAGGGACTCCTGGTAGGGGATCAGCCAGACCTGATGTAGAGAAACTAGGAAGCTTGATTTGGAACAAGAGATTCTTTATCAGGCAAAGTAAGTAAGGATTTTACTACCCCACAGCACAAAATGACATAATATATCTGAGGGGGGGCTGATAGGGTTGTTGATCAATACCAATGACTCAACCATTACTTGGCCAGGTGCTGGGATTTCTGTCTTTCTGACAAAAACTCAAACTCCCTAACCAATGAAATTACAAGATACTCCCTCCTCCCACCTTGCACTTTCAACTGATTGATGGAAGACGACCGGCGTCACAATACAAAGCAAATGACAAGGCAGTATTATTATTTCTGGATTTTCCGATCTCTGCTCTAATTAGTTAGCTTACTTCTTCCTATTGTGAAAATGTGACTTTTTTTTTTAGGGGAGGAGGGGTGGAGAGGCCGTACCAGAGACTTGTGTGAGAGGAGAAGTTCTGTGAATGTTGCGATTCCTACTGGTCACCAATATAGGTTGATAAAGGTCATAGATTACTTAATGCACCTTTAATCAAGAAATAGTTAAGTTAATACTTAAGTAGTATTCAGGAAAGACAAAATAAATACAGCTTGTGGTTCTGTGGTTAGCAGCTGTCTTCCAATAAATCAGATGCAAGGTGAAAATTAACAATGAAAAAGACTTTGAGGCGAAAACTGTTTTTCATGGTATAAAATATAGCTGGATATGTGAACTAAAGTTCATGTTGCAGTGAGAGAGATGGAGATATGACTGGTTATTTTTTTTATCTTGACTCATAATTGCAGCCCCCCCCTTCAGCCAATCAGTGCAATTTGAAATCATTCACACAAGTTTAAAAAAAATCTGATCAGGGGTGTCTGAAATATCGAGTGTGACAGACAGGTGGATGAATAGATGGAGAGTGATCCTCTTTCTGGGACTCAGATTCATTAAAACATACGGGTTAACAACACAGTTTAAAAAGATAGATCTTCTCTCGCTTATTCTTGGCCTCCCTGATAGAAAGCTCCTTGATAAATACCATATCATTTCCTAACATAGCCAGGAAGAAAAAATATTCTCTTATTCAGAATTAATGAAACGCTACCAACCGAGAAAAAAACTGGTATAAAATCATTATTGAACGTAAGCCACTAGAATTCCTTACCTGCAGAATTTGGGATACATACTAAAGTAGCAGATACATTAAGGGTATGTTTGTTTGTTTTTTTGGTCTGTACACGGCATGAGGTGAATCTGATTCCAGTTCCTGTAACTTTAGCTAAGGAAAATGGACTTAACTGCCCTCTTTGCTGTACTTTGCTTTACCTCCTCTAAGGCAAGGCAAGGTAAGGCAGGGCAAGTTTGTTTGTATAGCACCTTTCATACACAAGGCAGTTTAAAGTGTTTTACATGAAGCATTAAAAGACATTTAAAAAAATTAAATTAAATCAAATAAAATTAAAAATTAAAAATTAAATCACAGTGCAAAAGGAATAAAAGTCATAGTGCAAGTTTAGAGTTCAGCAGAAAGCGGTGGTGTACAGAAACGTTTTTAGTCTGGACTTAAAAGTAGTTATTGTGGGAGCAAGTCTCAGTTCTTCTGGAATTTTGTTCCACCTATTTGTTGCATAGTAGCTAAATGCTGATTCACTCTGTTTTGTTTTGACTCTGGGAACAGTTAGCAGACCTGGCCCAGTTGACCTGAGGGGTCAATTCTCTGACACACTGGAAGCCAATGCAGGGATCTGAGAATTGGCGTGATGTGGTCAAACTTTTTCATCTTTGTTAGTAGTCTAGCAGCAGCGTTCTGAATGAGCTGTAGCTCATTAGCTGAATTAGCTGAACACATAGCTGAGCATATGAGCATCAGTCCAGACTGTGGTTTGCCTTCAGGGGGTCACTTTGGGGTCGTTTCCTGTAGTTGGTTTGGATTACGTTCTTGGAAGCGGACTGAGACCCGCATTTCCAGTCGTCTCAGTGTGGTTATTTGGTGCCACCTGAGTTTGAATGTCACTGTCCTTTTGTGGTAAATAAGTAAATGCTCAAATAAACTGCTCCAACCATGCTTGGTGTGAACAAACCCTAACTGTAGTCGTGTTGCCAGCTTTGATACATAGGACACCACACCTTGTTTTTATCTTTATGTGTTTCACAAAAATATATATTAAAAAAAAACCCCACTTCTCTAGGAAATGAGGATAAAAGAAACAGCTTCTATGCATGTTTTATCAACTCCAACAGCTCTGAATAATGGTACTAATAATACTAATACCAATACCTTTAACATTGGGGTTTCAACCCACCTTGACCAGCATCCTGTTGTCAGCACATCACTTCCCCTGCTGAACCAACAGAACCATGTTACCAATAACACTGATCCAGGAAATGGAAAATAGCAGGAATAGGAGACAAGGCTGTAAGTGAGTCAAACTGGGAATGTTGAGCTCCCTCCCTCCCAGTGTGAACAGGAGGCCAAAATGAAATGAAGAAGAGAAGAGAAGAGAAGAGAAGAACGGCCTTTGTAATATTTCTGTACTCCTCTCTCTTACACACACACACGCTCTGTGGTTATTCCTGGCTGTCCTCAGCACAGTAACTGCAAACCAGGGTAATGAGCCAGTGGCAACTGGTGCTGTTACATAAGAGGTTGATGGCAGAAGGCAAGAAGTCAGAGGGTCAAGTTACACACAGTTATAACCTCAGAGGAAGTACGATATCCTAAATAGGGCCAGAACACTACCAGCTATGCTAACTGCCCACTGGCACACATGCTCTTCATAGGGAGGCCTGGCTTGGATCTCTACCTTACCTTACCTTACCTTGTGTTACCTTAGCAGAAAATGACCATCATTTATCTGCAGTGGGTTGATAGGGTTATTGGTCAATATCAATGACTCAACAATTACTTGGCCAGGTCAGGAGATTTCTCGCTTTCGAAACTCACTTTCCGGTGAGGAAAGGGAGAAGCCTCCATCATATCAGTTGGATGACGCCACTGTGTCATCCGACTCCCTTAATAAAAGGCCAATATCGGTCCCATATATCAGTCTAACCCTGCCTGTGACACCACCCAAATCTCCTTTATCTCTTATCCCAGAACCCCCTTCTGCAGCCAACCACAGCTCACTATGCTATGCCATGTTTAATTAGTTAGTGGGTTCAAACCCAAAGAATTTCCTGATGCCTTCTGGAGAGAGAGAGAGAGAGACTGACAACTGAGTAACTGACAACAACAACACACACCAACACAGAGATATGCAGCGAGTTAACTGACAGCAACACACACCAACACAGAGATATGCAGTAGGTTACTGACCACAACACACACCAACACACAAAACAAAGAGATATACACCACGACTCATTCGTGGTAGTGGCCAACAGTATCACAAAGTCCACCCAAAATGGTGAAGAAATATTAAAAATCCTTATTGTATTGCGTATGTACACGTCACTCCACTGCTCGACACCCATTATAAACATTTCATCTACAATGTTTTTTTATCTACTGTCACTGTCTCAGCGCAAGGTCTTTTCAGCATTTCAGGGTCAACATCCTATATACTGTATAGCATATAAACTCGTGTTGCTTTGGCTTCATAGTGAACATCCCATCACATCCCCCTGACCTATATTTACCTCCAATCCTTAGCAAGCTTGATGACCCAGACACTGCACTGGTTTGCACACACACACACACACACACACACACATATCAAACATCACAACCATCAAGACATTTAATCACCAAGCAGCCTACATTTATATGAACTAGGCCCATGGTTACATGTAGACATGTAATGATCTAGAAATCTCTTTTTAAGAGATTGAGGGCTTGAGGGCTATGCTACTCAATACACCAACCTACATAAAAATATCCAACACAAATATACGAAGATTAATACTTTCATTTGGCTCACACAATTACAGATTTCCACTTCAGACGTCTCATATGTGGGACAGGAAATGTGACCTGGATGTAGCCAGATCCCCCAGGCCTCGGCTCTGTCTAAACCTTTATGGGCTCCAATGAACCAGAATGAGGCCATGCTACAGCCTTAGCGAGAGGAGAGAAGAGAAGAGAAGAGAAGAGAAGAGGACTGCTGGGAAGGCTACGGTGCATCAACACAACTAAATGTTAACAACTAAAAACAATAACAATACAAATAAAATCCTTTATGGCTTAAAAATTGTGAGTGGCTATGGGCATGATTATTGGCACCCTTTACTTAGTTTGGCAATGATGACTGCTTCCAAACATTTCTTGTAACCATTAAAATGCTTCTTGCACCTTTCTGCTGGCAATTGTTGAATTGTTATATTCCCAATGTAAGCAGGCTTGCTGGCCGAACTAGTTGAATTCTTCACATACCAGCCACTCCATGACCGTCTGCAGTTGGTCTAAAATATCAGGTGATTGCTTGTGTTGCCTTGTGGAAAAGCATCTCCATTTTCCTTTTCCACTTTATTGCCGTTGTTTCCATCTGCATGCTAACATCTCATGATCAAAATGAATCGTTTGGAGGCTCAGCTCACTTGTTAGAGGGCACGGCACCTTTATGACAGATCAAATGGCTGCTATTTCTGGTTTCCCTAGGTTTCATGTGCCCCGACTAGTGTGGAGTAGTGTAAATACACTAACAATACCAGGGCTCAACAGATTGGGCCATTGGTTCAGATTTTCAACATTTTCACTGGCCCTGCTGTAAAAATAAGGCCGTGCAAATTGAATTAAATGTATAATGGATGCCCGTGTCACTTTTTTCTAAAAAAAATAAATAAAATGTTGATGTTTATATGGTCATTCCTATGAATGCTGTCCTAGAATCAAATTCTTGGGTTAATTCTGATGTCCTTGGGTAATTTTAATCCCCTCCAGATCGATGTTTGGTGTTTTACGCAAACTCACCCAGAATCTGGATCACAATGGCGGGATAAAGCAGCATCCCTCTTCATACTGGATAAGATTAAACTTTATTGATCCCTGTGGGGAAATAAGGGTTTTGCCAGCTTTGCTGTACTGTGATGCTAGGTGGCACATTTGCACATTACCAGAGTATATATCACCACAAAATATTTGACTGTCTGGATGACTGGCTGAAATTACCAGTGCATGAGCAAAATCAAAATACCAACCTCCCCATGGTAATACTAATGCTGCCCTGAGCAACCTGGGCTATAGCAAGAGATGATGCCCTACTTCGGAGTAGAGCTCTCTCTCTCTAAACCTCAAGGCTATTACCATGTAAATGTGAAATGCTAGGGTATCATTTGAAGTCATCCTGAGGTCATATCCATAGTGACTGTGGGGCCCTCTATTTTCCATTTTGCAGAAATCACACACACACAATCACAGAATCTGGATTTGGAAATCTGAATCTGGAAAATGGAATGTAGACAGGAATACAAAAAAAACACAGAATCAGAAAAAAATATTATTTCATGTAGTACTATCATGAAAAGATGAACAGAATTCATGAGTTCAATGCCCCACTACAGTAATCATACCATTTAGAGATAGACCAAGCGTGCCCGAACATATTTCGGTAACATATCAATTTACAGGCTGCTAATTTACCATCATTATGGTCCATTAACCTGACATTTAGCACTAACCTCACATTAAGGAAGTTCCACCAAGACACGATTTTGGAAGGGCACAGTCGCTGCATCTCGAGTTAAGTCCCACAGTCGCTGCATCTCGAGTTAAGTCCAGCCCTGGAAGCGTGTGATTGGTTTTCAGAAATACAAACCGTCCAGGGCATTGTTTCCTCTATGCCAGAATGATCAGAGTTCTCTGCCAGACCTTTCTCCAGGTCGAGCGAGACTAGCTCTGCCCTGATCTGTGGATCTGATCTGATCATTTTCAAATGGTAAAACAACGGTTTTCACAACATTTGACAGGATTGCAAAGAATGGAAGTACTCTTCCAAAAGTAACCTGCCAGGGCACACGACAGCACGACAGAAGCAGAGATCTTTAAAGTCCTTGATGACTTTTTCAAAGACCACAATATTCTGTGGCAAAAGTGTGGCATTGTGTAGTGAGAGAGCCAGAACCATGAGTGGCAGCCAGGAATATTCGGGACACACTGTATGATCCAGGCGTCCTAAAAAGTAGATGAGAAGTATTGAGCTCAGGAATTGTGATGGTTGTAAACCTTATCACAAGAAAGGCCTTTTCATATCACTTGGTGAAGGCTTGGCGCAGTGTTGGTGACTGGTTAACTAAGCTGGCCTACCTCACAGATATTTTTGCAGAGCTCGATGGGTTGAATAGCTCCATGCAGGGAAGAGAGGCAAACGTCCTTCAGCTGTATGAAAAACTGGAGGCGTTTAGAAAAAAAATAAGTTGGACAGGGCGAGTGGAAGGGGGATAACCTGGCAATGTTTTCATCCATGGAGTATTCAGACAGAGCTGACATCAAGCACACCATCTGCAGCTATTTGAAGAGAGATCTGCATCCATTTGAGAATTACTTCTCTGACTCTGACCAGTGGTGCTGTGACAGCGGACGGATCCTGCTTCCATTCGGTGATAATCCAACACAGAGGTCAAGCCTAACTGTCACAGAAAGAGGATTAGCTGATTGAGTTATCCACAAACACAGATATGACACCCAACCCCTGGTGACGTTTTGGATAAGCAAAGGCAATAGAAATGTATCTAAATCGATCTCTAGAACGCTGCAGTGCTCAGGAGGTGAGGAGGTTATGTTCTCTGTCTGAAAGAAAACTGATATCGACTCAACAATGGAAGGTAATCAACTTTCTTTCTCCAACATTTAACTTGGGATGTTACCGTCAGCAATGTGACATTATCTCAGCTGCTAGTGGAGTCTATATATTCTACAAGTCACATCACGAGTGGAAAATTTATTTCCCCCAATTTGAACGTTGGGGGGCGGGGGGGCACTTGCGCAGCTCTACCTGGCAGCTGACGTAATGCCATCAACACATCAAAACAACGGGACACAGCAAGTGAGCAAAAGTCATGTCAAAAAGGACAAAACTTTCTGGTGCTCAGTGGAGAAGAAGAAGAGGAGGAAAGGAGAGAAAGAGAAAGAGGTATGACACAAGTTTTGATATAAACTAATTAAAGAAAGAAAGATAGGCTACTTAGTTGGTGCGGGGGACGGGCGATGGAAGCTAGCTAGCGACACGAACAACCAGCATGATTCATAACAGGACAACAACAAACAACAAAAAGCGAGGGAGGGAGAGCATTAAAAATAGTGACAGACAGTCATGTTTTTTGGGTAATCAGACCCTGTTGTCCATCTTGGACCATAGCTACTTCTGCTACTATTTTCTACCTACTTACCTCTGTTTTTGGCCCTGCTCAACTAGGCTATAGTGATGAGTCTCGATATGTTGGTAAAATGGAAATAGTTTGGCACTTTCATGATTGATTGATGATAGATCACCATGACGGATAGATTACCATGATTGATATTTGATCAGTACTGACCACATTATCATTATCGTGTTTCCATTGACTGAATGCTCATTGTACATTCTATCTAGTTTAAAGGCTTAACCATAACTATTTAAAACAATAATTGTCAAGCAAATTATCATAGTTCTAGGTCAAATACACTGAAGGCCTTTCTGAAAGCCTTTATGAAAACAACCAGCTATAGGTTATATTTGTTGAGTTAAGAGAAATTATTGTAACTGTAAATGGCTATGTTACTGTGTTACTGGGGGGGCATCAGTCTGGAATCCCGCCTAGGGCACCAATTGGACCAGGGCCGGCCCTGCTGATCTTAATCCCAGTATGAACCTATGGCGAGACCTGAAATATGCAGTTGATCAAACGAATCCTTCAAACATTGAAGAACTGGAGCGGGTTGCAATTGAAGAGTGGGAGAAACTGCCAGCAGAAAGGTGCGGGAAGCTTATTCATGGTTACAAGAAACATTTTGAACATTGCCAAAGGCTGTGCAATGAAGAAAAGGGTACCAATAACCATGGCCATAGCCACTCATTTCAATTTGCAATAATCTTGGTCAGAACTGTAAGTGAGGCGCAATAAAGGAGAGGAAGTGGGGGTTGCGCTAACTACCATGTGGCACCAGTTGCTTCGGAGTAATGTGAGGGGAAGCAGCCTTATTAAACTCAGACTCTCGAGTTAACCCAAGGGTATGTACTTATCTGCCCTAACCTCCAAACCAGACACACCCTGACAGCCAGGCAGACTTGCAGACTATGTTTGATATCATTCACAGTCGATAAAGACACAAACAAGAACACAAGGGGTCGTTCCACAAAGGAGTCGAAGATAGGCCAAGATAGGACTTGAGTTAACCTAACAAATCGATCCAAGAGTAGGCGGATCTACAATGCCAACTTCCAGCTAACGTAATCAGGCTACTTCAAGCCTAATTTTTGAACATTCAAGATAATTGCACGTTCACAGCGTTATGTCACAACTTTAAAACTTAAAGGAGAATTCCGGCATTTTTAAACCTGGCCTCTATATCCACAAAATCGCCTATTATACTGCAAAATAGGTCCAAAAAGTTTCGTAATTGCTCCGGTAGATCGGCTCAGTCGGCAGTCGCGAAACGGGCTCAATGGCTGCAACGTAATCTGTAGGGGCAAGTGCGCGCGGTCAAAGTACGTCCACTAAAAGTGCTTGATTTTGCCACTGACAGGCTCAGATTGTTATTTGTGTGTCTGACAAGTGTCTGACAACATTACTGAAAGGATCGCTACAGAAATAGACCTTTTTTTAGCCAGAAAACTAAAGTCTAGCGCAAGGAGAAGTCCTGCTCTGAAATGGACGGTGGACAAAGGTAGTCTATGAAAGCGAGAGGGTTGAGTTGTTGCGGGAAGAGGACGGTAGAAACCTGACAAAGGTATTCTATGAAAGTTGCGCGAAGTCTTCCTCAACATTTTGTTGGCACAGTTCGGAAATGCGCAAAAACGAACCATTGTTGTTGTTTTTTTATCTTTGGGAAAAAACAAATACTCTAAACTACGCTTTCTATACTCCAACACACGTCTCCAACGCTGATTTACGTTTCCACCATCCTCTTCCTGCAACAAGTCAACCCTCTTGCTTTCATAGACTACCTTTGTCACGTTTCCACGTCCTCTTCCTGCAACAACTCTCGCGAGAGTTGAGAGTTGAGAGTTGGGTGCTCACCATGTCACTGTGATTTCCTTGGTCCAAATCCAGTCTGGAACCAATGTAATTTCTCTCTGCCATATTTTGTCTCTTCACTGTCTCTTCTAATGCAGCAAAAATGCACTTGGATAAAAGTGCACTTCCCCCAAGTGATATTATTATGTAAACAGAAGTAGTTTCTTTGATTATTAGAAAGATAGAACTGTAACCATAGAAACATTTGTAGCTAGAATCCATTGGCTGCACTGTAGCAGAACTGTAACCATAGAAATATTTGTAGCTAGAATCCATGGGACTTAATTCTCTAAACACATAATTTGTGTTCAAGTGTTTTTCGTGAGAGGAATCTACTGTGAGTTTGAAAGAAAGAGAGACAGAATATAATAGAATATAATCTTACCTTCGACACTGTCGGAGCAAGAAGTGCCTATGCCGGTGTCACCACTGTCAGACGCAGCGCTGTGGCGGCGCCCATGGTTACTGTTACTGGGGCCAAGGGGGTTGCCCTGCCAGGCTAAGTCGTAGCCAGCCACCCATCCTGGAGAATGGGTGCTGCTGGAACCTAAAAACAGCAGCAGAAAGGCTATCAGTAGCACTAGTTATTCATTTATGTATTTTACAAATAACTTAACAAACCTAAAGTCAAATAAATAGTCAAAAACTGCAGGGGAAAGCTATAGTGTTCACTTGTTTATTCAGCAGGCAGTTTGGGCGATGTTTTTGTTTTAGCTGTCATGAAGTCTATACCAGTGCCATTTCAAGTCATTGTAAAAATTACAATTAAGTTGAATAGAGTAAGTTGTAGGTCAGTCCTTATCATATACCTCAACCACTGCTGCAAATTGAATGCATTAAGCGTACACACATCTTTAAAAAACATCTGGCCTCATGGGTTAAGATAATATGATACTAGATTGAAATTAGATACAGATACAGCAGGCCCAAGACTCTAATAATGGGCCTAAACCCACCTAGGGTTTAGCCTAATTTTAACCCAGTTCCATCCTCGCTCCTCAGCAGGGATTAGGCTAATAAATATTGTCAGTGGGTCTTCTACCCACTTCTCTCTATCTGCCTAAGAGGATCTGCTTTGTTTTATCACTGCCAGAGTCAGCAAACAAAGTGTCTACAGATAGCGAGCCATAGGAACAGCTGCCATATGGGATTGTTGGAGATAAAGGCTATTAGGGCGTTTTGAGTCTGGTAACACTTGTAATAGTGAATTTATCATTATTTAACATTAGTTAATTATTATTTTAATTAATAAAAAATGAAAAAAATAAATCAAGGATTGGTTAATGATTAACAAATTATTTTTAAAACAATAAAATTTAAAAAAAATTGGGTCGATGAAGTTTCAATTGATGTTTATAATACTTAATAATAATGGTAATAAGGTTAATAAATTATTTGTAAAACATTTCTGGGTTATTATTAAGTTGCAACTGATGTATACTGTAATTAGTAAATGATTAGTGGCTTGGAAATAATCAATACACACTATTTTGGCCACCATTAAATGGATAAATGGTCTTTAACTTTAACTATTTGGGTGCCTATTTTTTTTTTACAATACACAGGATATGATCCCAATCCAATGCATATGTAAAGAATGATGTCCTGCCCTACCGATGCTCGCCATAGAGGATATCAGGCTATGCCATCATAAATCTACTGGCACATCACACAGGCAGCACCATTCACTAACCCACCTACTCCGGATGTTACAAGTTTCAGGGTTGAGTGTGTGAGAGTGCATGTCATTGGGGTTATCAAGTGGGCAGCTTCCTTCACCTTCGTTGAGTTGGGCCCACAACACCTTACCCAACTTTACCCCTGCTATCTAATGCCTGCATGCCTAACATCTTACTAATATGTAGATATGATAGGGTAAGATAGGTTCAGGAAGGGGGTGAGTGAGTGTGAGTGTGTGTATGTTGATGTGCTGATGGGCAATAGTGTGGTCGGGATATTTTTTAGGAAAATGCCTTTTTCAATATGTTTATTGCTCCTGTTTTGTTTTAATTATTATTATAGGATGAAAACATTCATGTGACCTTAAATTCTATGTATGTAAGCACTGCCAATATTACTTTATACACACATTCCCCAAAGTGCAAATGAGTTTGCTCTGTGCTGCTCCTTTTAAACACATAAATTGCTGATTATTATCCTACAAAGTTACTGTTGGTGCTCAATACATACAATACAATACAAATCATTCTACATAGATTTGCTGATGTAGATTGGAATGGTCTGACTGGCCACTATTGATGTAGTACTTAACTTGTTAGAAGAGCAAGAGCTCCTTAAGCCCAAACCTGCAAAATCATAGAACTTGTTACCAGAGCAACCAGTCATTAATAATTCCTTAAACTGCAAATCCCTTCTGGACTAAACCTGTAATTCTTGCAAAGGTCAATTAGCTAGATTATGACCATGCCTTTTTAAATTTATACTCATCATTTCCAGATATGGCTACACCTAGATGGCTAGATCATAGGCTCATTGCAAGAAATTAAATTAATATCCTGCCATTTTAAATAATTTCCACAATGGGAAGAGTTAAATACCTATGTAGATTAATACAATGATGCAATATGGGTTACAGATGTACATGTAAAAAGCTTACTTGTGGATTTAATTTATCTGCAATATTCTGCCACGACTGCTCTCACTTTGGCAGTATTGCATTTCGTAGGTAAAATATATTTTAGATTTGTTCCTCAAAGCCTTCAATTACTAACTCTTGCTGAGCTGCAGTAAAAAGGTACCATCCTCTTTAACCATGGTGCTGTGCCAGCCAATAATATGATTGCTTCGAGATTGGTTTCGAGGCCCAACTCATATTCCTTTTATTTCAAAATCGCAGCGTGGAACTATACATAGGGCTGTCGCGGTAACCGCATCACTGCACCACCGCGGTTGTGTCAAGGCACAAACCACCGCGACAACCACGGTTGTTAAAAAAAAAAAAAAAAGTCCTGTATTTTGGAAGTTTTTTATTATTCCATTTCATTATTAAATTAATCATATTCATGTGTATTTGGTGTAAAGTATTGTAACAACCCGGTTGAAATATGTGATGCTTACTGTTAGTTATGGCCAGTTATGGGAGATGTTATTAGCGGGTTCGTACCTCCCAACTGTTGGTTGCCCATCACTAGTCTTAGTGTGCTTAGTCTTCCTGTGATTGGTTGAGAGGCGGGGAGGCGGGGAGGCGGGTCAAGAGAGTTAGGTTGAGACACCTGTGTTGTGGTGGTACGCTCTGGCGCTGGGTTTGAGAGTTTGGAGAGTTAAGTTATCGAAGTGAGCTGTTGTACGGCGTGGTTACGGCCAACAGTAACTAATAATCAGCTTAATAAATGCACTGGATTGCAAACTAACTGTTTCGTTTGTCTACTCAAAGTATCCGTCTTTGACGGGACGCTACAGTATGACAACTCATTTTAGGGCTAGTATAATGAGTGTTTTTTCACATAATACACACTTTGCTCTGTTTGGTAATCTCCCTCAATTTTGTAGAAAAACTGCCACGAAGAGCTTTTTGACATTCGCCGTGTTTAGTGAGCCGGAGTGAATTTACGAGCGTGCGCATTGGCTGGTTAACATAATTAACTAACGTGATTGATTTGAAAGACGCTTGGTATTTAGTAGGTAAGTAGTTTATTTCCCCATTTATGACAACAATTGTAAGTTAGGCTACAGTTTATGAATGTTTTTTTGGTGTAAAAAAATAATAAATTATCAATAATAACAGACAGAGACAGTTAACTGGCCAGCAGGCCGTTTTATTTCCACACCAGCGATATAAACCCGTGTAGAGCGTCGTGTAGAGCGCCGTCTCCGGCGCGCGCACCTCCTCCCTCCCAGCAGGTCAGCCGCGGAGCACCAAGGCTGCCCCAGTCCGCCAGGCTTCCAGGGGCGTCTAAACATTTATGATTCAAACTTCGTGTACACATTCACATCCCTACTTTTATCACATTTCACGATGTTGAGGGACAAATGGATAGATTATCAAACATGTTTGAAATTGTTTGGGACTCCTACGACGTTAGACATTTTTTTCCTGTTCTTAGGACCCGCTAGTGTCTTACACTGAACTACACTGAACCGATCGCGGGTAAACTCGCATGTATTAAATTTTTTTTTTTTTAAAAGGGCGGTACCACCGCATCCCGCGGTGATGAGCCACATACACAACCGCGGTGCGAAAATTTCAACCTAACTATACAAGATAACTCCAAATCAATCAATTGTTGACTTACTAACTAAAATGGCAAACCACAAATTAGATAGGAGACAAACTGGCAATCACAGGCAGTGTGTTATACCGTTGGGCAAGTGAGATGGAGTTGGAGCTACAGAGGGATGATGGCCTTGTGGTGAGTCAGAGCTTAACCACGAAGGTTGAATTTTCTAAAGGAAATTGTGTTGCGTGCCTCAGTTTGATCGGTTAAAAGGTTCAAGAGCAATCAAGTATCACATACTGAATTGCAGCTAAACACATATGCGCGCTCACAAGAAAGGAGCAAGTCACACAGTGCATCGCTTTGATTACAAAGCATATGCTGCCATTGAATTTTGTAGAAGGCTTTAGGGCAGCTAATGGCATTCGTAGAGCCCAAATACACAGTACCATCAAGTGTGAACCGTGTGGTGGCGTTGCAGTGGACTCCTTTCACACTTTCATCATAGCTCCATTGCAACAAGTGCACTTAAGAGGAAGAAGGAGCTGATAGCTGATACAGTAGTAGCGTGTGTGAAATGATGCAACGTCTGAATTAGCAAAGATGGGCAGTGACCACAACACTCTGACAGAACTGTGACAAAACTCGGACGCACTCGGACCCTAAAGATGACCGATGAGAATTGGCAGACAAGGTGAGGTGCACCTGCCGGGAGAGATGACGCTGAAAAGCAGCCGTCAAGACCAGGTCGTTTTATTGTGCTGTGATGTGAACAAAGTGGCATTCTGGCCCGTTGACTCTCCACTCCTGCCTTAAGTCTCTGTCTGTCTGCCGTTTTTTGCTTCTTTCACAAACAAAAATATGTTACATCTCTCTATTGGTGTCTGTCCAATGACCTACACTACACTATAAAGCCAAAGGTCAGTGGACACCCCTACTAATTATTGAGTTCAGGTGTTTCAGCCACCCTGTTTTTCAGGGTTTGGGCTTGGCCCCTTAGTTCCAGTGAAGGGTAATCTTAATGCTACAGGATACAAAGACATTTTAGCCAATTGGGCGCTTCCAACTTTGTGGCAAGTTTGGGGAAGGCCCTTTGCTGTTCCAGCATGACTGTGCCCCTGTGAACAAAGCGAGGTCCATAAAGACATGGTTAGATGAGTTTGGTGTGGAGGAACTCGATTGGCCTGCACAGAGCCCTGACCTCAACCCCATTGAACACCTTTGGGAGGAATTAGAACGCCGATTGCGAGCCAGGCCTTCTCATCCAACATCACTGCCTGACCTCACAAATGCTCTTTTGGCTGAATGGGCACAAATTCCCACAGACACACTCCAAAAGCTTGTGGAAAGCCTTCCCAGAAGAGTGGCAAAGGGGGGTCCAACTCCATATTAATGTCCATGGTTTTAGAATTGGATGTCCAGCAAGCTCATATAGGTGTGATGGTCAGGTGTACACTGACTTTTGGCCATATAGTGTATATAATAATGGTGCATCACTATTAGTCTCACAAATCAGATACAAAAAGTGTATGAATCCAGTCAAAGTTTGATTATCACTTGTAAATCAATAGGCAAGAAGCAAAACATATAAAAGCCTTTCTCTGACCTCAATATTCAATCACAATTCTATTGTACTCAACCATTACTGAGCAGCAAGTTAGTTATCAATTGTTTCTGAAGGTCTGTAATTAGGTGGCTTTTGGTCATATCTTTGGTATCTCTTGGTGTGCATATCTAAAAGAATAAACATTTGACAAACAATTTTCATTCCTGCAGATTCATTCCTCACTTACCCTTGTCACATTGCATAATTCCATAGTGTGTGTGTGTGTAAGAAATTGTGCAATAATCTCAGGTTAGGTTACAGTGTGTTTAAGAGGCTAATCCTTAGGTCAGGTATATCACAGATTAAAGTTAGGTAAAGTGTAGTATAGTACCCTTAATCCAAATACAAAAGGGCCACAATGATTGCCCATGACGCCCCGCAGTCACCGACTGGTCAATGTTACTAGATGCCATTTGGTGGACAGTTTTTATAAACATGGCACTAAATTGCAACAAG
Organism: Hoplostethus atlanticus; assembly: GCA_034670405.1. NCBI lineage: Eukaryota > Metazoa > Chordata > Actinopteri > Trachichthyiformes > Trachichthyidae > Hoplostethus > Hoplostethus atlanticus. The sequence continues at coordinate 224,497 of JAXDDX010000249.1, forward strand.
GGCATGCATTTTTCATTAGGGGTGGCTTCATTAGAAATCAAACCCATAACCCCAATAATGTCAGCACCATGCTTGGCCTATTAGCATACAGAACAGTGTCCAAATGTTCAGAAAGTGACTAATAGGATTCTATGTCCTAACAGTCATCCTTTCAAGTGTGGGCCAAATCTGTCCCAGATTGTAGAATTAAACTCCTCTGGGTATCCAGCTGGCTGATGCACTGGGTCAGGGGAACCACCTACTTCTAAATTCATGCTATACTGTCTGTATTTGTCTGCATCTGTATAAAAAATCCTCTAGTTCTCCAGTTGCTTCACTTAGTTACTGACAATAAAAACAATGTCAAAGTATAATCCCGTTAGGGGTCATTTAGCCTATGTTGCTCAGCTCTCTCTTCACCACTATGGTCTGATTGCAACCGCCGCAATGTCAGGCTGCATGGTCCATTCCTGCTGTTGGGAATCTATGTGAAATTTGTTGGATCAATCCATATCTTTTAACATGTTTTTATGTGTTTTTTATGTTGCAATTGTTTACATCCTGCTCTCAGCTGATGCTGTATCAGTGCATGGCATCATCCGCTCTGCTGTCGCAGACACCACATGTGCCCTTGTGATAATTTCTGAGGATTTCAATCATGTTTCTGTCTCCTCCACCCCGACCAAGGTCACACGGTACACACTTTTACATCAGTTCCTGATGTAAAAGAAGAAATCTGCGTACTAATGAGCAAATATGTGTCAAAAGCCTTTGACCCTCAGCCAACAAGGAGGCACACAGAGCTACAGGAGCAATTGAGAAGGCATTTGGTGTTCTCAAGTCTCAGTGTCAATGTTTCTGGTGGTGCAGAAAGGTTACGTTCCACATTTCTAGAACCAGTTTCCATTGCCAAGGCCCATGATGGCTAGATCTGTACTGTCTCTGCCCAGAGGGAGTAGGGCATTGCACCCGACCCCTACACTTCACTTGGCGGGTGGTGACAGGGTTCAAAACTAACATTTTCCACTGGTGGCACTGGTGCTACCAACTTTTTCAGTTGGTGGCACAAGCACATAATTTGGTTGCTGCACGGTCAAAACAAAACAAATCATAAATGACGTACGGGGCTGACTTTGTCACCAGTCTTTTCCTTCAGCGTGTCCAAGATCACGCCAATAAATTGCGCACAAGAAACATCGTTGGCGTATGTTGGATTTACACTCAACCCATTCTTCATAAGTACTATTTGCGATTTGAAGGTAGAAAATGGAAGCTCTTCTTTTGCTATATTGTAAGCCATGTTGAATTTTATAACCATTTCAGCCTCCTCGCTCAAGCGAGTGCCTGCATCTTGGCGCTGAAAGGCAGTCGGGAGGGGGTCAACGCTACGTGAGATGCACCTGTCCCTACACTTCTTATGCTTAATACTGTCTCCATGTAAGTTCAAACTTTCGCATTTGAAGTGAGTTCATGCAGTTGCGAGTTTGGAACAGCCTGCAATGGAGGGTCCGCACTCTCTGCAGTACACACAGTACATCGCATTATCTTTGCACCTCAACCATCTGAAATCTTCCAGCCACTGCAACGTTTCCCTTATATGCACCTAGCAGCGGCGTTACGCCGCTGCTGAAATATGACCGCTGCTGCTGAATTTTTTTTTTATTTTTTTTTACTTTTTTGTAAACAAAAAACAAAACATAACAATCCACTCTCTCCCCTTCAAAATGCTGGAGTAAACGGCCTTTTAAACGTGACGCGCTTTCATGGAAAAGTTGCTGTCATAAACTCATTTGAAATGCGATTGTGTCCAAACTTTCTAAGCAAAGCTAACTTTCAGCAACATCATATATGGCCGTCAAATGCTCTGTCTTTCTGTAGTTCCTCTCTCTTTAGGAACTATATTATTTTGCGCTACGGTCGCTTCATATCCAGGTCAATTCACACACTTGTGAGTAAAGCATATAAACGAGAAACTTTGCGCTTACCTAAGTGTAGCTCTATGATAATGTCAGCACAACGATTATAACAACAAGCACCGGGTAGATGTCAACAAGCAAGCAATGTTGATCATGGATTCAGGATTATCATTCGCCGAAGGGAAAACAGTTCTGCGACTTCACGTGAATATCGCACAGTAACGTTACAGCAAACGCAATCATTTGTTAGGAATACGCAAGGAAACGCATATCTGTGAAATAAACAACATTTGGAAGATCCATCTTGATACGTTTCGTTTCTAAAAGTAGGCTATTATTCCACATGCACCGATTGTTTCTCTTCTCCTGGAGGCGGGCGTTACTATGCGTGAGATGAGTATTCTATATGTCGTGTCTCAAGGGCCACCGTGACGCGCGAAAGGTGTCAATCTCAAAGACAACTTTGATAGATTCCCTCAGAGATATTACATATTCTTTGGATTCCCAGAAAGGATCTACCAGAAACGTCACAAATGTAAGTTATTTTATCATTGAAAATGTCATTACATTTAAGTAAATTAACACTGTTTGATTATATACGACAGTGTGGTGATGCAAGTTGTGGTGTTGCAAAATGTTTGTGCTTTGCGCGCGTGCTTCACCTCCGCTGCTACAACTCCATCCTAGGGGAAACACTGCACTGTGATTGAAACGCGTACATTTTTTTTTCATCGGCTGTGCTGCTGGTTCTCTCTCCTCACTCATCGGCTCCGACGTCTCAAAATTACACGATTCCTCATCAGTCACTGAGGAGGTAGCTTGTGATGGACCGGGGGATGCATTTTGTTTCACAAAATATGATTGAATAGTGCGTTTCATTTCTTTTGCAATCAAATTTTTTTTCACGCTACACGCTAATTTGAATTAAATTAAATTAATAAAAAAAAATAGAAATAAAAATAAAAATAAACTTATGGTAAAACTTTTTTACTGGCACCAATGCGACCCATTCTAATTTTATATTGCATTACCAAAAAGAATGCGACCAATTTGGTGGCAGTTTTGAACCCCTGTGGTGAGCCCACAAGGTAGCAGCCCCTTGGTACAGGGGTCACCCAGCCACCAGGTGCTCACCTCCTAGTACCACTCTCAGGCCTGGCTCCAGGAGTGGGTGTCCCTATTCCAGGCAAGGTTCTCTTTGGTCTTCCTGAAGCAATCATAGGGGTCCCTTCTTGCCTTGTTGATTTGCATTTCTCCATGTGGTGAATGTGGTGAGTTGCTAAAAGCTGCAGAAAACAACACCTCCATGTGGTGGTTACCAGCTTCTTATGATTAACCTAGCATAGCCAACGCTAGCTAGAATTTAGGCCCTGCACTTGTAAACACAGCTAGCCAGCAAATGCGTGGCTGCAGAAATCTTTTGACCTCTCCCTCTACTTCTTCTACTACTCTAAAAAAGCGCATTTTAGCATATTTAGTCCATATGGGAATTTTAGCAAGCTAACTAACTGTAGGATGTCGGGCCCCGGACATCTTAGTCGGTAGAGCATGAGACTCTCAGTCTCAGGGTTGTGGGTTCAATCCCCCACATAGTGTCAACTATCATCTTTGTAAGTCGCTTTGGATAAAAGTGTCTGCTAAATGACTGTAATGAAATGGATGTTTTTTTTAAGGATATGTCCTGATTACAACAAGGAGAAGCACAAGTCGGATCAGGATGAGTTGGGCCTGTCGGTGCCTGTTTTATGAATACTGACTTTTGTAAATAGTAACATGCTATTGTTTGTGTCTGATTTTAGCATTTCCTTTGGGGATCCATTTCCTTTTCTTTACGTGTTGAAGTGCCTCTATAATAAAAGCAATTGACCTATAAATTGCAAACGTGACACAAATGTTATTGCACAAACAAAAGTGTAATTACAATAGAAATGCTAAGCATATAAACAATGAGATCCTGAGAATTAGATTGCGTAGTCTTCCCTCTCAACAGGTATGAAATACTGTGTTTGAACAGATACTTGCCACTGTCCCTGAAATAAATAAATGCAGCCTATGTCCTTGGTAAACGGGCAATTCATGCCACAGCCTTTGGCTGTTGTTTTGCTGCAATCCATTTTGCTGTGCAGTTATCTTTCAAACATTTATATAGCATTGCAGAGTCAACCTGGCAAGAAACAATAGACTAAGATTGGATCCTAGCAATGTTGTTCAAGATTCATGTATCTTTGCCGAATCATGTTTACACAGCAGTACTAACATCATTAGCCTAGGGGAGCTAGCAAGCTTTCCTTAGAACTGCATTTTACAGAGTCAATTTCAGAGCCAGCCACTCATTTCTAATTTAAGTATGATGGCTATTTTGACTTTTTTTGTGGCCACATTGTCATTACACGACCATAAACGTGTTGACACAAAGTGTCACAAATGACACAAAGTTACCTGGCCTAAAGACATTTCCGGTAATTTCTCCGACTGCTTCTATAGATTGATGTCACTATAAAGTGACAGGGAAGAATTCAGGGGAATTGGATGCAGAAACCAACCAACAGTTGCTACTCACCACCACCAAAATGCAAAAGCGGAAGATGGTTTTAAAAGCGCACTGTATTTAAAGGCAATACCTCAGCAGAAAGACATGAAAAGGAGAGGTGTCTATGGCTCAATGTGTTACATTAACGCACAAATTTTGGACTATATTTTGTACAATGCACATACAGACGTGGACAAATTTGTTGGTACCCTTACAGCTCATTGAAACAATGCTTCATTCCTCCTGAAAAGTGATGAAATTAAAAGCAATTTTCTCATGTATACCTGCATGCCTTTGGTATGTCATAGACTATAGCAAAGAAACTGTGAAAATAAATAAATTACTGCTTATTCTACAAAGATATTCTAAAATGGCCTGGACAGATTTGTTGGTACCCCTTAGAAAAGATTATAAATAATTGGATTATAGTGATATTTCAAACGAACTGTTTTCTTTAATTAGTATCACACCTGTCTTCAATCTTATAATCAGTCATTCAGCCTATTTAAATGGAGAAAAGTAGTCACTCTGCTGTCTGGTATCATCGTGTGCACCACACTGAACATGGACCAGAGAAAGCAAAGGAGAGAGTTGTCTGAGGAGATCAGAAAGAAAATTATAGACAAGCATGCTAAAGGTAAAGGCTATAAGACCATCTCCAAGCAGATCCTATATGCTTTGTCTTGTTACCTGAGATTCTCTAAGAGTTTGTCTGTCTATGTGTCATTTCTTCACATTACATTACATTACAGTTATTTAGCGGACGCTTTCATCCAAAGAGACTTACAATAAGTGCATTCAACGTAGGTAGGCACGAGAACTACTAGTCACTAGAAATCGTAAGTGCATTTCCTTCCTAAACCAGCATCTAAGAGCAGAACCAGTGCTAAGGTAAAAGTTAATCTACTGCCAAGACACCAGTCTATACTCTGTGTGAAAGTGAAAAGTGTTAAATTAACATTGTCAGTTTTGCTGTGTATATAAACAACTTTGTGTGAACACACAGATGCTGTGTCCTGAGAGTTTTGTTACACTGTTTTTTCATAAACTAGAATAGAACTGGTGGTATGTTTGCATGGGCCTACTGTAGAGGAAACATTGAGAGGCCAATTACAATTCAGTAAGACATAATTATGGTGTTTGAAGCTGGCTCTTATTCTTAAGAGTTTGAGCAATATGATAAGTTAGTTAGATGATAAAACAAGGGAAAGCCCAGTCCCACCTCCCCAAATAACATGATTATGAAATGATGAAATATGACTATCTCTCTCAGCAGACATGTCGTTTGCTGGCAGCTGAACAGACACTGTTCTCTATAAAATTGTACTACTGTAGAGAAGCAGGCCTAACCCGGGATACACTTCTTCCTCACGTGCGCCAACTCGACCAATAAGACATTTAATGTAACCCGCCTGTCTATGTAGCGTTGCCGCAACAGCGGAGTGATATTGCTCATTGCTAATCTATAGTCTTCGTAGCAGCTCTGGGCCTCGAGAATGAAAGCAGCGTCTCCAGTAGCTTAGCATCAACCCGTTATAGTCTCACCGGACCGTTATACGACCGTCTAGGCTGGCTACAGCCCTGCTGCTCTATATAGATCTACCGAATGACCGGATCTCACCTGTTTTATAAGATTCATATCCATCTTCAAAGTCGCTTCTGCTCCACATTGTAGGTAATTTCATATAACTCCGGCAGAGATTTAATGGCAGTCAGACCAGATGAGAAAAGGGAAAAAAATAACGAAGCCAAATGTGGTCTTACAAAGATGGACGGAAGTCCTCAAGTGCCCCGCGTGATTTCATGGCGTCTTACTATGAAAACACTGAAAAAGATTTCTCAAATTTCTCATATCTCATAAACGTCCTCTGTCCCAAATGCGACCCATAAATTAAATGTGAATGTACTGAGGTTGTGTGGAAGGATGTGATCTCAGCAGACTCCTCCTCCAGGCTCAGACTGCAGTACCGCTGCCAGCACCACAACGCACTACATGATGCTGCATTCATGGCATATCGGAAAAAGCAGCACTAGTTGGATCACCCAAAATTCAAATAATTTGAATTTACTTAAAATCATAACTAACTTCAGTTTTTTTCAGAAGTAGATTTTATTGTATCAGTGTGAATATGACTGCTAATGTTGATTATTACTACCACGTCATACGTCTAATTAACACTGGGAGGCTGACATAACGTTTTTCCCAGTGGGCAAGTTGTGTTTATGGTACATCCGACATAACTTGAATCCTATTTACTAAACAGGAGCTTTAAGAACAATCGCACAATATAACCACTTACTTCAGCTCAAAGTCGACATATATTTTTGGTGAAATGCAAATGCGATGTTTAATATCCTGACATTAATGTGCACGTGTGACTCATTTTGCTTCTTTTTGCAGAGATTCACAGGTTGTTGCACCAAAGATCTGGTAGTTACTACATCTGAAACGTTTGGTCTGCCATAGATTTGATACATTATTGAAAGTAATGAGGCATCTAAGAAATAATTAAGAACAAACTGTGAAAGCTCATACAGATTTGAATTGAACTGAACGATTCCAGCAAACATCCAAAAACAGATTATTTTCAAAAGATTCCTTAACTTACTTAATGCTTCCTTAACTGCAATATCAAAACTAAGTTCATTTATCACATGGTCACATAGTAAGAGCTCAAATGAAAGCTTAGTTTGTCAGGAGAAATCTTCTAACCACAGAGTTTATAGATACAGGCCGTAATGTGCAATTCTCAATTTTCCTCAAATACGTTTTTTTTAAACACTTTTCTATCCTGTCCAAGATCACCAGAAAACTGATGAAAAATAAATCATAGTTCTGGCTAGGTCTGCATGTCAGAGTTAGATATGCAATAAGCATGTGTATCCACTGATTTCCAAGACCAAAGATAATAGCCCCCTGTCCAATTGCTCCATTGTTGTGTATTGTCCTGATTCAGTTATCAAACTAATGCCACTAATGCCTTCTTTGTGTCTGAAATGAGATTATGTGATTAGGGGTAGGTTGCTAGGCAGAGCTGCCAGAACAGACCATCTTGTGGTTTAGTCAACATCTTATTTAAGTCTAGACAAATATTACAGTGTTAAGACAATGCACTTCTTCATCAGAAGTCTGAGATCTGTATGCTGGAGCACACTAGCCCTGACCTCATGGATGAAACATTGGAAAATTTGGAAGGATTTGGGGGGGGGGGGGGCGGGAGGGTACATATGTTGGAGGTGGGGTGGTGTGTCTCTGCTTCTTCTACAATGGATTTCTCCCTCTGTGCTTGTGGTGGAATGCAAATGCAAAATGACGGATCTAGAAAGAAGCCTTTGCTCTTTTGATTCTAAGGGACTGACACCAAAACCGACCTTTTTTGTTTTAGATCATTGACTATTTTTCTGCTTTCAAACTCCATTGTAGCTGCACTGGAAATATCTCAATGTGATGTCATGTTGTGATGTCATTTTCAGTACAGACAAAGTTTCATTAGATACAGTTTAGCACAGTCTGTATCTTTCATCTGCCACAATCAGTAATTCACCATCTGCTGTGTTTACTCCATTGAAAGTCTGATGCTTTTGAGAGCTGAGAACAAGTATGTTTTCGTATCAAAACTTAATAATAATGTATGGTCCCAAAGTGTGGGCACTTGATATTTTGGCAACGTGTTCCCATGTCCACATCCCTTCCATTTATATCCACTTTGTCTAATGGCATAAGATTGGCGTGTGTATTCACTTTTACTTTTTTACTACTTTTTTATTTGGGCTCACTGGAAAAGAACAGTCTGATGTGTATATGAAATGTAATCTTAATGGACAATGGTAAAGCAGTCACTGAAGCATAGTGCTGCACTAAAGTGATCAAGTGCCTGCAAGGTGTACACTTCTGTGTGAATGAGGCTTTGCGGTGTTGGAATCAGTGTTGTTATGCCTTATCAGGGCAGAGCAGACTGCTGCAGCACTCTTCCGCTCTCTACGCAAGGAAGTCACACACACACACACACACACACACACACACACAAATATGCACACATAGGCATACGTAAATCATGCACACACATAAATACGGCAAAATAGAACCTATTCAGGTCAGCTGGCTATTTTCTGGTAAATTGTTTGACCACTCATCGGTACTGCTCAATTGTGAGTAAAATAATACTTTAACTGTCCAAGATAATGCACAGAGATGGCAGATTGCTACTCTGTCTCTGTTTTCTCTGTGTTTTCCAACTAGAAATGATTTTTGGTAATTTTGTGGTCAGAGGTGCACAGGGTCTGTGTATGCACTTATTGACTGTGCAAGATGTGAATTCAGCACAAGGTTATGTGAAGGAAGCAATTACCAATCTCTGATACTGCAGAGGGGGGAGAGATATTAATTGTTACCAGTTAACAACCCAAATCCCAATTAAAAATGTGCATGAAGGCGTAATAAGGTGCTCGGACTTTGGTTTGCCCTTCCTACAAAGACACAAAAAAAATGTCATCTCGCACATGAATGGTTGACACTGCGAAAGATGACAAGTTTTATTGAATAAGTCTCCTATCCTTATGCTACTTTCTGTTGATTCAATAAACCTTTCAAAATAAAATCATTAACAGACAATTTATTCAGCACCAAGTGCATTAATTCTGTTTAAAATGAAGAGGCTACACTGCACAGAGAATTAGAGAATTTATTTTCCTATGCATTGCCTACACTAAGGCACAGATTTGTTAACTTGAGGCACAGCGCAAAATAAATGTAGGTGCAGTTAGGGTTAGGGTTACTAACGCTGGAAAAAACAACCCTACACTACTGACTAGGTCTAAGGTTTAGCCATGAATACCATGAATTATTATAAACTATTAGATCAATCCCTAAAGATCTTTTTAGATGGAGATTGTTTTTTTTTTCCACTGTTAAAACATCCCAAATCTAACATTGGAATTTAGTGCAATTTCAAAATGTACATTAATCCAACTGGGTTATTAAAATGTTTGTATTATGCAAGTTTGTATTTTCCTGACACTCTTTGGCAATGCCTCCACTGAGCCTCTACCATGGAAGCCAAACTTGTCTGTGTGGTAAGTGTTAAGACACCTTTTTTTCCTAGTTCTTAATTGGTATGTTTTAAGACATACTTTTCCTAGTTCCTAAATGGCATGTTTTATTTTAGGAATAACATTTTTCCTCTTAATATACATAAGGTTTGTGAACTCTTTTGAATTACCTGCATTGCCGAATAAATGGCTCCTAAAATATGGGCTGATTTGTACTTTTACAGTTTCTTACAATCGCTAACATCCTTTTGTCCAATCTGTAGTCACATTTTCAAAACTCTAAACACAATTAGCACAACATCCGTCTGTTGTGGACCATACCATTAACACAATTCATGTTGTTTTCACAGAACATGCAGTCAATTAACACGTTTCTAAAATACTTACATTTTCTTTACATACAAGCTTACCCAATACCACAATTATGGATCTTTCTTGTCTTATTTTCAAATGCTTGCACACAGCATGCCAGAAATGAAAACCTAATGATCAAAACCTTAAATATAGTATAAAGCCTCTACTTCTGCAACAACAGCAACTCAAAAGCTATACTGAAACAGCTGATAAGCATTTTTGAATGAACAGATCATTGAAACATTGAGAAATAACTGATTTATGTAAGTTGTGTAAAATACACCTCCACCAACAACTGGTGCCAGAAGCAGAAAGGGAACAGGAGGGAAGAAACATGAGGACATTTGTGATTGCATGGGACAATGTATCATTCTATCATTCACATGAAATCACAAACTGGTTTGCAGCCCATCCAAGAATGGTTTCCCTTTTCCTCCCCCCCTACTTGCCTTTCCTGGATGCAATGGATGCCGGCTTCAGAGACATCTCAGATGAAGACAGGTGGATAAGGCATGGCAAGCGTTTCTATCCAAGGTGCATAGCAAGAGACGACATAAGATGTGATGTGGACGAGAGCATGTGGCCAAATGCTGAAGATCGTATAGATTAGAAGAGGACTGTGCATTTTTGTGTCTTTTCCCTTCTGTGCCTTTTTTTACTGTATTTGTGTATTTTATTTTTACACATTTGGAACCAAAGGCCATGTATGTTGGATTTTTTGTTGATCACTGGCAGCAATTTCATGTTGCTAATAAAACTTTTACTGCAACAACTCTGTCACTTACTATTTTTTTCTACTGTACATTCTATAAAGTAAAGATGACTCATTCACTTTTAGATAGTGTGTTGCCAAAAATGCACACATTCGACACTCAACCAAAAAAAATTTAGTGGTTTACAGTGAAAGGAAACTGAATTATAAAAAACAATGGATTTCATATTGTCTGTTGTATGCAGGTAGAACATCAACTGTTAGTATTTTGAAAGTCATTGTGCTATGATTGACTGAATGTCCTTGCTGGAAGAAAACTAGTGCTGGTGTTTTGATAGAATTATTTGATTTTGAGGCATGTTTGCAGTGTTTTGGTATTCTTGCATTTTGGAAACTGGTGTTTGTGTTGTGTTGCAAATATGTGGTTTTGAGCAGAAAATTAACTATTTGGCTAATTGTGTGATGTAGGTGTGTTGCTGTGTTAAGAGTTTAGAAAAAGTATTTTAAGTATAGGTAAAGGCTTTTTAGCGATTGTAAAAAACTGTAATACTTTATTACAAAGAGTAAATTCCCTTCCCTACTCCATAACTTTACCTTTCCATATTCTTGCTCTTTCCCTACTAACCTGGAGGACTTTTTGACATCATCTGGATGATCATCTTCTCTTCCTTAACCTTTTCTAACCTGTCCACAAGCCCATATGATATATATCCATATATATCAGGTTATTTACTCTAAAAATGTGTTCAAATTTAATATTGCTGTTAGTGTCACTCTTATGTCATACTTAATGTGGAATAGACACATGAAAAGATTTCGGTGTTATTATATTATTGGTTAATGTTATATTATAAGTCACCAATGTAATAACCAATCAATAATGTAGTAAACTCACATTACATTATAACTTCATTTCAGATTCATTACATTATTGGCTTTTTATTACATTATAGGCTTAATTACGTTTAGTTTCTTTTTACGTTATAGGCCTCTACAGTGTTTTATTGTTGGGTTGGGGTGAACCTGCTCAAACAAGTACACAAACTCACACACATGCAGTGTAATACACAAGTTTAGAGCACTCTATTCAAACCTTATTGTTAGACATCATTAAGACTCCTCCTCCAATATGCTTCCTACCTACAAACCTAACACCCATACATTTACGTTATGTACACTTTTAACATGCCCCATCTGAAAAGCTCATCTCATACACAGATGCACAACAGATTGATCCAAAAAATCCCAAACATCTATTTAAGTATTTGGTGAATAATATAAAACCAAAAGTGATCAAACTTACTCTTGTTTTTCTTCATGTGCTCTTCAGAAATGCAGAAGTGGAAGCAGGAGGAGGAAGTGCCTTTTGGGTTGATCCGTTAACTCTGAAACTGCTGTGCAGTGACAGGAACTCTATACCCACCAACCAAATTGAGTTGTGGTCTAAGTCTCTGACTCAACAGCAGCATGACAGCAACATATTAGCTTTATTTGAACATCTTAACTTCCTTTTCTCCAGGTAGCTCATAAAAATCGTAGTTAATTTGAAGTGGCCATGGCCATGATTATTGGCACCCTTTTCAATTCAAGTCAATTTTTTTTGAGGAAATAGATTCTCATTTGCAGGTTGCAGGTGCCCACATGGTATAAATTAACCAATCATCCATTTTAAAGCGATGCAACAGTCTGTTCTGCTTCCTTGGTTGTCTGTGAAAGGTAATGGTAATGGTTTCAGCCTGTATCATATGCCGGACACTGAACCATGAAGGGCTTTACAGTCGAAGACCCCACTGCTGAAAGAGAAACGCAGAAGGCCTGATTGATCTTTGCCAAGATCCACCTGGACAAACCTAAATCCTTCTAGGAAAATATTATATGGACCAATGAAACCAAATTAGAGGTCTTTGGCAATGCAGATTATTGCTTTTGTTTACAGATGAACACCCTACCTACAGTCAAATATGGTGGAGGTTCCATAATGCTGTGGGGCTGTTTTATGATGTGGAATTTTGTTTGATTTTTAAAGATTTTGAGATTTAGTTCTAGGGAAGTGCTATATAAAATTTTACTTATTTAAATGTCTTGGGTACTGGACGTCTTGAACGTTTTAAGGGCATCATGAAATCAGAAAATTACCAAAGCATTTTGGAGCATAATGTGCCCTAGTCTCTGGGTGTCAAATGAAATGGTCATGAGCCCACCAGTAGGACAGTGATACAAAACCACCCAGAAATGGGTCAAGAGAAAATGTTGGAAAACTGTTCAGGATCAGGACTGATTGCTGGAGTGGCCAGCAATCAGTCCTGATCTCAATCCCATTGAGAACCTGGTGAGACCTAAAATGTGCAGTTTTTAGGTCAAAGGAGGTCAAAGGAATCCTTCAAGCATTGAAGAACTGGAGCGGGTTGCACTTGAAGAGTGGAAGAAACTGCCAGCAGAAAGGTGCAGGAAGATTATTGGTTTCAAGAAATATTGTGAAGCAGTCATCATTGCCAATGGCTGTGCAACTAAGTATTAGAAAAGGGTGCCAATAATCATGACCATGGCCACGATTTAATTTTGAAGCAATACCTTTTTTTTTTTTTTTAAATATTTGTATTCTTATTTGATCATGTGCTGTTAAACAGATAAACACGTGAAGATCAAAAGTTGTTTCAATTTCAAATTATTTCAGAAGATATTGTACATTAACGTACATGATTGGTGTACGAAATGGTTGTTACATGTAGAGCTGTGTGGTTGTTGGTCCTACTCTGTTAAGGCTCATAACCCATTCATATCATCTGCTCTCTAGTTCAACTACCATAACTAACTTAGCCTTGCATTGACATCGTTCCAAATCCGAATCCGAATGAAAAGTATATAAAAGTGTTTGTCACTCCATTCCCTGTGTGTGAGAAAAGCAGAGTGGAAGACTGAAGAGTGTGAAAGTGCTTGTGAAGGAGGCCAAGGCGATGCAAGAGGTACTTTGGTGGCTTTAGTTTGGGTCTCACCATACCAAAAAAAGGTTTGAGTGGCAACATGTCACAGTAGCAGTTGATTCTACCAGCTTCGAGAGCCGGACCCTTTCTGCAATAAAAGAAAATATAGGTTGATGCCAAGAAGCACATTGCTGTGCATCAACAGAGCTTGCTGGAGCTCTCTCTCTCTTTACAAATGAGACGCCAGGACAGCAGAGGGGTCAGAGATTTATTTTGCAGAGAAGTAAATAATTCCATTGCAGAGAAAGACAAGGGATAGGGCATAATTTCAGAACAAGGTCATTGAATTCATCAGGGAAGGGATGAAATACTTATTGATGGTGATATTTGTTGTCTTCTTTCATTACATGCATGTTGTTTACACATGTAATAACTGTTAAGTGCAAATGCAACCCATGAAATACATTTTTATTCATCCACACATATTATGACAAACTAATGCACACATTCCCCAGTTATATTAGAATTTGGCTCTCTTCCCAGCCTCTTGGTCCCAGTCAATATCGAGAACATCATCACTTAAATCTTCAGAGCTGAACAGACACAATCCAGAGAGTGGGACCTTAGAACCAAGACCAACACTACCTGGTGGAGGGCCCAGCTCAAAACACTTCCTCTTCCTGTCAAGATTGACAGTAGTTTCGCAGTCAACATGGCCATCATTTGCCATTATTTTACCAGTGTTAAGATTACTATGATTAGCAGCACTAGTAGGCTCAGTCTTACTCCACTTTGACAGAGTTTTAGTTGGTAACTTTGTCCCTGGTGTCGCTTTGTATTGCCATCCTAACGTGAGCTCTGTGCATGGCAGTGGCTTTGCTCCCATGACTCGGTCTATGGTGGCTGCAGGTGAGGCTTTTTGTCCAGTTTTATAATGTTTAATGGCTGTGAAAGCAGACAGTCCAGGGCAATTCACAGTTTTCTCCTCTTTAGAACTTGAGCATTCAGCGCTTGCTGTGTCAGATGTAGTTTTTTGGACTTCAATGGGAGTGATGGGTGTAGTTTTTTCCCCTTGAGGTTTAGTTGTAGATTTGAGCTCTGAGGAGGTTGTGAAAGAGAATCTTGAGAGTTTGGCCAGAGTGGAGGAGGCCACAGTGGGGTTAGAGTGGTCTGATTTGGAGAGTACTGGATGATCAATGTGTGTTTTTGGTTTAGGAGACTGGGTGCAAGCAGATATATCTAGTCTAGTTTCATTACCCATGTTATTGAGTTTGGTTATTAGCTGTTGACGTTTCTGTTCTGTAACATCACTCTCCTCCAGTCTTAAACAAGCATTGGCTCCCCTTATCTTACCTCCTACGTTCTGAGCCCTGCCACTGTGAGAACCAACAAGTCTAACCTGCTTCATCATTCTGCCATCTGCTGGTGGATTTTGGTATCGCTGCTGATTTTTATCTCCCTGGTGCTTCTCTTGCCTACCGGTCTCTGTCAATGAGGCAGTTGAGTCATGACTGACTGGCCTTGGTTTGCTGATTGCCTTTCTGCTGCTGTTAGTGCGAATATCTGTGCTGTCTGCGTAAGGGTCAGAATGGGACTCTGTGTTAAAATCTGAGCTAGCATGAGGGTCCTGGTTGTGGATCAGATGTGTAATGCTGCTCATCTTCTCCCTTGGTTTGAATGCAAAGCCTGACAACTTTGCATACAGATCCCTCCCTGTTTCAGTTTCAGTTGCAATCCTTTCCCCAGCACTAGCTTTCTTAGTACCAATCGCTCTCCCGTCCAGATCATCCTGAACTAGGATCTTTGAAGTAAGTGTCTTTCCTACTGCCGGTATGCCGTTAGCTTGGGGGTCTAGAGGGGCATCTGGGGAGAATGCCTGTTCTAAACCATCTAGCACATCTTTCCTAATATTAATTCTTGCCACTCCCTTTAGTCCTCTTTTCCCCTGTTTGTCAGGCTGGTGATTCATCTCCAGCTCCCTCAGTCGTTTGTCTCTCAGGTTCTTGGAGACTCTCTGAAACACAGCATCTGATGCCTCTGGATCTGCTGCTGGTGGTCTCTCTGTCTCACATGGCTTTCTTTCCCCTGGAATTTTAGAGTTATTTTCAGTTTTCTTTCTGTCTTCTTCGCTCTTTCTCCTCTCTACTTCTGAAGCAGTGATGATTGTTTCACATGGGCCCTGATTTGAAATAAATACACTCCCATGGTTTAATGTTGAACCCGTGTTACCTCGTGGTGGCTGAGCAGGATGTTGCTGTATGTTTTCCTTTGCAGTTTTATTATTTGGTTGTTTGGGTGCTGTGTTTGTTTCTGACCAACTGGTGTTGTCTGGTTGTCTACTGACATTATTGCTTTGTTGTGTTGATGTAATGGTTGGTGAGGTGATGCTGTCTGCCGAAAATAATGATGGGGTGATTGTCAGAGAGTGGAACCAGTCCAAGCCACTCTCCACATCACCGATAACCTCATGGTCGGTGGCGTCACTGTAGTGTGGTTTGTTTATGGAGTTCATATCGGTGAGTTGGTGCCGGTGGTTACCGGTTGGGTGATCGGACTGGGGGGTCTCTGGAACTGTAGCACAAGAGCCTGGGATATTGCTCTTCAGCCTAGGACATACAAATATAAATGATGAACAGCTATCAATTAGGCTTGGCTGGTAACTGCTCCAAAGAGAATGGCATACAAAACTTGGCTAAGACAAATGGAGCAACAGAAGGGATGAAGCGAGAGATGTGCGGAGGAAGAGACACCCAGAGACGGGGAGAAAATGCAGAAATTGAGGTGATGAAGAACGCAATAGTGGCCAGAGGGAGTGACAATGTGAATCAGCAGAAGAGACAGACACAGTTACCTGTCCTCCTGCTTTCAGATCGCACTGTGATCATGAACAATCACACAAATTGTTCAGAGAAAATGAAAAAACCTGTCTGAGTTACTCACCTGGCGAGTCTGTTCATGTCCTTGTTAAGGAGGTGGGGCAGCTTCAATCCTTCCAGCACTATCTGACACTGAGTTTGATACTGCTGACTGGGGTCAGCAGGGAATGAAGTGTGTAAGGCATTTACATCTCCCAGCAGAGTTCCTCCCTAGGAACAAGGTACAGTTACAGGCTGTTATAGCATATCAAACTGTAGTAGTATCATGGTGGAAAGTTGTGATGTGGGCCATATACAGGATGTAGACATGTTGATAGTAATCTGTGTGTTAATCAGGGTGCCCCCAGGATTCTCCAAGTTCAATTTAAGACTTTTTAAGACCTTTTTAATACCACTTAGAATGAAATTTAATGCCAACTTCACAGCCATACTGGCAAAAGTATGAAGGATATAATGGAAAATCAGTATGGATTTTAAGCCCTAGAAAATAATTATTTACCAAGTACTTGAATTTAATAAAACATGTTATTATAATACTCACATTAATATTTAATACACAATAGCTTTGTGAGTGCCCTTCACATGATCAGCGACAAAAACGCTCGGCGCTGGCATTCATTTCCTATTTGGCAAGCGTCGCCACCGCCCCCGGCGTTCTGCGCCCTGGGCACAGACACTGGGAGACCCCCTGGCGCAGCGCTCAAAGTTCAACTATATTCAACTTTGACCTTGGCGACGCGCAACCAATCACTGGAATCTAATAGCTCTTAGTTTGCTATTCATTAGTGATCGGGTTAGAGATAGAGAGCAGTGGGAAAGAGAGGCGTTTGATATCATAGCCGCGAAATTAAAAACAGATATACAGTATATAGAAGAGAAACTTGTTTTATGTGTCGGAGCATCCCGAATTATACAACATGACCTTAAATCATACCATGATCTGACTAAAAAGGCTGTATCATGGAATGATGTCGGTTTGCAGATGGGACTACCAGGTTGGTTGACAGCTTAGTACAGGACGTATATGCAGCCAGTCTATATTCACTTCTATGGCTGTGCTAGTATGATCATTGGCGATGTGGTTAGCTACGGTCACCGGCTGATGCGGGTGACGCTGATCATGTGAAGGAGTCTCGTCCAACCTGACGTTGATGCCGACGCTTTGCGCGGATCATGTGAAAGCCCCTTAAAACGACACTTGCCCATTCTGAGACGACGAGCTAGCTTGTTAGCAGCACACTCCACGGTCAAGAGCGTCAATACACTGACGTAAACATTACCTGTACTGTCGTAATGTCCAAGCCACACCAAACAGAGTAAATTGTAACGTTACACACAAAACATTTTATACATTTGACAGTTATTCATGACGTTACGGTATTTATTTAATCCTACGAAAAGACAAGAAAAAAATGTAAGACCTTTGCAAACGAAATTCAATACTTTGTAAATGAAATTCAATACTTTTAAGGCCTTATTTTGAGAATATTAAATTCAATGCTTTTTTAATACTTTTAAGACCCCGCGGGTACCCTGGTTAATGTAAATAGAACATTTGTACTCAACAATTTGAGAATTACCCTCCCCTTGACAAAATGCATGACATGACATGTAGAAGAGGTGTGAGGATAAAAGGAGAATGTAATTTTGGTCATGTGACCATCGTTCAGTTAGCAATGTCTCAATCATCAGGGGCCTCATTTATAAAGGTTGCTACGCACAAAAAAGTGTCGTTAATGGGGTGAAATGTGCGTACGCATATTTTACCGCAAACGTCGGGATTTATAGAAAAATTCTATGCGGTAAAAGGTGCGCACTTCTACACGTCCTTTCACCCATGGGTAGAGCTCAGGGAATCAGCGACGCCCGATGGGGAGATCACAAAATAAAACTCAGTCCTCTTAAAAACATAGTTTTATACGTGTGCTTTCACAGGGATTGTGGTCTGTTGTATCTGTTAAGTTACTACTTAAAACCTATTTTTATACAAAGGCATTCTCTTAACTCTTATTTTATTGATTATTTTACCGGGCCGGCGCCAGGATGAAGTGACTCATTGATATAACCATGCAACAGCCTCAGAAAGACTAAAGAACAACAACATAAGGCTCCTGTTCAAAATCAAAGAATACATTTATTAATCAGAGACTCACATAAGAACGAAGCACTGCAGAGAATTTATGAACGATAACGATTCTGTCAAAATCAGCAGGGGGAGGCGCCTCTCTCTCTCTCTCTCTCTCTCTCTCTCTCTCTCTCTCTCTCTCTCTCTCTCTCTCTCTCTCTCTCTCTCTCTCTCTCTCTCTCTCTCTCCCTCCCTCCCACCCCCCCCCCCCCCCTACAGTGGGACGCCCTAGCATACACATATGGAAATATTTTTCTATAGATACATAAAGATTAAACAGAGGGGGCAAAAATACAACTGAGGGGCTAAGCATAGTTTACTCTCTCATATGTAGCTCCTTATGCTCAATATTGTATAACTTTTAAACTGTTTTTACATTGTTTTTATCATTTTGTTCATCATCAGTTTGTCTACCATTTTTATTTTGTCTTCTAAAGCACTTTGTAACTTTGTTTTGGAAAGTGCTATATAACTAAAGATTATTATTATTAAGGTGTGCCGGATTATTAGGGCTTGTGCGCCTCTACTGAGACCCCAAACAGTACACATTTACGGCGCTCAACCTCAGTGATGAGCACCTCGATCTCGCACTCCGCAAATTTCGCCTTTCTTGCAGTTGCCGTCTCTCGTCTTTCCCTCATTGATAGTCCAACAAAGGCTGCTTAACAACTTATTGCTTATTCATGACCTATTTAGCATTGACCATTTATGCTACTCCTCACACTGGGAGGAGTACACGAGCACACAATTCACCGCAGGTGGGTATTTATAAAGAGAAGACTGCGTACAGGTGTGCGCCGCACGGTTTTATAGATCTGAATATTTTCTTGCGTTAGTAGATTCTGAGGTTTGTGCGTACGCAATGTTTTAGGATGGAATCTACGCAAAGTTTTATAAATGAGGCCCCTGGTCTTCATCAGATCACCCTGGATGTGGGTATATTCTGTTTTCCCCTCACCTGCATCGAACACTCCATGATAGAGACAGCCACCACAGCATCCTCTATGGTCACCATCTGTCTATACATCAGCCTGGCATGGGCTTCACAGGAAAAACACACATTAGTTTTGTGCGACCATTACAGAACTACTGTTATCCACATTTTACAGCTTTTGCTTTGAAATATGCACATGTAAATGCCATCAAAACAACAGAAGGCATAAAATGTCCTGTGATGTATTTAAAGGGTTGAGGTGAACTAAATTAAAATGTATACTGACTTGAAAAGCACTGAAGTCAAATGAAATAAATTTCCCAGCCATACCCTCGGCCAGTCTGCTGAGACTCTCCAGCATGCGGATGGTGGTGCGGGCTGCATTGCGGCTGTCATTTTGTCTCTGCAGCTGGTAGTAACGGGCCAGGATGCTGTTAGCCTCCTCAGATACCAGTGGCTGCAAGCGTTTGATCACACAGAAATAAGCCTTCATCTTCTCCATGGACCACAGGGAGGAAGATTCACTGGGCACTCCTACGAGAGAGATAGAGGACTGCACTTGCACCAATGACAAACACTTTGAATCAATACTGCATTCATTTAATGCATTATTTTCCATATTCTTATTCCATATTCCACAATTCTGAACTGTCCCCTCACAGCAAGAACGTTCTCGGTGTAAATCTCGGCCCTGGTCCTTTCTGTGTGTTTGCATGTTCTCCCCATGTGCTCTGGTTTCCTCCCACAATCTAAATTGCCCATAGGTGTTAATGTGAGTGTTCGCCGAACTGCCCCTACGGGGACGCATTCACCACTTTTGTTTGGACAGTTGAAGATGGTGTGCTGCTCGCAAAACTTTCTCTAACTGGTTTGCTTCTCTTGAAGAAAGGCAAGCCAAGCCAATTCATACATACCATTTATTCAAGCCTGTCTATTCAGCTCAAGAAAAGAGCTATTATTCTTGAACCATACCTGTTTTTGGCGCAGACAGCTCAGTCGGTAGAGCATGAGAGTCTCAGTCTCAGGGTCGTGGGTTCGATCCCCACATAGTGTTAACTATCAGCTTTGTAAGTCGCTTTGGTAATAAAAGCGTGTAATGTAATGTTTTTAAAGTATTAACTGCACCTAAAAAGGCTGACAGAGTTCCTACCTCTCTCCTCCAGAATGAAGGAGGAGATAATGCGGTCCCACTCTGGGTTCCTGGTGTCCAGCAGAACCAGAACCAGGTCAAAGCGGCTAAGCAAAGGGCTGGCCAGAGCCACGTTCACTGACACTGTCTCGTTGGGATCGTACTGGCCTTTAGGGTTGGTGGCTGCCAGAATAGTGCTACGAGTGTTCAGTTTACACACCATACTATAGAGAGGAGAGAGAAATTTAAGTGAATCTTAATGTTAGCATCCATACTGACTAATGACTTAGCTTACTCTCCAAACAAAGAATATGAGTGTGTTACGCTTCTGTAGGAGAGGATTTAAATACGTGTCTTTTATATGAAGAAGTGGAGTGGATACTAATGTGACTGCCTGCATCTGTTGGCCACTCTAATATCCTATGGCTTTATGGATGTGTATGCCATGTTTGTCCTACCCAGCTTTGGCCACACTAATAGTCTGTTGCTCCATAGCTTCGTGGATACTGGTGCGGTCATGTTCCTTGATGCTGTTGAATTCATCAATGCAGCACAAACCGCCATCTGACAACACCAGCGCTCCTGCCTCAAGATGCCACTCACCTCCGTCCTTCACAGCTGCGACTGTCAGGCCTATACCAAAGGAAATTATGTGATAAGTCATCTTCAGAAAGACACTTTCTCATAAACTATATGTATGTATAACTATATCCAAGTTCTGAAACTCTAACATGCACCACTTTTTGCAACAAAATCTTTTCCCCCCATAGAGTGATGGCTTAGTTGGGCCAATACATACACTACAATACATACACTATTCAAAAGTCAGAGATCACTCTTTCATTCATTCAATTTCCGGTCAAACGTACAGATTGTTTATTTTTTTATGTCAAACTAATTAAATTAGATAATTAACTTGCATAAGGCAGGTGAAAGTTGGAGGAAAATAAGTGAAAGAGTTCAGCACACACACACATCCAGGCACAAGGGACTTTTGTCCCCCGAGTACTGAGTGAAAGGCAGCCGCCTCCTCCTGGATCCATCCAAGCAGAATCCATACAGAAACCCAATTCAGATGTCAAAAGAATGATGCAAAAACCCACAAATGACCATAGAGGACATCAGGCTACACTGCCATAAATCTACAGGACCATCAGACAGGAAGCACCATTCACCAGCCACCTAATATAAATGTTACAGGGTTGATTGTGTGTGGGTATGTCACTGGGGTTTTAAGTTTTAACATAATTTTATAACTTGCTAGTGGTCTCAACAACAATAGGCTAATGTGATGGCTGACAGTGCTGTCTTGAAACAGCCTGCTTTCTTTTCCCTAACTGAGTTGTCTTACTACATAGAGATTGCCCTAAGCCTCGCCCTAATCCTTCCCACCCTTGTTACACTTGGCACATTTGAACTCCTCCATCAGGATAGATATAGGTAGTTCCAAGGTCCCTTTCCCATACAAAGTCACACTGCTAAGACACTGTGCGACTCCAAGCCATTTGCTGACAAATGAGCTCATTACCCGGTGAAGAGAAAAGAGCTGTTTGAGGATGCTGAATGGTTCAAGAGAAAACATTGTTGTTTGGCTGTTCTGGAGTCCTCGGGAATCCTTCACACATTGAAGAACTGGAGCAGGATTGCAATTGAGGAGAGAAACTGCCAGCAGAAAGCTGCATGAAGCCTCCCACAATAAGTTATGTGACACAGAGCCAAGGCATTACCAAAAACACCACATGGAGATCTTTTTCTCCTGCTAGGTTGATTGAATGTGGTGCCATATCATACTTGTGTGCTCTAAGCACCAGGGAAAGCTTGGCATTGCAGCTTATTGCAAAGTTGTGTCAATTAACCTATTGCTTTCTAGGTAACTTGACAGCATCTGCACTACTACATCTTCCCTTCTAAATTAAGGTGGCAGATAGGCCATAACTGACCAATAACAACTTTTTTCTCTTCGGGATTGAAAATCCTACCTTCCTTACGCCATGATCTAAGAATAATTGACGTCTTCATAAGCTTCCACAAGAATCTCAACACGTCTAGCGCTTTTATACAGCCAGTAGGGGACTCCATTAGGCCCTGGAGCAGCCTGACTGCATTCAGACATTAACAGTCTAAGCTGGAAAGGTATGTGAACCTCTAGGGTAATGACTTCTATGAAAGGGGGTAATTGAAGTTGATCCAATCAATGAGATGACATTCAGGTGTGGGTTAGAGGTGTCCTGTCATTTAAAAAACAAATTTCAGAGGACCTTTGGAGAAGAGGTATTATTCTGTCTACAGTCGGACAGATTGTACACAAATTGAGAAAATCCAGTGCCATTGACAATGACCCAAACACAAAAGCAAATTTCCAACAGCCATCTATGCCATCTATATAGGAATGAAGGCCATTCAAAAGGGTTCACAAACTTTTTCTCACAACTTGTATTCCCATTTCCAATGATGGTGTGAAAGCAAGTGACAAACATTAGTGTATGAAAAAGTGAAACACTTGAGTCTATCAATGTCTATTAATGTCCAGCTTACATGGACGATACGCCGACTATGACGTCAACAACTCGGGCACACCTGAACCAATTAGAGGCTTCATGTTTTCATGATACTTTAATTGGTGCATCTGATGTCTGCTATGGTGTTAATTTGATGGTGGTTGTATCATTCGTATTTTTTATCTGAATTAGGCTTCCAAAAGTGTTTACCTTGGATTATGGCACAAGGGATAGTAACATCTTGTCCTGTGTATTAATACATGTTGTTGCCAAGACTTAAAAGGGGGGTATTTTACTCATTTTGGGCTATTTAAAACTGTTCCTGTTACTGTTCCAAAATAAATCCTAAAACCAGCTTCTGTGGTGTGTGTTTCAGTCTCTCATTTTCTCCATTGTAAAGAACAGGCTGTTTTGAGGGCGTGGAGGTTGTATGTAATGAGCACTGCTCTGACTGCCGCCTCACGCCTCACTCACGGCGTGAGGCGGCAGTCAGAGCGCTCATGCTGCTCAAGGTAAACAAATAAGCTTGACGCCGTAATTTACCATAACCATGGTGGCCGCTCCAGAACCAACACTGAGACCGTACATGTTTGAGCCGGAGTCTGACCCACAATGGGAAGAGGCAGCTGAGGCGGTTCCACTTAGTTTCTCAATGATAACAATTCTGTGTAATATTGTACTTTTGTGCGTTGTTTGTGTGTGTATGTGGGTATGTGAGCGACGCTCTCTGCTTTAGCCGGTCTGTTTATGGCTCATGTCCATAAGCTTAGACAAGCTAGGATTGACAATTTTGTTGAGCTAGTTAGCCAATATATTATTGGATGCAATCTATTTGCATCCAAACTGTGCAGCACAAACAACCAAACGCGATTGTACTAATGGTGGCTAAAGTTTACCGAGCCGGACACGTTCGACAGACTTATAAAACAGACAGACAGACACTGGTCCCAACAAATAACTTTAAAAGATGTGTCCTGATTCAAGCTTTAGTTTTCTTACTTCTTCAAAACGGCCTGTTTTTTGGACCGTTTTTGGAAAAAGGAAACTACAGAAAAAGGGGTGACTTCCAGATTTCACTTTTCTCGGCTACTAAGGTTAATTGTAACACGTGGAACATGTATAAGGGCCAGGAATAAGCCGTTTTCCATAATATGTCCCTTTTAAGCAGTTCTGCAATTACTGTTTTATTTTCTCAAACTCCAAACTTTTCTACCCCATAATCATAAATAAAATCCCAAATTTTCTCAAGCTTCTTCTCAACTTTTCCTTTAAGCTTATCAAGCACCCTCATCAAATCTGTATAAACAATATCTCATTCACTACTCTTAGCAGCCATTATCCCTTTTTGCCCACTGTGCTTTTAATTTCTTGACTGACTTGTTAATAGTGGTAAATGCAGGGTTCCTGAATACTCCATATCAAGCATGTCATCTTCCCTTTATGTATTCTGAGGCCCTTAAGAGTTCTCTTTTCCTAGCCCTAACAGCAAACTTTTCAAAACTTAACTCCAAGTCAATTATTTTTTGAATTATAAAAAGGCAGGCATTTAAATATTCAGAAAAAGTCATCCAAGGGTGAAGACATTGCTTTTACAGTTTTGGATAAATATCATTTTTAAATCTCAATGCCCAGTGGTGCAGGCTCTTGGCCTTCCCAGAGTTAAAGTTAATGCAGTTTTCAGTTGCAGTTTGGATTTATCTGTACTTCACACATCACAACTTGACTTTGTCTGGGGAGAGGCCCCAATCGAGACTAAAAAAAATTGAAAACAAATTTATGAAAAGTATAAATATGGGATATTGAATTGTAAACCCTTCAATGTGTGAGCCTAGCTTGAAGATGGTGTACCTGCATTTGTGGATCCGATTCCAGCTGTGAGTACAGAGCGAGGTGTGATCTTAGCTGCATACTTCAGGAACTGAGACTTCCCTGTGCCTGGGTCCCCTACCAGCAACATATGGGACTCACCTGGAGAGGACAGCATGACACTGAGACTGTTTGCATAAAAGCAAATGCCTTTCGATGACAAATAGCGACATATCTCAAACATGTGTGGAAGTTTCCAATACACAGAATACCTACCCCTGATCTTGGTTCCAGAAGGATCTATTCTCTGCACCCCACCAGCAAGAACCATTGCCACTGCCAGCTTAACCACATACATGCCAAATACCTGCGGGCACAGGCTCAACAAGATCTGGTTCCTGCCTAGAAAGAGAGATGAGTAATGAAGAGAACAAAGGAAAGACACATGCAATGGAGGGAAAGGGGCCAAAAAACAAATCAAAAGACAGACACACCCACACCTTAAATGTGTAAGGAGGAGTATTTTTACATTTTGAAATAAAACTGATGATCAAGTAAAGCTGGGCTCACACCACAAGTTTTAAAATCCTAACCGATTTTGAAATCGGGTTGCATCACGCACATGAGGAGAATCTTCACAGATGTTCTTCTCTCTAATCTCAAACATGCACAGACTACAAGATCTGAAAATAATGGTGCATCACACACTAGAGGATATTACTAAGATTATCGTGCCAGAGGGAGCATGAATGCACCGCCTCGCGTGATCTCATGGGGAAGTAGATGTAAACAAAATGTAGACTGGCATGGTGAATCCGGCGCCCGTGCTTGGAAGACACGTTATATAGGCAGTCGTGTTCTTGCCACATATCTACAAGCCTTTCCTCCATCTGAGCTGTCCAACGCACCCGTACAACAGCTTGTTGTTGTTTCTTCATTCACTTCTGTGTCCTTGTAGATTGTCTGTCTCATTGGCTATTCTGGTCCCGCTCGGAAAGCAGTGACGTAATCATCCCGATTTTAAATCCTAGATATCAAACATGTTTGATATTATCGGGGCGGCCCCGATGCGTCCCCGAGCAGATCTGGAGGTTTAAGATTGGATCTGTAAACCGCTCACATTACCAGATAATCGGTGCTGAACATCGGTGCCGAACAAGGTCGTCCAGATCACTCCGCCGATTGTCGGGAGGGGCGAATTGGGGATAAATCGGCCCAATTATCCTCTAGTGCAGAGTTCCTCAAATCCAGGCCTCGGGGTCCAGAATGCTGCTGGTTTTCTCTCCTACCAGGAAGTTAATTGCATTCAACTGACATCCCAGGTCTTAATCAAGCCCTGATTAGACAGCTAGAATGGAAACTACCTGGCAGAGTAGAAAACCAGCAGTACTCTGGACCCTGAGGCCCGGATTTGAGGACCACTGCTCTAGTGTGAGCCCAGCCCAAGAGGTGGCATTTCTCAATAGGACATAGTAGCACAAAACCAGCACACCGTGGCAAAGGCTCTGGTTGTGAATACATTTAAAATCAGCGCAAGCCTAATTGTTGTTCCTGCATGTGATTCTCATTTGAGTGTGTCGTGGAAAATTGCCTATGAAGCACTCAGATCTCTTTGAAATAACACACAAAACATTGATAGGTTGAAGTATAAAAATATATTGTATACAGATATATTTTTGGAGAGGAAGACACAGGTCATACAGAAAGTCAAAATCTCTATGCCCTCTCTTACTGAAAGTCAGCTTACTACAGTCTTTATAGTTTCTTTGGAAAGAGAGAAGTCTCGCATGATTGGTTCTCCATACTAAGACCACATGGTTCATCCTATTTTCATGCACTAGTGGACTAGTCAAGGTCACATTTCTAACTTCCTTAAAAGGCCTGACTAGCTGGTTAAGCTAAACTTAGGAACATGTTCACAGCACGCTTGTCACATGTCTGTCACAGGGGACAGGATAGTATCAATACACCAGTCACAAAATAACTAATAGATGCTAAAATAAAATTTACTTTCACAAGTGTCTTGCACTAGATTGCACTAAATTAAACCAAAGATCAAGGCCAATTTAATCAACAAACAAAAAAAATAGGCAAGGGAATTTCCACCAGTAATATTCAGTTCACTGCTGATCCCTGATATATTCGTTCAGTTGCTTACCCCTTGTCTGCCACCATGATAATGTGGACTTGAGGAAGCAACAAATGTGAATTTCCAAATAAAGTTACAATTAAGCAAATTCTCGTATTTTGCCAACACACTTTTTTTTTTTTTTTTTTTAAATCTTTGTGATAATACAGCTTTAAGGACACAGATTGTTTCAGCTGTCCCAATACAGGAATTATTAGTGATGTGAGTAAAATTCTTCCATACCAGCTATGGGATTGTGTTGGTAGCTGTCCCAGAAGTCATTAAAGTCCTTCTGGATGTCCTCCATGAGTATAGCAGTAGTAGCCTGCTGGTTGTTAACTTCTATGTTGTTAGCCTTGAGGACCAGTTCCACATCACAGCGAGCTTCATTGTAGAAGGGCTTCCAGCGTTGGCACATCACCCCGTACACAGTTACATCATCTCCTGAGAACACCACATTTAATCACATTATCATAGTCAGCAACAGCATCTGGAAAATACTGTTACACTGGCACCACATAAAAACCTGCTATTTACAACTCTTACCAGATTTGCAACCGTCCACCAGGTCATCTTCCAAGACAACCACCATGGAGCGAGGAATACTGCCCACTGACAGTCTCTGGGCCTAGGGGGGAGAAATCTCTCTGGTCAAAAGTTAAATCCATCTTTTATATACAACTTTAATTTTTAATCCTACTACTATTAACCTTATTCAATTAAGAAAGCATTCTTATTTACAACAATAGCATTTTGACCAAAGTAGGCAGACACTTTTAGTTAAAGTGAGGGATCATAACCAAAAAATGTGAATCACATGCATAATTCCCTGCTGTGACATTTCAAATAAAGAGGCACTTGTTACTTGTTCTTGTATCTTGATCTCCTGGAAGTCCCTGCAGGCAGCAGGCTCTGATCCCCCAGACAGACAGGTGAACTTGTAGGAGTTACAGAAATCGTGATTGGGACAGGCCGTGGGTGGGACAAAAGTATAGAACTGGTCGAAGTCAGCCTGCACTGTAAAGACATGACGACACCTGGCGCACATGTAATCCCGCTCGTACTCGAGAACCTATGAGAGGTGGAGAGTCTTACATTAATAAAACTTAACCTAAAGCCCAAGGGTTCTTCAATAAAGACATGGCGACACTGCACCTGTAACCTGACTGTGGCAAGTTGCCACCGTACCGGGGTTCGTGACAGACAGAGACACGTAAGCGTGAGGAGAGTCAAGAGGCCAGCAGGGCCGTTTTATTAACGCCAACCATAAACCCGGCCCGGTGTTGACGGCAGTTGGTAGCGCCGTCTCCCTCCGCCGACGCACCTCAGTCCTCCCCGGCGGGTCAGCCGCGGAACCCCAAAGCCGGCCAGCCTGCCAGGGGCATCCCACCCCAACCCCGACTGTCACCAGCTCTTCCAGGCGGCTCCCGACTGCACCCCCGGGGACCTCCGTCGGTTGTCGCCGCAGAGGGAGACGCGCACTCTCCCACTCCGTCCTCTCCAGCTTGGGCCCTCGCCTCCATCCCGGCACTCCAGCCGCGGACCCCGCTCAGACACGGCTTCTGCTGGCTTGTTCTCCTCCCCGTCGACCCCCGAACCTGCCAATCGCCTGTCGACTCCATTCACGCCGCCAGCCTCTCACACTGGCGCGCCCCTCCCGCTCACACATCCACACACACAGGTTAAAAAGGCCCGGCTGCACTCAGCCTTAATTGGCCGCAGCCGCTGAGTCCAGCCTAAGCCTACCACCCTCCCTCCCCTCAGTCCGCCACACTGACATATTGTTTTCCCACACAGCAAAGCATATGTCCATTAGATTTCATTGAGAACCGAACATAGACAGCGGTGATGCCCCACATCAGATCTGGATGTCCCACCCAAATAAACTTTTATGGATTGTGTATACGCTGCTTGCCCAAACTCGGCATCTATTGCACGCCCAACCGTCCTGGTAAGGGGATCCCTCTCTGAGTAGCCCCTCCCGAGGTTTCTTCCAATTTTTCCCTAAAAGGTTTTTTTTTTTTGGAGTTTTCCGTTGTCCTCTGTGAGGATCCAAGGCTGGGGGATGTTGTGCACTAACCATTTATTGTTTTCACACGTTCGGCACTGTGAAGCCCTTTGAGACTGTAACGGTTATTAAGGGCTATACAAATAAATGTGATTTGATTAAATTTTTTGTTCTTTATTACTTGAGTGTCTCAAAGCAACCTCATTTTGAAGGCTATCCCTTCGAGAAAATTAATTGGCTAATATCAGCCAAAATACTAAATGCAATTTTTGATTAGCTCAGTCCATAGATGTTTTCTGCAAAGCTTTGTTGTGATGTGAAAAATGTGTTATCCAAAAGCCAAAATTGCAGAAAATTCGAAACGGCAGACAAGAGTGGTCCCAATGATACAATTTTTAGAACACAACCAGCTGCATAGGTATTTAGAGTTTGCTGCCAATCATAATTATGGTGTGGGAGGTATGGCATCCTACTTTTAACTAGAGATGCACCGATCGATCGGCCGGTGACCGGAATCGGACGATTTTCAGCTGGATCGGCCATGACTGGTGACCTAGTCTCAGATATAGCTGATTCTGTGCCGGTCAAATTTACACGCATGCGCCCCACGATGGTTAGTAAGTGACTATTGTCACAGCCACACACACACACGCTGAAACATCTCGTCAGCGTGGAGCAACTGCTGGCCAGCCCTTCGTCTGTGCCGGTACAGAGTTACCTGTCTGAGTTGCCCATCAGCAGAAGCAAAAAAGCATTGACCTACTGGAGGATCAATAAAGATAATTTCCCTGCAATTGCCCGAGCCTACCTCTCTGCCCCGTGTACAAGCGTTGACAGTGAGCGCTTGTTTAGCTTAGCTGGACATGAAACCGACTATCTGGTGACAAGGCAGAGGTGCCACTAATGTTAAAGTGATTGCATTAGGCTTATACATATGTTGACAAAAAAGGCAGCTTGTTATATTCTTCTGTTTCTATTACCAGTGGCACCTGTTTTCATTTGGAAAAGTACAAATACTGCACTAAATTTTTAGTCGGAGGTTTGTAAAAAAAAGAAGCTAGGTAACCTGGTGCACTTTTTATTTTGGAGATATGTAAAAGGTCAAGGTCCTGTAATCTGGTGAATTTTAAAGGTAATGGAAAACATTTTATGTAAATAAATGACATTAGGTGTGTTGTTATATAGATCTGTTGCACCTGTTTTCTTTTGGGAAAGTAACATGTTAGATAACGTGGGATATACTGCAATTCATTTTCAGTTGGATTGTATTTGTACAAAAAAAGCTCTGTCCAGTAACCTGGAGCAGTTTTTGATTTTGAGATTTGTTTGAGTAAGCGAGAGAAGGTACTGTACCTGGTGCAGTTTTGGAGAAAATAGTTATTTAATAGTCAATGTTTTATTATGAGCATACAATTGAATTTTCCATTAAAGAAAATTTACAAAAAAGAAAATCGGAAACAGCCAAAATCGGAATCGGCAGGTCAGACTTTTAAAAAAAAAAATCTGAATTTGAAAATTGCAATCGGTGCATCTCTACTTGTAACGTGTATTTATTTGATCTGGGTCATCTTTCAAGCCACCACCAAGATGTATCATTTTGCCAAATGGCATGTCTCTATCATGTTCCATGGCAAAATCACTAGAAGATACAACTAGAAGATACAGCTTCAATGGAAACTATGTGGGCTAGCTGATGATGCATACATGCAAAGTTGCATAACTTGGAATTGGGAAGGTATTGTGGGGGGAGAATGGGATAGCAGTTTAAGAGTTTCATACATTACAGTATTTGTTATCATGAAACAGAACAGAAAATCATCCAGCAGAAAATTTGTCCAGAGCCCAGATTTTGTTGTTTTCAAAGCAGGTATCCACTGTGTGGTGTTGTTGATGCGTATAGATAATCATACAATATCTCTCAATACCACTGTGGCGGACTGGAGGGAGGGTGGGGGGAGGCTTAATTGGATCCAGGAGAGAGGTGAGTTAGTGGACTGCTTCTTTCCTGGATCCGGTACCAGCTGCAGCCAGTTGGGACTGATTGCAGCTGGGGCCTTTTTAACGTGTGTGTGAATGTGTGAGTGAGGGGGACGCGCCAGTGTGAGAGGCTGGCGGCGTGTATGCGGGAGCCGGCGGCGATCGGGAGGATCGAGGGCCGGCAGACCGGAGGAGCGGAGAGCGAGCCAGCAGCAGCCGCGTCTGAGCGGGGTCCGCGGCTGGAGTGCCGGGACGGAGGCGAGCTGCGGGACGGAGTGGGAGAGCGGCGTCTCCCTCCGCGGCGACGACCGACGGAGGTCCCCGGGGGTGCAGTCGGGAGCCGCCTGCAAGAGTTGGTGACAGTCGGGGTTGGGGCGGGATGCCCCTGCAAGCCTGGCAGGCTGGCCGGCTTTGGGGTTCCGCGGCTGACCCGCCGGGGAGGACTGAGGTGCGTCGGCGGAGGGAGACGGCGCTACCAACTGCCGTCGACACCGGGGCCGGGTTTACTGATTGATGGTTAATAAAACGGCCCTGCTGGCCAATTAACTCTCCCCTGCCTATGTCTCTGTCTGTCACGGACCTCGGTTATGTGGCACCTTGCCACAACCACCTTTACCTTTGGTCACTACTCTCACAGTTTCTCGTTGGCAAATTTCAAACCATGAACCTTAGACACTAGTCAGTATCTCTATCCACAAGGCCACTGTCATATCTAATAAATTAAATTCTATCAACCACTTTAAAAGATATACATTTTTGGAATTTATAGTGCCAATTATACACAGTTCTTGTCAAGATTATTGGCACCCTTGCATTTTAAGCAGATAATGTAAAATATCTGCTGAAACAATTGGAAATTCAAACAGCAATTCAGAGCGGGAATGAAACCCAGATCTCCCACAGGAAAGACTGGGCTTGAACCCCTAATAATAATAATAATAATAATAATAATAATAATAATCATAATAATGAACCAATACAAAAATAATAGGCTTTCAGGTCTACAGGCTTGAATTCCTAATAATAAACTAGTACAAAAACAATGTTTCTCCTGTCACTTTTTGCAAGAAGCAGACAGCACATGTTCTGGTGCACGCACACAATGGTTAAACCACCCTTTGCCTCACTCATTTTGAATGTACAATGTACAGGCTGGGAAATGTAGACTGCACTGCATTGTAAATCAACAATCAAGAAATTTGACTTTAGGACAGCCTGTAGTTTTTAAGTTAGTAGTTATTCTGGGCCAAAATACATACTCATTCTGACACTCCAGTTGGTGGAAAAATAACTTATCTTATTGAAATTATTTATGCTGTAAGTGCTACTTTAGCAGCTGTTAATGAAAAGATGCTTCTAAAAAGGTGCTTTGGCTTGAAAACTGCAAGGTAAGTACATTTGAGTTAGCATTATTGTTGATTGTTATGATGAGGGCAACATCAAATGAATTATCAAAATGATACAAACTGAACACACTAAAATGTCTGCCATGGTGTTACCTTGGCAACACTGGTGCGTATGACGGTGCCGGTGACAGACAGGAAGTGTCCAAAATCTCTGGATCTGGGGATGGTGTCTCTAGTGAGCTCTGGACAAACTGGCAGACCTGGACACACACGAGAAGCAACAAACCATTCTGGTAAAAGTAAGGAAATAAATAAACAAACAAACAAACAATAAATAGGGGTAGTCTTTACAAACTTATCTACTCATGATAGTGAAACTGCATGCCTACATAACTTTTTTTTCAGCTATGAACATCAGTAATCTTATTACAGCTTCAGAGGTCTTTGTCTCTTCTCCCCAGTCTTCAATTATGAGAAAAAAAGAGGAGGCATAGAAACCAATACTGACATATACTTATTCAATGGGCCAGGAGTATAAAGATGGTTCCTGGTTGGTGCCCTGCTTTTTTCATCCCCATCTCACAGTGCAATATATTCAAACATCAACATCAAGAGGTAGAGGCAGTGGTTGACATATTATGCAATTAAGGGCCTTTGGGCACGAATGCCTTCTTTACCCTTTTATTCCACTCAAAAAAAACAACCCTGTAGCTGTTAGGACTCAGTTCAGTTCAGTTATCAGTTAGGGCAATTAGGGGAAGCTAAGGATTAGGAAATGCGGGTAGACAGTCACCAGCCTAAGACTTGAATTAATATTGTGGTCCAATACTCGGTGAACTTGTAATTAAGGGTAAATGAAAAAATATTATTATGGCTGCATGATATGCAATTGTAATGTGTGACATACACTACCGGACAAAGGTTTGGGGTCACCGAGAAAATTTCATGTTTTCCATGAAAACTCACACTTTTATTCATCAAATGAGTTGCAAAATGAATAGAAAATATAGTCAAGACATTGACAAGGTTAGAAATAATGATTTTTACTTGAAATAATAATTTTGTCCTTCAAACTTTGCTTTCGTCAAAGAATCCTCCTTTTGCAGCAATTACAGCCTTGCAGACCTTTGGCATTCTAGCTGTCAATTTGTTGAGGTAATCTGAAGAAATTTCACCCCATGCTTCCTGAAGCACCTCCCACAAGTTGGATTGGCTTGATGGGCACTTCTTACGTACCATACGGTCAAGCTGCTCCCACAACAGCTCAATAGGGTTGAGATCTGGTGACTACGCTGGCCACTCCATTTTAGAAAGAATACCAGCTGACTGCTTCTTCCCTAAATAGTTCTTTGGCCAATAAAAGGAAAAGATTAAGATGGGCAGTCTCAGATTAGGGCTGTCGCGGTTTTGAAATTTTCCCACCGCGGGTGTGTATCTGGCTCATCACCGCGGTATGCGGTGGTACCGCACTTTTTTTTCTTAAATACATGCGAGTTTACCCGTGATCGGTTCAGTGTAGTTCAGTGTAAGACACTAGCGGCTCCTAAGAACAGGAAAAAAATGTCTAACGTCGTAGGAGTCCCAAACAATTTCAAACATGTTTGATAATCTATCCATTTGTCCCTCAACATTGTGAAATCTGATAAAAGTAGGGATGTGAACGTGTACACGAAGTTTGAATCATAAACGTTTAGACGCCCCTGGAAGCCTGGCGGACTGGGGCAGCCTTAGTGCTCCGCGGCTGACCAGCCGGGAGGGGGGAGGGAGGAGGTGCGCGCGCCGGGGAAGACGGCGCTCTACACGGCCGTCAGCGCCGGGGAAGACGGCGCTCTACACGGAGTTTATATCGCTGGTGTGCAAATAAAATGTAGCCTAACTTACAATCGTTGTCATAAATGGGGAAATAAACTACTTACCTACTAAATACCAAGCGTCTTTCAAATCAATCACGTTAGTTAATTATGTTAACCAGCCAATGCGCATGCGCCTAAATTCACTCCGGCTCACTAAACACGGCGAATGTCAAAAAACTCTTCGTGGCAGTTTTTCAACAAAATTGAGGGAGATTACCAAACAGAGCAAAGTGTGTATTATGTGAAAAAACACTCATTATACTAGCCCTAAAATGAGTTGTCATACTGTAGCGTCCCGTCAAAGACGGATACTTTGAGTAGACAAACGAAACAGTTAGTTTGCAATCCAGTGCATTTATTAAGCTGATTATTAGTTACTGTTGGCCGTAACCACGCCGTACAACAGCTCACCTCGATAACTTAACTCTCCAAACTCTTAGACCCAGCGCCAGAGCGTACCACCACAACACAGGTGTCTCAACCTAACTCTCTTGACCCGCCTCTCAACCAATCACAGGAAGACTAAGCACACTAAGACTGGTGATGGGCAACCAACAGTTGGGAGGTACGAACCCGCTAATAACATCTCCCATAACTGGCCATAACTAACAGTAAGCATCACATATTTCAACCGGGTTGTTACAATACTTTACACCAAATACACATGAATATGATTAATTTAATAATGAAATGGAAAACAAATAATAAAAAACTTCCAAAATACAGGACTTTATTTTTTTTAACAACCGCGGTTGTTGCGGTGGTTTGTTTTCCATCCGCGGGTGCCTTGACACAACCGCAGTGGTGCGGTGATGCGGTTACCGCGACAGCCCTATCTCAGATGTCTTTTTCTTTGCTACTCTGCCTAGAAGGCCAGCATCCTGGAGTCACCTCTTCACTGTTGACGTTGGGACTGGTGTTTTGCGGGTACCATTTAATGAAGCTGCCAGTTGAGGACCTGTGAGGTGTCTGTTTCTCAAACTAGAGACTCTGATGTACTTGTCCTCTAGCTCACCGGGCCTCCCTTCTCTTTCTATTCTGGTTAGAGCCAGTTTGTGCTGTTCTGTGAAGGGAGTAGTACACATCGTTGTATGAGATCTCCAGTTTCTTGACAATTTCTCGCATGGAATGGCCATTTTGAGACCATAATCGAACCCACAAATGCTGATGCTTCAGATACTCAACTAGCCTAAGGAAGGCCAATTTTAATGCTTCTTTAATCAGCACAACAGTTGTCAATGATCAATTAGCCTTTTAACACGATAAACTTGGATTAGCTAACACAATGTGCCACTGGAACACAGGAGTGATGGTTGCTGAAAATGGGCCCCTGTATGCCTATGTAGATATTCCATTACAAATCGGCCATTTCCAGCTTTAATAGTCATTTACCACATTAACAATGTCTAGACTGTATTTCTGATCAATTTAATGTTATTTTAATTGAAAAAAAATGTGCTTTTCTTTCAAAAATAAGAAAATTTAGAAGTGACCCCAAACTTTGGAGCGGTAGTGTACATGTGGACATAAGTTTTTCTACCCAATTCCTTTTTCACAACCTAAAACGTACAAAAGAAAATTGTGGGGGGGAAATACAACATGCCATTGCTTTGATTTCAAGACAAACTGAACAATTTATTTCTGAGCACGCAACATGGTTTCATGGGCAGGGATTCTGCACACCACCAAAAATCCCTTTTTATAATTAAGCTGTCTGAAATACTGACCAACAGTCCCAGCTGACTCTGACCTGTAATGCGGGCATGAAGAGTGTGCTTCACCTTCTGCCCTCCTTTTCTTTGTTCTCCACATTCCTTGTATGAAGCCACTTCCATGGCTGTTCTTTGTAGTACTTCATCAAATATAGCCAGGACCTCATTGGGATAGGCGTTGAAATAGTCCCCAACCTGTGCCGAGAGATAGTTAGACTTACTGCCAACACAGATTTTGTATACTAAAAGTTAAGTATCTGTTAAGTATCTGATTTTGTATACTAAAAGAATCTAAGTTTAGCGGGATGGCCTGATCTATGCTTGGTCATATTTTTTCTACTTCTGTATGATGGAATGAACTGAGCTCCGAGGGATGTTCAATGCCATTGAAATGTTTTTGTACCCTTGCCCAGATTTTTTTTTTAAATGTTGGAGGCCAAATACTTTTCAAGGCACTGTATATTGGTCCATTCCTAGAGATGGTGTAGTGGTCATACATAACACATAAAAAGAACACACTATGTTATTATTGCTGTAATAGAATCTAGGCTGCAAAGGATCACATCATATATAAGCAGGTAGCCTGGATACTCTAATAGAAATCAGTACAGTGAAAAAAAAAGCAGTTGCCATCACCTCCATATTGGCTTCGAATAGTGTCATGGCATTGACAACAACAGGGTGATGGGTGTCCTCATTAGTATCTGTGATGATCTGCAGGATGTCACCATGGTGGTGCTCTTTCAGGTAGGCCTCAAACATCCGGCCAATAAAGTCCTCCTGTTCTGGGTTTATCAACATGCCTGAGGGACGAGTAGCTGATCTGATCCGCTAGAAGGAAATTAATACTTGTTAGCATACAGTCTGAATCGTCATCTAAAGCCCTAATCGCACAGGACTTGTATTATGTGGGGACGTCCAGTAATTTGTAATAATTGCGGGGGTCGTCCGTAATTTTTATCCTGTGCGAATCTGCCATGTCTGTAATTTGTCCAGTAAGAATTCCAGCGCGAATTGCCCTGATGTATATTTTTGACCCAGCAGATTTTGTCATATGTCCAGAAGACCTATAATAAATTTATGAAAGAACCAAAATTCATGAATGTTTTTTGTGACAAAGTAGTATGTGCTCCAATCATTCCATCACAGAAAAATAAGAGTTGTAGAAATCATTGGAAACTCAAGACTGCCATGATATACATGTTCTTTACAAGAACATGTAAACGTTTGACCACAACTGTATGCGTTTGTTTGTGCCTGATGGGCACTCACCTAGCTAGCAGTACAAACCCCCCTCAATACTACACAATACCACACTATGTCAATCAGCTCTCAATATAACTACGTTGTACTCCCAAGCTAGTGTGCTTCCTTCTAATCCACAAACACTCACTTCATCCTTCCGCTGCCTGAGACAATTGGCCTCATTCACGAAACGTAGGCAAGATCAAATTTGATCATCAAGCGTTCGTACGAACGTTTCTACGAAGATAGTCTAATTGATCATTTTGTTCGTATCTGAATTTGTCCTTTGGTACCATCAAAACCTACGTGTTTGGAAACATGCAGAAATGTGTTCGTGTGTTGTAAACATAGGGGAAGGCTCTTAGAACGGCTTAATCTTTATGAAAAATCCATTACAGTAGTGCCAAACCTCATTAGCAACAAGATGTTTCAGTGGCCTTGTAGAAAAAAAAAAGACCAAATAGGCTGAAATGGCATATTTGCCCAACTGTCCTCATTCATAACAAAACAAGATTATAATGTATGGGTTGATCACATGGACTGGACGCCTTACAAATACAATAACATAGTCCTACAATCTGATGAAGATGCAGCCTGGATTTGATCTGTGTCCAACACCAATGCCGACTGGACACCCAACAGTGAGGTCTCTCTGACCCATGTTGGATAGCGCCTCAGTGCACTGCCCTTCTCCTGTGGCTGATAATATGCGTCTACTTCTCCTTATACTTTTTTGCAATCTAGTTTCATGTCGAACCTTTTTTTTTTACTTCAGCAACGGTGTGTGTTTCTGCTGAAACATAATAATAATAATTTCTTGCCATGCTTTACTTTTATCAGTTCTCCACTGCTTATGCTTCTGAAAACTCTGTTGGTTTTTCCTCACGCACGCTTCCATTTCGGACACCGCAAAGTTCCTCTTTTCCCTCTTTCCCCATGGTTTACTTGCACACAACCCTTCAGTCTGCAGCCTTTTACGGTGTTGAACAGGGCGTTTACCTATGCAAATCAGCTTCAACAGGCACGCGCATCCAATTTATGAACGATTGGCATTCTTCAAATATACACCTGTTTTACATTTTTTTTTACGTCCCACGTTGGTATTTTCTTACGCACATAAATACGACAAATTTACGAATAATTAAAGAAACGTTTCATGAATGAGGCCCACTATTCCTAACTGCTTGTTTCAAACCAAATGCGAGATTGCCCAACTCGCCTAACAGTACAAAAACGGACTTTACCACGATCTCTTGAAAACAAACTGCCACCGGCCGTATCTGAGCCTTCCAACCTCGCTGTACTGCCTCCACTGCCAGCTCTGCATATCTAAATTTCTTCCACTTGTTTGCCTCGTCGACTCCCAGGAGACAGTGAACTCAATAAAATAAACTATTTTCTGTGCCTCTGACAGCAGCATGTCTGGCCTTAAGCTAGTATTTACTATCTCTGTCAGCACAGTTAACTGCTCAAACAAATCTACCTTCTTTCTCCAATCTCCGTCCACTCCTAGCTGCGGATCAAGCCTGCGTGAACACTTTCTCCTAAGCGGTTTTCCCTCACGTACAAAGCCAATTGGCTTTTCCATCCTATTAACAGCTAAAGAATTTACTTGTAGACATTTTCCCTCAATTACTGCTGCCAAACATTTCAACACTTGGCAGGCCTGTACAAGTGCGACTGTTTTGCTTCGATTTGAGGGTTAAAAAAAAAAAAAAGTGTCTCTTACACTCTCATTCATCATTAAAATATACCACGAGGTACTGGCTTGTTTAATTCTGTCTCCATGTTGTGTAACACCATGCTATTTTTTTCTGAACACAGTTCTGCCAAAACAAAGTTGAACTCTTTCAAAGCCCCCACAATGGGTTTCAATAGATAACATCCCTTTATCAAAACGGGATCAGTGATTGGACAGCTTCCCTGATTAGTTTCTGTTGCTACAGTCATCTGTAGTGTGAGACAGTCGCTTGTCATAACTGCAGGGGGGAAATGAAAAAAATGAAAACTCCAGGGCTGTACGCTTACTTTTTTGGATGGTAGTACTAGTGCGAGCAAGCTCAAAAATGTAGGAGCACGGAGGTAAATTTAGGAGCACACACACCAGACACAAGAGCAGAGGAAAAATTTATATTTTAATGTATAATGCGTACTGTGTGTGTGGTCAACAGTTACAAACGGAGTCTCGTCTGAAAGCTCTTAGCCGGCCTCCAAGCAAAAACAGCAGAACATAATTATTTTCTTCATTTTTCATAGATGAGCCATATGATTTAGATAACATAGGATACCATTAAGTTCATTTGGACACTTTTTGGAGAGGTTTTGGAGCAAACCAAAAGGTTAGGAGATACTTGGAGAGGTGAATGTGAAAAAAAAACGCAATCTAAAATAGATAACGTTTTTGGTGTTGTTTTATTGAAATATACAAAAAATAGTCTTCCACAACTCTAAAGTGCCATAATATCATTTGGCAACCTAGTGTCCTTTTAGAGTGGAAGTCTGCCTGGAAGTCTGCCTGACATAGGCTTAGAAAATCACAGTGCAAATGCTTGTTTTTGGTGCCATTAATGGAAAAGGGGCATATGTGAGTTGCACCTACGTAGGCCTGTACAGACTACCACAAATCTGGTCTGGGCTACCAGGTTTTAACTCTTGATAGTGGACTACCACATAAATTTAGGATGTGTTCACCCCTGTGTTTGCCACTTAATGTTGTGTACACACTAAAAAAAGTAATACTCAATGCAAAACTGTAATGAAGTCTCCATTGCCAGTGATATTGAAAATGATAAACTGGGCACACTGATAAATTACCGAGGAATATAAAGAGGGTCATTGGCACAATGGCAGCCTAGCTCAAACAATGAGAAAATGTCTCACTGAATATTTTTAGATAATTTGGCCAGTGATGTTGGATGGCTAAACAGCTGCAGTAGATTGCTGCACATTTTGGAACATTTGACAATTAAACAAAGTTAGCTTCCATGGCCTTAAACACTTTGTTTGTTCATAGAGTGAAATATATTGTTCAAATCGGTCTCAAAATGTCGGCAGGGATCCAATGGAACTAACCGGTATGCGACTGTAGTCCCACAAATGTTCTAACATTGGAAAAAATGTCGATAAACTGCCATGTCCAATAATTGGTTACAAATAATTTCTCGCTTGCCTGTGGCTTGCTTGTCTTTACCTATGGGACCAGCGCCACCGATGCTGACGACTAATAAACATGTAGCTTCGATCCGGTACACAGCAAGCTAAATGGAACCATGTTTATTGATGACTGATAAACTTTGTAGCCAACGGAATGACGATTCCAACGATGTATAGCTTGGTATGGTATGTTGATTTTGTGTATGTGAGAAGTACCTGGATGTATACTACAAGAATTTCATCCAGCTTTCTGAGTGTGCTGGCTCTACGTCAGCTTGGCAGGCCAGAGGCAGCAGCCCTCACCTGGATCTCACTGTTGGGCTGAGGGCCAAGTGCCTACTGGGTTGTCTCTCCCTACTGGGAGAAAGGGACAGAATTTGTTACGGTCTAGCACCCACTGTAACAAAGATGTGTGAGCAGTGTAGAGAGTCCTATGTTTCACTTTCATTTTCACAACCAGAGGATCGGTCAGACTGGATGTGATAGAACAAGAGGATCTTTCCTCCGAAGCAGTGCGACAGCTCTAAACCCAAGAGAAATTAAATATGGAGATAGATAACTGTCAGTTGCTTGACTACAAGGCTCCTAACATAAACATGGTGATTGGTTTTGGGGGTATTAAAATTACTTTTAAAAAATAGCCGCAAGAGGCAATCCCAGGGTTCTAGTCCAAATATCTTTAGTTATTGTACTATATGAGAAACAATTTGTCTAATTTCACATGGTCATTCTAAATGATTCAGCCATCAAATCTATCAGTTTCAGTTGACTACAGTGTGGGGATTTAAAACTTTCCCTTCTTATTTAAGTGAATGTTCAAAGACTCTGTTTTGACACTCACAGCAAGATTCATAATGATAATGTATCTATTAAAATGACCATGTGACAGTTATAACCTCCTGACTTCATCTATTTATTAGCAGTACTGTGACTGGCGAAAAAAGTGCCATTGTTTCGCTTCACTTTCACTGATTTTAATGAAATTTGGTGTAATTATTGTAAATAATAATATAATATAAGCCCTAATGTGCAAGCCTGAACCCCTAATAAACCAGCACAAAAACAAGAGGGTTTCAAGAGGGTTTGAAAAAGACAGGAAAGAATTATCAGATCAAAATGGGTAAAAAGCCTGCCTCCTCACCATTAATTGGAAAAATGGCATCATCACTCCTAGAGGATACTGTGGACTTATAAATAACCTTAACTGCAAAAAATTCCATTAACAAAACTATTGCAATCAAATAAAATAATACGTAATAAGAGGGATACTATTGAATTAACAGATAGTAAGAAGGGCTCTTCACTGTCGTGTTCACTAAGTTGAGACAAACTGTTAACTAATATGGAACTCTTTTTATTAGCTTAGTAGCTCTCCAGCAAACATGTGAGTTACCCCGATGCAACCCAACACTGACCCTCCCCGGCATATCCCCAACTGGTTCCTATTGGTCAATTACATGTCAATCATTCCTATTATGTACTGACATACAATAATACCACATTCACAGGGCAATTGTGTTTAGAGGCTGGCAGAGCACCTTCGCCTTCCATAAGGGTTTATTATATTACAGATAATAAATATTTCTAGCTTTTCGAGGCGATTTGTCCACTCTGACTATAAAAGAGGCTCTAATAAATATGCTTAAGGGATGGTAATGTATGTATGCGTTAACTAAAACCAGTGTTTTTTCCCGTGTTTATACCAGCTCCCCGCGAAGTTTAACGTTAGTCAGTGAATCAGAGTTCATCTCAATAGAGTTGAGCCACAGGATGCTGATATAGAACTGTACAGTTTGAAGCAACACAATCAAATAACTACATCCCGTTTAGAATGTAGGTCATAGTTATCAACTAAATCACTCGCTGACGTGGTTAGTGGGTGTAGTTAGCTAACATTTAACGTTTAACGTTAACTAACAGCATGCAAATAGAGAGACAAATTATTTTCTCTAACACTACATGCCCTAGCTAACAGCATAACGTTACGATTATAATACAAACAATATGGCACACATACCCTATTTTATAGAGGATACATTTTAGCCAGCCTTCATGGATTTGCAGGGTAGCTTTGTTTGCTTCACCAATATCAACGCACCTGGCTATGTTCCTGTACTTCCTATAGTATGTATGTCCCGCCAGCCAGAACAACATTTTCCGGTCCGGCCTTTTCAAAATAAAAGTCTGCGTCTGCCTGTGCCTCCTACTTATTCTTCTTCTACCGCTGCTTGTTTTTAATTGACGGTTGGCATCCACATTTGTTACATTACGGCTATCTGTTGCTCAAATCATATAATCCACTCCTCTTTACAATATTTCCAGTAAAGCTGTATCTTTCAAATATAAGATTTAAATTCCTTCCATCTTCTGCTAATTTTAGAATCCCGTTGAATTAATTGTCTTTGTTATCATAAAAACATGCTCATTTGTTTCCTGTTTCTTTCAATTTGTTTGCAATTTGTAATCCATATTTGAATGCAATCTGAATTCCTAGCTAACTCACATATGAATGACTTTGAGGTGTCTCATAGAGGATATCCTTCCTACTTCGAGAATGGGAATGATATAAGACTCACTGTGTTGGAATATCACCACTTTGTCTGATTTTATTCATTTGACCCATTGCAACAGCATGCATGTAGCCAGCATCTCCACTCTTTATATTACATTACATTACATTACAGGCATTTAGCAGACGCTTTTATCCAAAGCGACTTACAATAAGTGCATTCAACATAGGTAGGCAAGAAAACTACTAGTCACCAGAAATCGTAAGTGCATTTCCTTCCTAAACAAGTGTAAATAAATTGAGTAAATCCTGCTAAAAGTTGGGAATACTGCCATCTCCTGGTGGAATACTTTATAGGAAAGCACGGAATCATGGGTATTTCACTGCATTTATGGAGATCGGCTGGGTAGGTTGACTGATGCAAAATGTGAGAATGAAATGTACAAAAAGAGTGTCAAATCCACATTTTAAGTTATTAGACCATAATATTGTTTTGTGTTACACTATTAGATATTGTTTTGTTCCGCCTGGCGTCAAATAAGCCACTGTAAATATGTTATTTGTCTCAGTTTCCACATGGGTTTGCCTGGCTAGTATGGCTAGCCAACTAACGATATCGTATCCTCTTTAGGAATTGCATGTTTGACTTCAGAGCAGTCACACCCTTCTGTACATGTATATTCCCCTGTTACTGCAGGTAAATTATTTTGATTTTGATTTGATATTAATAATTTATGTTTTTGTATGTTGTGCTATGTTACACCAGTCGCACATGGCTAGCCAGCCAGCCTGTTAATTCAGTGTTATACCATTTTTCACCACTAGAGTGTGTCGTGGTATAATTGGTTCCATTTATAAGCGTTCCTCTAATAATAAAAAAATGGATGATGGTAGTTTCTTTCTATTCTATAGGTTTTTGTAATTAGAAATATAAATATTAGTTGTTATTATTATTATTATTATTATTATTATTATATATACTATTATTATTATACATTATTGCATTATATATATAAAAGCTTAAAAGAAATCCACTCTACGGTCATTATGAAGAATAAGCTCTTTATTGTATTGTTTATTATTTTGTAATCACTGCATTTATGGAGATCGGCTGGGAATTGCATGTTTGACTTCAGAGCAGTCACACCCTTCTGTACATGTATATTCCCCTGTTACTGCAGCCGCGCCAATA
The DNA here is from genome assembly GCA_034670405.1 of Hoplostethus atlanticus. Lineage (NCBI taxonomy): Eukaryota > Metazoa > Chordata > Actinopteri > Trachichthyiformes > Trachichthyidae > Hoplostethus > Hoplostethus atlanticus. The sequence continues at coordinate 268,449 of JAXDDX010000249.1, forward strand.
AACTTCCACATCCAACAAGTAGTGCATCTCCAGACTGGTTGGTTCAGAGGACGGGACCAGAAGCGTCACACAAGCAACTAAGAGCATAACTAGTGCTAAGGTAAAAGTGCAATAAGTTAGCTACCTACTTTTCTTAAACAAATGAGACAAATTGGAAAATCAAATGAGCAAGAGCTAAGACAAATAAGTGTATCAAATAAACAAGAGCCAATAAACAAGAGCTCATACAAATAATTGACGACAAATAGACAAGGCTAAGAGGAAGGGTCAGGGTAGTGTTTCCTGAAGAGGTGGGTTTTCAGCCTGCGGCGAAAGATGGGCAGCGACTCAGCTGTCCTGACATCAGTGGGGAGTTCATTCCACCACTGCGGGGCCAGAACAGAGAAAAGCCGTGACCGTGTAGATCGGCCGCAGGGGCCTCTTAGCGACGGGGCAACCAGTCGCCTCGAGGCAGCAGAACGAAGTGGTCGGGCAGGGGTGTAAGGCTTGACCATAGCCTGGAGGTAAGAAGGAGCTGTTCCTTTCACTGCCCTATAGGCTAGCACCAGGGTCTTGAACTGGATGCGAGCCACTACAGGGAGCCAGTGTAGAGAACGGAGAAGGGTAGTTGTGTGGGAGAACTTGGGGCGGTTGAACACCAGACGAGCTGCAGCTTTCTGAATAAGCTCCAGAGGTCTGATGGCAGACGCCGGGGCACCAGCAAGGAGGGAGTTGCAGTAGTCCAGGCGGGAGATGAAAAGAGCCTGGATGAGCACCTGCGCTGCCTTGTCAGTGAGGAAGGGGCGAATCCTCCTGATGTTGTAGAGGAGGAATCTGCAGGAGCGTGTCACTGATGCGATGTTTGCCGAGAACGACAGTTGGTCATCCAGGGTCACACCCAGATTCCTCGCAGTCCGAGTTGACGTCACCACAGCATTATCAATGGTGATGGCCAGGTCTCGGTGCGGACAGCTGTGGTGGAAATTCTTGTTCTCCAATAAAGGGCTCGCCAACCAACTTGTCTTTCAGTGAGTTTATTGGTCAAAGTATACCAGCTTCCGCGCAGAAGGACCCCCTCAACCAACACACTCCAAGCATGTTCAAGAGCGAGGTAACAGGCAAAGACAGGACTTGGTTTTTATAGTGTACACAGCACGCTTATCTGGTTTGGTCCGGTTTGGTGACGCCCACCTGCCATTAATCATAACTTTCTTTTCTGCTGACTTTGCTTATAACTTTCTTTTCTACTGACTTTGCTTAGAACTTTCTTTTCTGCTGACTTTGCACATATTAAGATGTAATACATCTTATGAACACAAGGGGTAGTTTGTACACATATCAAGATGTAATACATTCCATGAACACAAGGGGCAGATTGTAATTTTTTCCATTACAATCCCCACTTAGAGCCTATTAGGCTCTCTTATAACCTTTAGGATAAAATTACATATCTTTAATCATACATTTGTCTTTGTGTTATTGCATAGATTTAGCTGTTTTTGTGAAAGGATCTCAACTTTCTGTTTGGTTTAGCATAGCTATTCACACACGAATACATGGAATCACACATAATGAAAGTACAACATGTTTCTCCAATCATTGTGCACACTCCTCCCCAGGAGTATGTCAAGAGCCATTCTTTGGGTGCTCAGGACTTATACGTAGTAGTACGTCTACTTCACCTCAGGTAGAAGAGGCTCTTTTGGCGACGGTGCTCTTTTGCAATGGCTGGTGTGGATCCACGTGGCTCTCTCGGCTGTTTTTACTGCTGTGGCTGTGGTGAGCAGAACCTGGTATGGCCCGTTCCACCGTGGTTGGTGCCAATGTTTTCTCTTAATAGCACGAGTCACGATCCAGTCTCCAGGATGCAAATCATGCAACCGAGCCTGTGGGTTTTCCACCGGTAGGGCCGCTTTCACCTGCTGGTGAGTCTTATGTAGGATGGAAGACAGTTGTTTGCAATAGTTAAGCATGTCATGGGTTATCATATCTGTCGTGGGAGCCAGGCCTGGACGTAGGCCTACGCCTAAACCCGTATATTGGGGTCGTCCAAACAATATCTCAAAAGGGCTTAATCCACATCTTTGCCTAGTTCTGGCGCGCATGCCTGTAAGAACTAGTGGTAACGCTTTTACCCATGACAATCCTGATTGTGCATGACATGTAGCCAAATTAGCTTTTAGTGTGCCGTTTTCTCTTTCCACGGCTCCTGCACTTTGAGGGTGATAGGAGCAGTGGTGTTTCATATTTATGCCTAGAAAACTGCTTATTTCATCCAATGCCTGGTTGACAAAATGGCTACCGTTGTCACTACTGATTTTTACTGGAATACCCCACCTAGGGATAATCTCTGTTAGCAACGCCTTGGCAACTGAACTTGCATCCGCCTTCCGGCAGGGGAATGCCTCTACCCATTTAGAGAACATGTCCACTATTACCAAGCAATATTTCTTCCCCTCGCTTGGGGTTAGTTCAATGAAATCCATCATAAGATGTTCAAATGGACCTTCTGGAGCAGGATGAGCACTAGGTGGCATCTGTTGACCCCGGCCTGTGTTGTGTTGTGCACAGATTATGCATCTTTTACAAAAATTTTGTGAGTAATTTGTAAAGCCCTTTGTATACCAGTGCTTAGCTATTTCAGTATACATCCCCACTTTTGACACATGGTCAATCCCATGTGCCAATACAGCGAAATGCTGGAATAGATACCTTGGTAAACATGGTTTGCCATTTGGTCCCCACCAGATGCCATCTCTGTGCTCACAGCCCGCTTGTTTCCAGATTTGTCTTTCTTTTGGATCTGTATTTCTGTGTATTTCCTGTAATGTAACTGTGGGTGTGACGGGGGTGTCTGTACTCACAAACACGCCATCATCTGGTTTCATTTCTTGTTGTGCAGCTGCCTTTGCAGCTGCATCCGCCCTTTCATTACCTTGTGACACCAGGTCTTCGTTTCTTGTATGTACCTCGCATTTACACACTGCCACTTCCTTTGGTAACTGGATAGCCTCCAGCAACTCCGCCACCAGCCAGTGGTGAGCTATGGGTTTACCTGTAGAGGTGAGAAACTTCCTATGCTTCCACAAGGTGCCAAAATCATGTACAACTCCAAAAGCATATCTGCTGTCTGTGTAGATATTAACAGATTTACCCTCCGAGAGCTGACATGCTCGGGTTAATGCTTTTAGTTCTGCTGCTTGAGCTGAGTAGTTACCTGGTAGTGGTTCTGCTTCTAACACCTCATACATAGTTACCACACTGTACCCTGCTCTATTCAGGCCAGTGTCGGGGCTGCGTGAGGCTGATCCATCCACGAAGATCTCCAGGTCAGGGTTTTCTAGTGGGATCTCACTGAGATCGGGCCTAGGAGAACAGACTTCAGAAATAGCTGCCACACAATCATGAGGTTCACCATCATCTGGTGTGGGCATGAGTGTGGCGGGGTTAAGCACAGTGCATCTTTTGACAGTGACATTAGGCATTTCTAGCAGTACTGTACTGTACCGGAGCCATCTTGCCGCGGACAGGTGGGCAGTCTTTTGTTCCAACAGAATCATGGAAACAGCATGGGGTACTAACAGTGTCAAATCATTATAGCCTACCAGATCCCTGGAGGCCATTACCGCTAGTTCAGCTGCATCCACCGCCCGTAGACATTTTGGCAAGCCCGCTGCCACTGCACCTAGCTTGGAGGAGAAATAAGCCACTGGCCGTTGTTTATCTCCGTGTGTCTGTAATAAAACAGATGTCATAAAACCGTTTTTCTCATCAACAGTTTGTGTGAATGGGCGAGTCATATCCGGCAACCCCAATGTGGGTGCGGATTGTAATGCCAGCTTTAATTCAGAAAAAGCCTTTTCTGCTTCTGGCGTCCATGTTACCTTTTGAGCCGGGGAGAGACCATGTCCATGAGCAATATTTTTCAATGGACCCTCTACTTCTGCATAATTAGGGATCCATTGTCTACAATAGGATGTCATTCCTAGAAAACTCATTACTTGTTTCTTTGTCAAGGGTTTAGGTACCTCTTGTATTGCTTGAATACGTTTAGAGGACAACGCTTTGCCGTTTACATTGAGTGTATGCCCTAAAAAGGTTACCTCTGTCTGTGAGAATTGCATCTTACTCAGGCTGGCCTTATTTCCTGTTTTCGCCAGATGTTGCAACAGTGTAACTGTATCTTTGCTGCAGGCTTCTTGTGTGGGGGAGCATATCAGCAAGTCATCAACATATTGCAATAACGTACTTCCCTGGGGGAGGGTTAATTCCTCCAAACAGTCTTTCAATGCTGCATTATAGATTGCTGGGCTTTCTGTATAGCCCTGGGGCAGACGTGTCCACGTCCATGTTTTCCCCTGAAATGAGAAAGCAAACCAATATTGTAACTCTTTATCAACTGGTATGCTGAAAAATGCATTGGCAAGGTCGACCACAGAGAAGTATGTGCTGTCAGCAGGAACCTGAGATAAGATGGTGTGGGGGTTAGGCACATTTGGTGCTCTAGGATGAACACTGCTATTTACTGCTTGCAAATCTTGCACAAACCGCCACTCGTCAGGCACGCCCTCAGGCCGTGCTTTCTTTACCGGAAAGATAGGGGTCCGTACTGGGGAGGTTTCACATGCTATAATAATGCCTTTTTCTCGTAATGCTTCAAACACTGGGGTGATACCTTCAATAGCCTCAGTTTTTAGAGGATATTGGGGTTTTAGTGGACGGTAGTCATTCTTTGGTACCACCTCCATGGGGGTTGCGTTTTGTAGCAGCCCCACATCATATTTGTTTTGTGCCCACAGTGTGGGTGGCACCTCAGCCAATTCAGGCGCCTCTGATGAGAGGACCGAGAAACACGTTCGTTTTAGTGTGTTTCTTCGTCTCTACCAACTCCACCGTTCGTGTTACTCGAGTTGTAATCTGACATGGTTTCCTATACATGTCCATGCTCGGGTAATACTGAACGTTAGGATCGGGAGTTGATTCCCATCTTTGTGACCTTCTACATTGCTTTACAATATACCCCAACTCCTGCCACGTTCCCCATGGCTCTTTAGCCAGGGAAACGTGTGGTGTTGAGTTTTCCACATCGAATTTTTTTTTCAATTTGTCAGGCAATATCACACCCAATGCACTACCCTTTGATCCCCAATATAACCAATCTGTTGACAATTTGTCTGGTTCAAGCGGTTTTCTGTCCCATTTCTTTTCAAAGTCCAGATCTGCACCTTGCGAAATGTGGGCAGTGCAATGCAAACTATTACAGTTCATCGATTCCAAATTGGGGCTTTGAGCCTGTTTCCGGGCGATGTCAATCAAATGTGTGCCCATTTCTACTGGTTCCAAGTTGGGCAATAACCATTCATATGCATACAAAGGAGGCTCCGGACTAAATTTGACCATTTGTGGGGTTTCACCTTGTGTGATAGTCACCCCACTTGGACTAGCTATCAGGGTGATGTTTAATTTACACATCAAATCTCTTCCCATCAAATTGATGGGACATAAGGTTGATACCACGAATGAATGTTTGAGGGATTGAGGATTATCTCCCTCTGTTTGTACCAGTAGGGGTTTGCTACACCGGTCCACCATAGGGATGCCAGCGGCCCCGACTGTTTTTACATATCTGTCACCCATTGGAGGTTTTTGCGACAGCGCTGATTCTCTTAGAACAGATTCAGTGGCTCCTGAGTCCACTAGAAAATCAACCTTTTCTTTATTTATCAATAGTACCATTTTTGGTAATTTTTTATATGGCTCTGTGGTCAAATGTATGAAGCGTCCTTGTTGCATTTCACATTTTATGGTTTCTTGCCTTTCAATCTCTGATATTGTATCATTTACTAATTGTAATGTATTGGGCAGTTCTGTTTGCTCACGTGTCCTGGACTGGGAGCGTGTCCGTGTTGGAGACACCCTCCTCGGCTCTGCTGATTGTCAGTCTCCACCTCCTTGCTGCCAGCCGCCGCGGCCTCGCTCTCCGCTCCAACCTCCTCGTTCTGGCATTCCTCCCGGTTTCAGCTCCTGTGGACAGTCTCGTGCCCAATGCCCCATCTCTGCATATGAGGGCGGCGGCTCGGAGAAAGGTATCGTCAGGCCCTGCTGGAGATTGGGGTAGGCAGTTGGTGGTCCCGGTGGGGGCAGTGGAGGAGCGGGAGCATACTCTGGCTGGGCCTGTGGCTGTGGCTGTAGCTGCTGCTGTAGCTGTGACCGCGGCTGTGGCTGCCGCTGTAGCTGTGGCCGCGGCTGTAGCTGCTGCTGTAGCTGCAGCTGTGGCTGCAGGCGCCGAGGAGGTGTCTCATCCAGAGGGTCTATCTTTGGAAACTGAGAAACAGTATTAGTTTGATCCGCCAGTCCCCTTCTCTGCTGTGCGTCTTTTCGCATGGCCACTCTTTCCCATGCGGCAAAGGCCCACCAATCCGGTTGGAAAGGCGAAAGGTTTTTCTTTTCTTTTCCCTTCAACTGTTCATTCCTTTCTTTGTCTTTTTCTTTTTCTCTTTTCTCTTTTCTCCAGTCTTTGTTTCAGATTCCTTATCTGATTCAGACTGAGACTTCCACCCGTCGGAAAACCTAAGTCTTCCCACTGTTTCATTTGCCGCGTACAACCCGGTTCATTCTTTTCCATTCCACCCAGTAATCCAGTCATACACACAATCACACCTTGGTCCGGACCATTCATTCCCTTTTTACTATTGTTTGAACCCATTTTGAAACGTTTTTCACTAATTTATCAAAGTTTCAAAAATGAAGTTATATTTTCAAATTCAACCAATGGGGCCCCCTGTACCTTTACTTATATTATTAATTTATCATATAAAAATGTTGTACCCTAGGTTATCTTTAATTTCTTATTTCAGACGTCTCCTTCGTCCCAGATGACGTGCGCTACGCTTTTATCTCTGTTCGTGACCCGGTCAGCAGAACAATTTCTCGTCAGAAAACACAATCCTCTACAACAGTTTAACCCAGTTAAGACAAGTTGAGATACTGTGGAGACTTTCAACAATTCAATAAACTTACCTGAAAGCCAAGTTAGACGCCCTAGTTTTTGTTTTTGTTTTGTTTTTGTTTTTTCTTCTCTGGATGACAGTGGAGTGATCGGTCGCTGCCGACCAACCGGTCAATCTTCTCACTTCTCTCGGTTAGAACCGACAAGAAGGAGGAATGATTGCAGGGACTCTAACCCCGACTGTGCACAGTTTTGATCCTTCGGCCGCAGTCCGCCCCGATCACAACCAAGTCATCCTGCCGACAACGCCAAGTTTTGTGGTGGAAATTCTTGTTCTCCAATAAAGGGCTCGCCAACCAACTTGTCTTTCAGTGAGTTTATTGGTCAAAGTATACCAGCTTCCGCGCAGAAGGACCCCCTCAACCAACACACTCCAAGCATGTTCAAGAGCGAGGTAACAGGCAAAGACAGGACTTGGTTTTTATAGTGTACACAGCACTAGTGATGGCCGATTCGCAAACGAATCGTTCAAAAGAACCGAATCAGTTAAGTGAGTGGGCTGATTCGACTCGCACACGTGACTGAATTGATTCAGCAGCGGTTATAGCAGCGCCAGAAAAAAAATAATTTATTTAAAAAATCACCAGTTAATTTATCAAACAACATCTTAAACATTACAAAAACTGTTGTCAATGTATATAGAATGTAATAGATCACTACATTATTACATTGGCCTTTTTCATAATCCAATATGGCTCCTTGATCCGGCGGGTAAGCGGAAGTAGTCTCTCTCGTTCATCGGACGAGAACCGCTGATCCGACTGAGCGGCTCGCGAACGAGTCGAGAGAGACTGAGCGGCTCGCGAACGAGAGGGCAGATGAACGAGAGAGACTGAGCGGCTCGCGAACGAGTCGAGAGAGCAGATGAACGAGAGAGACTGAGCGGCTCGCGAACGAGTCGAGAGAGCAGATGAACGAGAGAGCAGATGAATATCGGACTTCTCGGACTCAATCGGACATCTCGCGAACCGAGAGAGCAGATGAATATCGGACTTCTCGGACTCAATCGGACATCTCGCAAACCGAGAGAGCAGATGTCCGAGATGTCCGAGCGGTTCACGTCTGATGAACGAGAGAGACTACTTCCGCGTACCTGCCGGATCAAGGAGCCATATTAGATCGTGAAAAAGGCCAATGTAATAATGTAGCGATCTATTCTGCACACATTGACAACAGTTTTTGTTGTTTAAGATGTTGTTTAATAAATTAACTGGTAATTGGGTAAACTATAAGCCATTTAACATTGGTCAACAAAACTGTCTCTATTAGAAAAAGAAAGTCAAGAGCACACGAAATAAAATGAAATCAATAGCAATACTCCGTGTAAATACTATAAATATTATTATTATCATTAACCTGTAGTTTAGTTGGTGTTTTACAGTTGGTTACACATCTGGTTTGAAAGGGGTGGCGCTCGTGTGATTCCATTACTAGTATAGCTCAGTTAGTAGAGCAGCAGACTCTCATGCTGAGGATTGTAGGTTCAAACCTCACATGGGATGGTATGTTTTTGTTGGTGAATCATAATGAATCGATTCAGAATCGATGCACTTCTATCGGCCAGCTCGAAAGAATCGAGTTAGTTAAAAGAGTCGGTCTTCCCATCACTACACAGCACGCTTATCTGGTTTGGTCCGGTTTGGTGACGCCCACCTGCCATTAATCATAACTTTCTTTTCTGCTGACTTTGCTTATAACTTTCTTTTCTACTGACTTTGCTTAGAACTTTCTTTTCTGCTGACTTTGCACATATTAAGATGTAATACATCTTATGAACACAAGGGGTAGTTTGTGCACATATCAAGATGTAATACATTCCATGAACACAAGGGGCAGATTGTAATTTTTTCCATTACAACAGCCCTTCCCCGGGAGGAACACCAGCTCAGTCTTGTCCAGGTTGAGCTTCAGGTGGTGCATCGACATCCACTCCGAGATGTCAGCCAGGCATGCAGCAATGCGTGCCTCCACTTGTGCCTCCACTTGTTATATATATACCCATAAACGATTTGAACCTGTACTACCAGTTTCAGGATCTTTTGACCTGTATATATTTGTATGTATTTGTATATATTTGCAGGAATTCAGAATCAGTGATGGAAATTACAGGTTAAGAAAGTAAAATGACTTGGCATTGGCATGGGCATTGGAATGGGCAATAATAATTGTGATCTGGTTAGGACCACAGGTGAAGAAAAATCCTTGGCAGGACTTTTACTTTCTGAACCTGGAGTTTTACATCTATGTTCAGAATACACTAGCTCCTTGTGTTTGTGTGAGTCCAGTCCAGAGACATGTCACCTGAGGCGACAAAGTGCCTTGTCCAATTGTGTATATTTATGCAATTCACTTAGTAATTAAGGAATACTGCCAACATTAAAAACTATGAGTGGTCCCCTAGTCCTATGATGACACTGACTGAGTTGCCGTTGCTGTGATGCCACCCCATCAGATCTGGATATCCCACCAAAATAAACTTTTATACATTGTGTATACGCTGCCTGCCCAAACTCGGCATCTATTGCACACCCAACCGTCCTGGTAGGGGGATCCCTCTCTGAGTAGCCCCTCCCAAGGTTTCTCCCAATTTTCCCTATAAGGTTTTGTGGGAGTTTTTCCTTGTCCTCTGTGAGGGTCTAAGGCTGGGGGATGTCGTGTACTAATCATTTATTATTTTCACATGTTGGGCACTGTGAAGCCCTTAGAGACTGTAAAGGTGATTAAGGGCTATACAAATAAATGTGATTTGATTTGATTTATGAGCATGATCTTTCTCCTCTAGGACTATATTCATTTATTCATTTGAAGTTTAAAAGAAAATATAAATCATCCATTTCCAATCATTATGGTTGAATAAACAGAAGCTGCAGTTTCAAGTGGGTTTTTCCAGTCCATTTTTACTACAGAAATCATTGGAGAAATTAGACAGGAAAACCTGGGTAACTATTTCACTGTATTTTCACAAACAGCGATGATAGGGTGATGATTTATCTTTTCTCTGATAAATTTATATGTCAAATCAGAGCAAAACAATGGCTCTCTATCAAACAGGCTCGTAATTGACTGCCTGTTAGGCTGCTCTACACAAAGTGGTAGTGTCTAAATTTTTGTTCCTCCTGCCTGGATAGTTACTAGGCTCACCTTACTTGATGATTAATGTTAATCAAATTAACCAAAATGTGAAATATTCTAACTTCAACTGTGTGTGTGTGTGTGTGTCTCGGGGGTACGCTTGCTATCTTGATTTTAAGTAGTATAACTTGATCCAGTGCAATCAACCCCTCACCCAGGGGAGACTTTTTCATTTTTTGGCATTCTAGGCAGGAAATAAAAACAGAAAGCAAAAAAACAGGCTAACGTTAAGAAAGGGGCAAAAAAACAACAGGACTTTCAGCCCAGCCACTTTATAAATTTCCTAATTACCCGATGATTAAAAGATGGGGTTTTAAACCTTTTAAAGCACAACTTGGGTAGAAAACAGGGTCTGCAGTAGCAACGATACAAACTTTTCAACAGATTACTATTACACTAAAGCTAACGATTTATTTTACCTTGAAAAAGCGCTCGGATTTTTCCCAGCCGATGTTCATCCGTAAATCCCTAAATGTGGGGTTAAAAATTAGAAAGAAATTTCTGCAGGCCATCACCAAGTTTCTTCTCTTCTAAAATTTCCCCGTCCCCCCGAAAGTTAAAAATTTTTTCTTCAAAACCACCCCTCGGGCTTATGTTTTCTACCCTTTTTCCTTTACGAAAACGTGGGGCCTCGCTTCGAAACGGGGTAGCATGTGCATAAAAGCCACACTTAATTTTGACCAAGTCAAAATTTTAGCACAGCGGGGGTCGCTTCGTTTTGTTCACATCTTTTGACGCAACCCTCCTCATAATATGTAGCTTCCTTGATTCAAGCCCCTCTTTGGCCCAAAAACCGAAATGCACTTAAGGTCTTTTTGTATGTTAACGCGTAGAAATATTACCTTAAAACACGCCCAAAACAACCATTACATGTCATTTTTGACGTGTTAACCCCGGTAAATATCCCTTCATTTACTCATTGCCCTTTTTCAAAAACCTTAATAAAATTTTAAAGGGCGGGAAACCCAAGCCCCCAGCTAGGAGATGAACGGGACCATAAAACTTTATTCGAGCAAAAGAAAAATCAAAAAAGGGAAGAAAAAGGCAAAGGTACAGGACTGTGTACATAATTTTTTTGAATAAAGGGAACACCACCCCAAAAACCCTTTGCGAATGAATTTTTCCAACAACTTCCCAAAACAAACATATTTTAGCCTTCTTCTTAAATTTTAACATTTTCAATATATATGTTTATATTGATTGTTTTGTTCGATATACAGTAAGTGTTTCATATATTAGTGAAAGTTTTTGTCTCGCTTTGGTACAGGCTTCTTTCCTGACTGCAATCACCGGCTCAGGCTCCATCAATCCCGGGTTCCACCGTTCCCCACCGGTGTTGGTAAGACCGGGGATCAATAAAATTATTAACTTTTACCTTTTTAAAAAATTAAATTTCAACCATTACAATCCTACTAATGTTTCTAATAAACTTCGGGGGGGTTGGTAAATTTTTCCATGGTAACAGCAGCTCCACCAGTCAAAAGACGTCGCGTTACACTTTAGATTGTGGGATGGATACTTCCCCATGACATCGAAATAAAACATTTTTCCCCCTCAAAAAAAGGGTTGATATCATAGGGGATTGTGGCGTCCAACCCGAACTAACTTTTGGCCTCCCCTTTTCCAAAAGAAGTGATGCCACCCCAACACGGACCTTACGTTCCGACAAAGCCTTCCGATGACAAAAGACGTACAACCCTTTAGCCGTAACTTGCGTGCGGGGAATAAAACCCCATTTGATTTAAATTTGAAAAAAATGAAGAAAGTGGGGACATAGAGGAATTACCCGGGGATTCCGGGGCCGCCCTCGAGCTAATACTTAATTGAAGTGAAACAGGAAATTATGTGTTCGGGTGCTTTACTGTGAAACCCCCAAAAAAGCTGCCTCAATTCCAAGACCTCAAACTAAAATAAACAATTTAACTGAACTTTTTTTGCCTGCCTATCTTTTTGACTGACAATTGATTTGGGAATAAGTTGGTTCAATGTAAAAAAAAAAAAAAAAGGGGTAATGTATTTAGTCACACTCAAATAAAAAAAATAAAATAAAATAAAAATAAAATCAATTTATTTGTATAGCCCCTTAATCCCGTTACATCTCAAAGGGGCTTCACAGTGCCCAAATGTGAAAAAATAAATGGTTGACCGACATCCCCCACCAAACCCCTCACAAGGGGGAAAAACTCCAAAAACCCTCACGGAAAAATTTGGGGAGAACCTTGGGGGTCCCAAAGGAGGGACCCCCTACCAGGACGTTTGGGGCGGCAATAGATCCGATTTGGCAACACGTATACAAAAATATATAAAATTTTTTTTGGTGGGACACCAGACTGATGGGGGGGCTCACAGCAACGGAAAATCATCAGCGCATCTGGGAATAGGGACCATGCGGGCCCAACACTCCCAGATGGGAAACGCAACGCCGTCAGTCAGCACGTCCTAGGGGGGGGGCCCCAACCAGACCCAACTTCCGGGCTGGGGCTAAAAATAAGATCACCCCACACCCCCTACAACACTCTCACTCACACAAAAAAAACATGACCTGTAGGGGACAGAGCGGGTAGCCCAGGAAATAGGAATGTAGGCGGATCTTAACCACGGCAACCCGACTAGGATGAGCTAACTGGGCTAGCCTTATCTGGAAAAACTGAGCCACTCCCCCAACTGGTCAAATGACAGAGAAAAAAATGGGTTTTTTAGCCTTTACTTAAAACTTCGATGAGCCTCCCCTGATTGAGGGGGCAACGTTCCATAGAAGGGGGCCCGGGAAAAAAGGGTTGTTACCGCAGTTTTCTTTTTTGATGCTGGATAAAGGTACCACGCCTGAGACTAGGGGGCCGGGCCGTTTATAAGGTTTTTAATCAAATCGGGTAAATAGGGCGGTCCATCCCATGTAAAAGATTTTTTATGAAGTAAAGCATTTAATCAACCCGGCCCGAATTTGGTACCCTGTAAGGGGCAATGGGGGTTTATGGGCGAATTTTTTAGTTTTGGTCAGGGTTCTGGGAGCCATTCTGCCAGTGGTTTTTTATGCCCCAGTAGTAAGGCCCAGAAAAGGGCATTGCAAAAATCGATTTGGAGAACAAACAGTTTAAAATTTTTGCTTCCTCTGTTACATAGGTGAATTTTACAAAATTTAAAAATATAAAACGCTGATTTTTGATCTCCTTTAAAGGCAACTCGAATGAAGGGGGGGTCAAATTTACCCAGGTTTTTAGGATGGGGTTGGGGGAATTAACAACTATCAAAGTTAAAGTACTATTCTCAATAAGTGTCTATTCTACCTCCCCCAAAACAACTTCAGTTTTGCTGCCATTAAGGATAGGGAATTTAGGGGTCCAAAATTTGATCTCTGATAGGGAGGGCCCTGTTTTTTTGGGAATTGGGTTCTCGTTGGTTTTAGGGTTTTAAATTTGGGTTTTTCACGCTTAGCAATGGAATTAATCCAAATTTGCGAATGATGCCCAAGTGGTAAATAAATAAATAGCAGGGCCTAGGGCACCTTTTGGGGCACCAAATCCCTATTGAAACTTAGGCATTTTTTTGTAAAAAGGGGGTGATCTATCAAATAGGTAAAATAAACCAAAGAAGGGGTATCCCCGGGGTACAATAAAGTTTAAACGGGTTTAAAGTATGCATGACAAATTTTTCAAAGGCTAGGTCAGTAGCAAAAGTGCTGAGGTTAATTGGGGTCAAAGCAACAAAAAGGGAATTTACCCCTTTGTATGCTTTTTGGGCATGAAAGGATCTAAAGCAGATTTGGAAGGCAAACAGGTTTTTTTTGACAAAAAATCGTAAATTGACTGGTACGCCTTTTTAAAAATTTGGGGAGGAACCCGATTTTAATTGGCTAATTCGAATACTTCGGGGTCAAGGGTTGGTTTTTTTTATGCTGATCACGGGCCCGTTTTAAAACAGAGGACCGTGCCTGGAGAGCGCTGTTGATCATATAGAAATGGGGCCTAAGATGGGGAAACTTCTTTAAGCATTTTGCAGGGAGAGGGCAACTTAGGTCGTGGGGTTTTGGGAAAACAGAGTTAGCTTGGTGAAGGGGGTCTAAGGGGAACTAAATCAAACAGAAAACTTCAGCCCGGGAACCCAATGGGCTTTTCAGGGTGAGACGGGACCCCCATAAGAGTGTACGGGGATCTCATCTCTAATAGCTGATTTTTGACTAAAAAAAAGGCAGAAATCATTCGGGGAAAAAAAGAAAGCTTTGAGGGGAGGATTTTCCCTGTTAACTTAAACAGTGTCGAATAGAAACTTTGGGTTGTTTTTATTTGCACTGATTAACCTAGAGAAGTGTGCAGTTTTGGCTGACGAGAGTTCACATTTATAATTTAGCAGCTTTTCATTCCAGGCAAGCCGGAAGACTTCGAGTTTGGTCATCGCCATTTACGTTCTAGTTTTCTACAGGCTTGTTTAAGTGCACGAGTGTCGTGGGTAAACCACGGTGCAAACTTCCTAGCGTGGTGTTTTCTAGTAACTAACGGGGCGATTGAGTCAAGCGCGTTGGTAAGGCTAGCGTTTAGTTCGTTGGCAAAATTGTCGAGTGAGCCAACATGACCAGAGAGTGGTGCGAGAAAGCTGGGCAGTTTTTCAGATAGTAACGAGGCCGTAGTGGCATTAATACGACGGCTAATATAAGTATCTTCACATTTTTGGCGTGGGAAGATCAATTCGATTTCAAATTTAATGAGATAGTGATCAGATAGGGCGGGTGATGTCGGGGGAAGGAAGAGTCCCGGTCAGGGCCAGTGATAAGGACTGGACCTCCTCGCCAACACTTAATCTTCTTCATAATTCAGTCGTTACTGGAGTCTCACAACAGGTTCAAAGAATTCACTGGAGATGATCAGAGTTCGACGCGTAGAGTTTTATTCTTCAACAGAAACAAAACCCGGGTTGGCTCCGGAACCAGACCGAAGTACAACTGTCTGTGCATGATCTTATAAATCCTAAAAACTGGGAGGAGAATGGGTGGAGAATACTGATTCTACGCCCTTTTCTCATTAATTTCAGCTTTGTCAGCAAGAAAGTTTTCTTTGTAGCAAAAAAGTAAGGGTGTCCCATCGCGGCCGAAATACCATGAAATCCATGGCGCTGGAGATATTCTTATTCACCATTATACATGGCCACCTGGGCCTCTCTTGTCTGCGCCTGCTCGCCCTGGTTTTTTAAGGCCTCTACAGCCTGACCTTGGACACCCTTATTGCAAAAGGGCCTCAGACTGTATTTTTTTAAACTTTTTGATTACTGTAGGGAACTGTTAGACTATGTTTTTGAGCTTTATTGAAACTTTATGATTACTTTATGATCTTTTAGGTTACATGCTTAATCAAACATATTCTATATTTATATAGATTATCATAACACACACACACTCTGGATTATATTGCTTATTACAAAGCATCTCATCGCTTAGTACAAAGCATATTATTTACAACATTTCCCCCTTTGGGACTTACAAAAGTCCACTAAAATGCTGCTTATCAGGTTAAAACATTTTTCCCTCTAAAGTGCACAGAATACACATACCGAACATGGCTCCTGGGTAACCAACACAAGGAGAAAAACGTAAACAGGCAAATCAGGAAAATCAAGTCACTAAATTCAAGAGCTTAAGCTCATACTCGTCATAATATAAATTGTCTTAACCAATCAAAATAGTGTATAGATTATATTGTCACTCTGTGAGATTATATTAACAATCAATTTTCAGTGTAAGCCACTCCAGTGGACTACTTGATTTGTGTGGATATTATAATCAGAAAACTTTGTTCAAACAGTATAATGTCAAACAATTTATCATCAATCTATGGCACATCTATGTTAATATAGGTGTTAAAGGGCCCATATTATGGAAAGCCGTTTTTTTCCTAGCGCTTATATATGTTCCACAGGAAATTACTTCCCTAAACAGCTGAGAAAACTGAAATCTGGAAGTAAACCCCGTTTTTCTGTATTTTCCTTTTTCCCAAAACGTTTTCCAAAGATGGAGCAAAAACGGCCCGTTTCCGAAATGGTTTCTTGGACGACATAGGGAACAAGTCCCGCCCCCCTCAGAGCATGCCAAGCCCCGGTGAACAACCCCCCATTTAAAGTCGTCTCAAAAAGCAGCTCTCGGCAGCGCCGCTGTTTTTACAAATTTCAAACATTGGACAAGTGATGGCGAGATGAAGCTTTCGAAGCATTAAAGCATTCACCCAAAATGGGTTGAAAGGGGTTTATTTCTGAGGCTTAAATGACATGGGGCCCCCTGTGGTCAAAAAAAACTCGTTTAAAATATCCGTAAAAATGTCCCCCACGGAGTGGCTTCTAATTCCTTTGGGGTGGGGGGTGTGTAGCTATCCCGTCATGTGCCTTCAGAAACAGGGGTTGGGGGTTCCAATTGGCATGTCAAAAAAAATGTTCTTTTTTAAATGATACACAATTTTATTGGTTATTATTATAATGTAAATTAGAAAAGGGGCAAATGTACCAGTTGTATAGCCTTTGGTGAAAATTTCAGTTGATAAGTTTTAAAATATAGTACAGAGGACAAGGCATTAGTGGCCGAAGCCTTCAACTGTGGTGAAGTGTTTTTTAACTGGGCGGTGTAGGGGGTTTTGAATTGCTTAGTAACTGTTTGGGGACGGGGAAAAGTGCTTGTGTAATGGTTTGAGGACAGGGAAAGTGCTTGTGTAACTGGGCATGGTAGGAGGAGAAAATGATGTTTTTTATTCAGAGGGATAAAAATTTTGATTTTTATTTAGAAATAGCATGGTTCCCACATGTGAGGGCTCAGAGGGTTTTTTTTTTTTTGGTTACAATGTCCCCGCTTTGGAGAACCGCTTCACAGGGAAAACAATGACGCGGGGTCACAAAAACCCCGTGCCAGGGTACAGGTGGGGGTGAGGGGCTCGCTTTGCAGACGGGTCCTAGATTTTTCCCTTGTGGCTACCAAACCGATTCCCCGTATTCAAACTGCTCAAAAGTTTGTTACTCCCAAAACCCCAAATTAGGGGGGGAATTTTTTTCCCTTTTTTCCGTGTTAAAAACTGCCCCCCCAAACCCCAATCATTCCTAAGCGTACGTGAATGGGGCTTAAAAATTTTCATCGGGAATGCGTAAAATGATACACCCCCCGATACATAGGTTCACAGAAATTGCCCCGTTCTCGATACGGGCTTGAAGCCCGGTATAAAGCGTAACATCATAATTGGAGCACAAAAAAAACAACAGTCTACTGCAAACCCCAAACGCAAAGTTGTTCTTTTTTGGGATGCGCCAGAAACAAAACCCCTGCACAGAATCCAAAACCGAAATGCCGGACGGAGGGTTTAAATTTTATTTTTAACGGTGGGTCCCGGCTACGTTAGCCAGCTTTTTTTGGTGGAAAACCCATTCACGCCGACTGCTTCAGAACTATGGCCAGTTACAGCAGGATTATCAATAAATTGAAGTTTAAAAAGATGGAGCATTCCCCCTAGTGCCCCACTGAAAATTTGGACCGGTTTAAGTGTCACCATTTTTGAAAATTTGCAATTTAGTCGGGTTATATTTGACTGGGTTAGCTAACGAGCTAGGGGTTTGCTAACTTTAGCTACAGGTTTTGGGTGTGTAAAAGAAGTAAAAAAAACTAAAGCTGGAGTCGGGAAACATTTTTAAAGTTTTGGTTGGGTCAGGGCTCATTTTTAAAGTTATGTGTTGGGACCAGGTTTTTTATAAGTCTGTCAAAAGTGTTGCTTGGTAAAGTATTGGTTAGTATATTGGGATCGGGTTAGCTAAGAGCTGGGGGGCAAAGTTAGCTACAGGTTGTTTGGGTGTGTAAGAAGAAGTAAAAAAAATAAAAAATTTTTATTAAAATAGGTAAGGATTGCACAAAATTTTATTTCTACTTATTAGGCCTGTCTAAGCGAAAAAAAGTTTTCCCAAAGACAAGGACTGTGCGCTTGAAGAATGGCAGACGTATAAAAAACCAATCATGGACTGAGTTCTTCTACAAGGGGGCCAGGAGGGGGGGAAAAAAAAGTGGGGAAAAATTGTAACCCGTGCAAGAATCCAAAACATGAAGACCCCATTTCCCCCAAAGTGTCTGCACCCAGAACGCATTTAAAGAGACAAGAGCAAATGGTTGCAGCGGGGTGTTACCAAGCTTTTGCACTAATGTGTCTTTACGGTTGTTGGGTTTCCTTATTACACCCTATGTTTTTCTTTGATTAGGATTTTTACATTTTGATAAAAATTTTGATGTTGTTGAAAATTTTTGACAAAATTGAAAACACTTTTTCCTAAGTGGCAAGAAATAAGATGTATTTTTTCTTTTAGCACCCCAGCTTTGTATAAGCTTAAGAAGGCACTAACAAACAAAGATCCAAAAGGATGGGGGAAAAGCTGAGCCCTCACCTCAGAACCTCAGCTGGGTCTTCCAAGTGTCATCCTGCGCTTTGCTCCAAAAAAGTTGTTTTTCCCATTTTGGAATCGGGGGGTAACAAAAAACACTGTTAAACATCTTTATATTGTGCTCATGCAAGTACTGTAATTATTCCTTTTTTAAAAAAAAAGGTTTACCTGTCTCCATGCATTTAAATAAAAATGAAAACCATCCCCAAGCCAAAACAGTGCTGGAACCCCACTTTAAAAGTGCAGTTTCCAAGTTAAGAAGGGAGAGTGCAGCAAAGCAGTGAAGACGGGCGCAAATTTCCGTTGTTTAACGCCCCAAACCCATTTTTATACTAAATACACAAGCTAAGAAACAATTGAAAGGGAACAAATATGGAAAATTTTGTATGGATTTTTTTAAACTTTACTTTAAAAAGAGAGCTGATGGACCCACTTTTTAGTAGGTTACAGGACCCTCAAATATTTAATGAATTGTTGAAGATCCCCGTCCCAGAAAAACCTAGGGGGCCCCAGTGGGGACCGCGGGGATGTATTGCAGCCTTCGGGTTTGTCCCCTTCAAGAAGATGCGGTTGAACCCCCTGAATGTTCGGCATCAGGTAATTTTTCGCATATACCGCGCCCCACAAGTGCTAACACTTTTTTTTGGTGGTGAGAAAAATGTATTTCTTTTTTTTATTCACCCCCCGCTTTGTATGTGTTGGGTTGAAAATGCTGCCTCCCCCGCCCAACAAACTGTGGGGACCGGTTTCACCGGAAGTTTCCCCCAAAGGGCCCAAAAATGGGGATGCAATCCAAACCCGTGAAACGACCAACTTTTTTGTTTACACACACACCCCTTTTTATTTTAAAATTCTAGTACAATTTAAAAAAACAAATGAAAAATTGGGGGAGTGAATTTTTTTTATTTAAAGTTACTTTGTGTCCTGTTCAGTCAAAGGGCCGGTTGAAAACCCGGGTTTTCTCGCCCTGGGGTTTGGGAATTCACGGGTACCGCTGCACCACACAGGCCCCGTAAAACAACCCCGACCCCGCGGCCCAGGTGCCCCAGCACACCAGACAAGCATCTGTATGCTTTGAACCTGTAACGTGAGAAGAGGGTACATGTTGAATAAAAAAAAAAATTTTGATTAGAGTTTGTTTTTTTTTGGTAGGTTTTTTTTCCCCTTTTGGGTGGTTTTTCGGGGTTAGGGTGGGTTTTTTGGGAATTTTATTTAAAATAAAACAATTTTTAAAAATTTAATGGAACCCTTATTTAAAGACAGATGCTTTACCCTTTAACTTATCAAGAGAGAACATGGTAGACAAAAAAACTTTTGTTTAATTTTCATATATTAATTTTAATGGGCTCTGAGCTAAAAAAAGTACAGCTAAAATTAAGAAGTACTTCAGTAAAACAAACAGTTTTTTTGTATTGATCGGGTTTAAAATGAATTCTGCTAGTGAAATAAATAAACCCCCAAAGCAAAATTACTGCCTCATTTTTATTGTCATGCACAGTATTATCCATTGGTTTGATTTTTAGGAAATTTTGTATGCATAGAAAAAAAAATACTTACTTTTCCATTTTGCTATGTGAAACGCCCATAGTTGCTCTATCCCTTATGACATTTGGAGGGCGAAAAATGTCCCAAGCAAAATTTCCGAAACCCCTATTCCCCCATATGAAAGGGGGGTTCTGGATTCAAAATTCATTTTGCCGAAGAACCTATTGATGAGAAAGGTAAGTCTACAGGGTTTTCCCAAAATTCATAAAAATACATTGATTACCGGAAAATAGAAGTTTTTTCACAAGCACCTTTGGATCCCCCGCAGCACAGTTTCTCTTTAATTTGGGATTGTGGCACAATTTCTACAGTACACCTGTTTGAGAAGTAGTGAGAAAATTATCAATATGATACTTTTACCAAAAAAGTAGCGCTGCGGGGTTTGGGGTGCAAAATTGCATCCCAAAAAAATTGGCTAACTAGCTCAACAAAAAGTCAATCCCGTTGCTGCAAGTTTATTCAATAAATTTGGAATGAGCCCTAAACAGACCGCTACAGCGAGAGTGTGCTCCCCCAACCCCCATACACACAAAACAAGCACGCATAAAGTACAATATTTAAAGAAATTGTTACCACTGGAAACGTTCTGCTGGGTTTTTGTAATGGAATGCCTCAGTGCCCCTTCCCCTTCTGGGTCAATCCCGGCTCAAAATGTAAGGTTGAGACTGCCCATGGTTAACGTATCAGGTTGTTTTCCTTTACACATGGGCGCCGCTCCCCCGCCCCACCGGCGATTGGGGCCTCCTCGTGCTTGATTGGTGTGAGGCGGCCCCAAAAGAGACATGCTTAATAACTACTCCCCCCCCTCAAAACAGCTGTTCTTTACAATGGGGAAAAAAGGAGACTGAAACACACACCACAAAAAGTGGTTTTTGGATTTTTTTTTTGATATAGTTTCACAAAAATCTTTTCGCCCCCCCGGAAAAGTTTTAAATAGCCCAATTAGTACAATACCCCCCTTTTAAAAAAACCATACTTTAAAAAAAAGTCGTCTTTTAGTGTCGTTTGTACTTCTCTCGTCTTCACAGACACTTTGCGTGCCCTAGGGGGTCACTAAAAATGAGAGGATACTAAACCTTTCGTTCATGTTGCATGGGTATCTTCCAAACTTTCAGTCCAAAGTGGTTGGTTCTCGGTTTTGATAGGGGTAAGGTGGCTTTGAGGTTGGATGGTTGTAGGGGGAGGTGGTTTGGGGAGGGTGACTTAGGGGTAAGGTGGGTAGGGGGAGTGCGTTGCCAGTGCCCCGCAGCGTTGGGGATCCCCAATGACATCAAGCATGAATTCAGGCGACGGGTCCTGAGATCTTTTTCTTTTGTCAACTATTCACTTGGTCTCCACCGTGTTGGTGTTGGTTTATTAACCCACGGGTTCCAGTTCACGATTTTCTTTATTAGGTTTTTTGGTTTTTTTGCACCTCTGATGGTAAACTCGATGGGGAAACCCCGGATTATGCCTATGTGCTTCCCATAAAATCCCCCCGGGAGGGTGTTCAAAACTTTCCCTTTTTTCCAGGTTATTTTCGGGGGTTTGGTTTTTATGGGGGGGAATCTGTTTTGGTTTGGGGTTGATTAAAGTTATTTTTTGGGGGATTTTCCCTTTATCTTGGGTTTTCCATTTTTATTATTAAAATTTTAAAAATTTTGTGTTTTTTTTTATTTTTTTAGGAAAGGGGCAAGCATTAATCGGTTTTGTGGCCCCCGTTTTATTTTTTGCTTTTGTTTTATAACATATAAATTAATCTATCAAAGCTGTTTACCCCCTTTCTTTCCTTTTTTCAAATGGTTTTGGTGAAAATTTTAGGAGTTTTGGGTGTATTCATTTTGGTCTTGGTTTTGGGGCTTGTGTTAATTCTTTTATCTAGGGGGATTTAATTATTTTGGGGTGGCAATTTTCCTTGTTTTTGCGGTTCCGGCTGTCAAAGCCAGTTATCAGCTTTTTGTTTTTTTTTTTTCTTCGGCCTAAAAATACTGAGGAAAAAAAAAAACCTTTGTTAAATTATTCCTCCCTTTTTTTTTTTTTCCCCTTTATTGAGGGCCTTCCCCGGGGTCGTTCTTGGGGGGCGGTTCCCTGCCCTTCGGGTCTTTCTTTGGGTTTTTGGGGTGATTCTTAAAATTCGGGTTCACTTTTTGTTTGTCCAAAACCCCCTTAATTTTCGGACTTTTTGGGGCCCGCGGGAGATTTGGGGGTTTTGGGTCTTTCCCCCGGGACTTGGAACGTTTTGTGGGGGGGTCCCCCCTTCTTTTTGTGGGGGGGAAACCCCCCTTTGACTTGGGGGGGGGCCCCCTTTGCAGGGCGTGTTTCTCCCCTTGCCGTCCCTTTTGGTATTGCTTGCAGCAATGTTTTTAATGGTAAAAACTTTTATTGTTTTAGTGTGTTGGGGTTTGGGAATACTTTAAAATTTTCATTGGGTTGGGCCCCCTTTTTTAACCCCTTGGATAACCTCTGGCCCCCTCTAGTTGGTTTTGGGTTGTCTTCGTTCTTTCCTTGGGGTTTTACTGGTGAAATTCACTTAGGAGGGAAAAGGCAAAATTTTAATTTTTTTTTAAATGCTCCAGGGAGGTTATAGGGGTTAAGATATGGTAAGGATTTTTCTCCTGTAAAAATTTTCTTAAGTTTTTGTCTGTTATTTTTTAAGCCATTAGCCCGGGAAAAAGTTCCACCAATTAATTTCCTGTATTCCAATTTTTTTGAATTTTTTGTTTTAAATCCCTTTAAAGGAAACTTTTTTCCCCTTTTACGGGGGGTTGGATCCAAAACCCTTGTTTTCTAGATCTTAATTGTTTTGAAATTTTGTAAAAATGCGGTTTTGTCTAGCTTAATTTGTTGGAAAGCCTTGGGGGAAGTTTTTGCCAAAATTTTGGGGAGTTCTGCTTCGGGTTGTGTTGGGCCTGACCCATCTGCTGAAATTCAATCAAACCAAAATATAAACCTCATTCTTCATTTTGGGGGGTAAACCACGTATTTATCTTTAGTGTCTAAAGGGGACCGCTGGTGGAGGGATGTGTGCTTTTGGGGGCCGAAAAGCTTTCCTTACATTATTTGAGACACAGTCACATTTGCAATGTTCTATCTTTTGGGTGCTAAAAATGGGGCGCCCACCGACTGCCTGAAGGCGTTTGATCACTTCCCCCTTGCGCGATGGTCCTGACCATGCGATTTCAATAGCAAAGCAACAAAAAAAAGGGCATCAAAAAAGACCATGGGGGCTTTCCAAAAACCCTTTTTGGGGCCCTCCTGGTAACCTTACAGACCTTTTTTTAGCCTCCCGATGTTTCAAAATATCACCTCTCTTGCCAGTAAAAGAGGGGAGAGTCGAAAAATGGCGCCAATTTCTGCAAACAGTAGTGGGCCATACTGTTGGATTGCCCCTTTTAGGGGCTTCTCAGCAAAATTTTTACCTGTGGCATAGAGGTCTTTTTTTTTTGGTGAGCTGGACACTTGATGATTGCAACGTTTTGGGGAGGTTTAGATTAGAAGCAAACACTTTCTCCATGTCTTACTGGGGTCCCCACTGCTCTACAAAATCCTCTCTGTTTCCCAGTTGTCCGTCTTAGGGGACACACCCCGTATGCGTTTTGGAACTGTATATACTTTTTTAATTTTTCGCTGCCCTCGAGCAATTTAATGGGCTTTTAGCTTAAAATTTGTTTTTGTGGAACTTTTCAATTTTAGTTGTTAATTTTTTGGTAAAGGTGTTTTTTTTTTTATTGTTTTTTGCCTTTGGGATGATTTCCTGTCATTTTAAAAACAGGAGCCGGTCTACAACAATGGAGATCTGCTGTAATAGGTTTTGAGAAGCGGGTCTCACGTGCCTGCAAAAAATTTCATGAGTTGTTGGACACAGCATGTGGAGATCGTCCCCCCAGGGAATACCATCCGAGTTGCGGATTTACTGTATTGATGTTGGATGTTAGTTCGGGGCTGAGAGTATACCCTCCCATTTTTTTAGCCTGAGTTAGAACAAACCCCCCCGTGGGCTTGTGAGCAAGGGGTTTTTAATGATGAGATTTAAAAGGGGTCATGGGGGCCCCAAGTTAGTGGGGAGGGGCTTTTTTAAAAAGCGAAAGCGCTGCAGCCAGTCCTGAAAAAAGGGGGGAGACCGGATCAATTTTACCAATTTTGGGTATAGTAGCTAAAGGTGTTTACCGTTGGCGTATCTGCTTAATATTCTTTCATTTTTGGCTGTTTTTGCAACATAAAAGGGAAAAGGCTTTGAAAAGCCCGGTTTCCGAGTGTGGAGCGTTGCAGGCCCTTTAGTGGCAGAAGGCTCCCAGCATCCTCAGTCATGTAATGGGCTGAGTGTTATTTTTTTTCCCGCGTCGTATGAGGGCTCCGAGGTGCTGTCTTGACAGCATGGGTCACAAATCCACTGACACTGTATCCCGCCCCCCAGAAAAGAAACTCTGTCCCACGTTTGCGGTTTGGGAGCGTTATTTTGGTTCTACGGGGAGGGGGCAATTAGCCTTTTACCCCCGTAAATCCCTTTCCTAGGTAATCAACTTCCTTTTGGGCAAAACTGCAATTTGTCTCGGCGACTTTGTGCCCGCCGTTGCTAGCCTGTCAACACTGCAACAAGTTGTTCAAAAGTTGTTTTGTAGGACTAAGAAAATAAACTCCCATAGGGCACTGTACTGGGGATCTAAATGTTGCAATTTGGGCTAACCTCTTTAAATAGCGGGATATCAACATAACCTTTTGAGGACGCGTGTTTTTGTGTAAATGTTGCTGCTGTATGTAAAGGCAAAAAAATATTTTTGAATCTGGATGTAGGGCACACTAAAAAAAGTGAGAAAAATCAATTCAGTGTACCGTTTGTGTTAGGTGGAATGTTGGTCTAGGTATGTGGGTCTGGGACGGGGTTTGTCTCGGCTTTCACAATGGAGTTGAAGGCTCTAAAATTTCATGCACTAATAAAAAAACGGCAAAATGTGGCTTTTTAATTGGAAAATCAGAGTATTGAAAGGGCTTTTTGTTTTTATCAATACCCGTGCCAACGGGCCCTCAATTGGGGGTTCTAATTCCTTCTATAGCTGCTGTTCACGGTATTTTTTTCTATAGGGGGCCTTACTGGGTTTTAAGTTTTATGCTTGGGGTTTTTTGCTGCTTAACTTTCCCCACTTGTCTTATGTTTTTGACCATAACCCTGTGTGTGGCAGACTGGGGTTTTGTGGTTGGGGCAGTTGGCTGGAGGGGGGGGCGGAGAGGGCGGCGGGGGTTCCCCCTCCCCCACACCGGGACCCCATCGGACTGAGGGGGATAATATCTTTTGTGGTGTGGTGTTGTCCCCATGTCGTGAGCCGGAACCACGGGGAAGGGCGCCGCACGAGAGAGCGAGGGCGAGAGAGGAGAAAAGGAGGGGAAGGACGGTTCCCGTGTGGTGGAGGAGGGCGAGAAGCCCTGTGGTGTGTGTGGGGTTCGAGAGAGAGAGAGAGAGAGGAGGGGTTCCCGCGGGGTGGCGGAGGAGGGCGAGAGAGCCCTGGTGTGTTTTAGTGGGGTAAAAATAAACGGCTTTTGCTCCCAAACCCCAACCCCCCGCAAGTCTCGCCTCTCCCTACCTGAAAAGCGCGTTGCTACACTGGGGGACTTTGTTTCAATAATTTTTTCATGTTCGGCTATTAAAGGGGATCTGTGGTGAGAGTTCTTTGATTTACTAAAACTTTCTTTCCGTCCCTATCAACTTTGTGTGGGTATTCTAAAGTAAGTCCCTCAATGCCTAAGTTTTTGTTTTGGGTGGTTTCCATTCATGTACTTGCAATGCCGCTTACCATTGGGCCAAGTTATGGATTGTTTTCCTTTTGTCACCTCAATGTGCATGGGGGGGTGGGTTTGCATTGAAACCAGTTTTTTAAATTTTTTAAGGGAGCTTATGGCTGTGTCCCCTGGGGTCCCATATACAGTTTTGGTGACCCCAAAAGTATGGTTTTCTGTTTTTAGGCCACAGATTCCTATAGTCTGTCTGTTGTCCTGTAGAGTACAAAGGAGTGGTAGTTTGGTTCGATGGTTTTTCCATTTGGTTTTCAGCATGGTTTTCACGTTTTTCCACCTTGGAGGGAGACTGGGTTTTGGGGCATTAGCCGGAGCCCCTATTCCAAAGGGGGGGTTATGCTAGGTCTCTCCAAATGACATCATTTTGTGAAAGGTCTTCTGGAAAATCTATAGAGATTCCTTAGTGCACATAAGTTGGCTTTTTTTTGGGAACAAAATGTTTCCCTCTTTTGTGATCCTTGAGTCATTAGCCATCATCGACTTTCTTTTTCTTTCCCCAAAAATGGACGCTTTCCCCTCCTCCCGTTCTTCTCCCGGAATGGGACTACCCTCCCCCAATTTTCCCCCTTCTTGTTAGCCTCAAAGGTCTTGTGTGGTGGAGTGGTTTTTATTTCTCACATCTTTTCCCCTGGTTTGGGCCCGTAGGATCCTCCTCCCCCATGTCTTCAAAACTACCCGTTAATACTTTTGCAGGGCCTTTTTTTATAGCCCGGCTGCAAATGTGAAATCGGGAGGGGTGCTTGGTAGCGGGGACAGTGCTGACGGCCCTTCTAATGCTGCCTTGAGTGGGGGGGAGCGGTTTTTTTCTTACCCCCCTTTCGATAGTAGTCATTTTGTCCTTGTGGCTGACTGCCGCTCCCCGTTGTCTGCCTGCGGTTATTGTGATGTCTTTTTATCTTCGTCGTTTGGTTTACTCTTTCTGCTGTATTTCTTAGTGGCCACCCCTTCCCTCCCTTCAGGGGGGGTGCCATTTTTTGGGTCTGCGGGGCGGTTTTTATCCCCTCCCCTTTTAGGGAAAAGCTCTCCCGATCACATTGTTCCCCTGTGCCTGGTGGGGGTTTTAGGTGATACTGAAATCCCCTGCAGCTTTCCTTGTATTTTGCTTCTTCTTCCCCCTCATCACACACTCTTGATACTGGAAATGTCCCTTTGTTAATTTTTGCTGGGGGCATATGGTGGTGGCGGGCTGGTTTTGACAGAGGGGTTGACAGGCCATAGCGGGGAGTGGCTGTGTTTTGCTCTTTTTTTTTTTTCTTTTCCTTTCCTGGCTTTGCCCTTTTTGCCCTTTTTCTAAACCATCAACATCCCCTTTTCCCCAATCTTCTAGTTCCCCTTTTTCATTTATCTTTGCCCCGTGGTGGGGTTTTTTATTTTCCTCCCCTTTCGCAGCATGCTCTACGAATGTGCCCCTTTATTGGGCCCTGGGGTCTTCCTGATTCCGTCATGCCACCGGTCCAAAAAAAGTGGACTGTTTTTTCGATCCCGATTTTTTTCTAATCATCCCCTCCATTGGTCACAACCCCTCCCTTTTTTACTTTTCCCCCATTATCCCTGTCCGCGCTGCTTGCCCTGACTGGATTTTTGGTTTCGTCTAATCTTTTTTTTCTTATTTTAAAAGAAGTATTTTACCGCAGTAATGCCGGTTATATTTTTTTCCTTTATATGACCAAATTTTAGTTTTTTGTCCCCTTCCTTGTGAGTTTTAGTAATTATTCAAATTTGCCAGTTTTCCCCCTTAAAATCTTCTTTGGGACTACGGAAAACACAGCCGTGGATTCACCCTATGGCTTCTCCTTGTAACCCCAACCCCTTGGGACCCAAAAGGGATTTAAAGGGCGTTTCTACCGCACCCGGAAACTCCCCCAACGGCTCCAACAATTAGTAAATTTTTTACAGTCCCAAACCCATGTATTGCCTTTTCCCCCCGGCACGTCGGAAAATTTTTCCTGTATTTGCTTAGGTTTACAAATTTTTTTTATCGCCCAAAATTTCAGATTGATTAATTGTCCGTCTTTCCCTGTTCCACCTTCTCAAATAGGGTTTTTTCCAAACCAAAAATGTGTCCCTTTTTCCTTGGTCGCAAACTCCTATATTATCAAAATGTTTAAGAAAATATTTTTAAATTTTGCTACCCCCATCCATTAATATTTTCCCAACTTATATAAAAAAAATATTTCATTTATTAGATACTTTTTATTCAAACTCTCCTCTACTCCCCTTTTGGGACACTTTAACGCCCGAAAAGTATCCGGGACATGCAGAGAGAATTACGACTTTTATTCACTTCAAGCCGCAACCTATTTGATCCCCCCTCTCCCTCTCAAATGCCCCCACCCCCGCACAGCACTTTTGCTCAAGGGGAAGAAGCAAAGACCTTATTTTATTCCCAAAGCCTAATCTTTAATTCAAAAAATTATTTTTAGGTTACAATAATACACTTTTATTTCACATCTATTTTAAATGTTTTATAATAAAAAAATACAGCAAATTTACATGCACTATTGTTTTTTTCTTGCCCAAATGTTGCAATTACATTTTTCAACGTTGCAATTTTTTTAGCAATTTCGCACCTCGCAGTCCCTAAAAACCCCTACAACTGTTTGCATACAAAAATCCTTCTGTCGCATCCCAAACGGTCTCCCAGCGATTTTTATACAAACCGACCCCCTGTTGCAGTCCCCCGGGCCACGATGGTGTACCCTCAAATCAAAACCCCCGCCCATTCAGACCTTCCTTTTGGGGAGCTCAGTACTCAGCGAACCCTACTGAAATGAAAAACGGTTCCCCCAGTGTGTGTAGCATTTTGCAAAACAATTTTATCTATTTAGTCCCCCCCCTTTTCGGGGGTCCCCCCGACCCAGCTAAACACTACTGGAAACGGGGGCGGTTCCCAAAAGTTGGGCAATCCCAATATAACCTATAAAAATCGTCCGGTTCTCACACTTCAACAAAATTTACAGATTTTAAAAACTTTACAAGCACAACGATATACAACAAATTTTATACACCGTCCCTCTTCACTTTTAGCAGCAATCAATACTACCCATTCTGTGTGTAATTATTTCTGAATTATGCCTAGCCTGAGGGGTGCAGCCCTCCAAATATCCCCCCTTAACATAGGCACAATTATCCAGCATGCTATACACACATTCAATAGCCCTTCTCCCCTCTTCTCCACATTCATTCTTTCCCCACCCTGGTGTTTTCATACAAAGTTCTAAACTCTGTACCCCCAGCGATTAGTTTCAGTTTGTATTATTTTTTTGAATCTGGGTTTTATACTTTTGTTACACAAATGTTCCCTTTTTTTCTTTAAAACATCTTTAACTAAGTTCTTTGAGGAGAGACATTCTGATTTTTTCCCACCCCGGGGGAGTCCTGCATCAGGGCACAATAAAAATTTGCAGAATTTAGAAAAGGTTTCTGCTTACCCTTTTAATTTTGTGTACATGATGTTTTTGGGTTTGGGTGGGCTGTCCCCCCGGGTGGGGTTTCAGGTCTTTTCTCTCCTGGCTGGGTCGCCAATTATTCGGGGGAAAGGGAAAATCCCCGGGCAGGGGCCCGTGATAAGGACTGGACCCCCTCGCCCAAAACTTAATTTCTTTTTAAATTCAGTCGTTATGGAGTCTCACAAGGTTCAAAGAATTTATGGAGATGATCAGGTTCGACGATAAGTTTTATTTTCAACAAAACAAAACCCGGGTTGGTCCCCGGGCCAGATGAAGTAAAAATGTTGTGATGATTTTTAAAACCCAAAAACGGGGGAAATGGGTGGAGAATATGATTTACGCCCTTTTCTCATTAAAAAGCTTTGTCAGCAAGAAGTTTTTCTTTTACAAAAAAGTAAGGGTGTCCCATCGCGGCCGAAATACCCCTAAATCCATGGGCTGGAGATATTCTTATCACCATTTACATGGCCACTGGCCTCTCTTTCTGCCCGCTCCGCCCGGTTTTTTAAGGCCCTCAGCCTGCCTTGGGGCACCCTTATTGCAAAAGGGCCCAGACTGTATTTTTTTAAACTTTTTTATTCTGTAGGGAAACTTTAGACTGTTTTTGAAGCTTTTTGAACTTTTTTGAATTTTTTTATGATCTTTTTAGGTTACATGCTAATCAAAAAATTTTATATTATGTAGATTTTTCATAAACACACACACCTGGTTTATTGCTATTCAAAGCATCCACCTTAGAAAAAAATATTATTTCAAACCCCTGGGAGACCCCCAGCGAAAACGGAAGCCCCGGTCGAACCGGGCAAGGGTTTGCCGCCCTGGTGGGTTTGGTTTATTAAAAAATTTTGGGGAAACCCGCAGTACAATAAGATCGGAAGGCCTTATGAGGGACGGTGGAAATTTTTCGGTTTAAAATTAAAATCACCGTAATGGAAAATTTTAGTCGGTCAAAAGTCCAAAAATGAAAAAGGGAACTTTTAAAAAAGAGCAAATAGGGCCGGTGGCGGGAAGTACTGCTAATAGAAGATGAGATTCGATGTAAGGGAGAATCAGGACTTCGAAGGATGTAAATTTTTTGTTTGTGTTGGGAGTAAACTAAGGTAGGGTTAAATATAGGGGGAAACCCCCCCCTTTTTTCGTCTCCCCCGGGAACTGAAACTAAGAAATTTGGGGGAGAGGTTTTTAAATTTGGGGCAGAAACTCTTTTGGCTTTAGCCAGGTTTCACAGAGACCCATCATGTCTAGGATTAAATGTTCAAAATCAAATCATTGATCAGCAAACGCTTTTTTTGACAATGATCTTATATTAAATGAAGCCCACAGTGAGGGTTCATACTGCAGGTTTTTATCAATTTTTAATGGCAGTATGCGTGGGTCGAATTTCAATTAAGTTGCTGTAATTTACTGTGGGTCGGTAGGAAATTTGAGGGGGCGCGGTGGGAAAAGATAAGTCTTAATTGGAAGGACTGTACTGTAATTTTCAAATCGAGAGGTGCCGCTGCCAGAGGATAAAGTAAAAGCAGACGGGGTAAAACTCGACAGATATGGGGAGAAAATGGCGAGGGGGGGGCACAGTTCAAGTCTGTTCTGCTGTAAGCTCTAACCCGGCAGATCCACACCCTTTCTAGGCCTAGCAGGTTTCTCTAATCGCCTGCATCCCGGCGAGCTCTAAAGGACAGATGTCAGCTTTCCTTAAACATCTTTTCTATGTTGCTAGATAAAAAAGCAGCGCCTACCCCATTAGGGTGGAGGCCGTCAGCTTTCAGCAAGCCGGTTTGCCCAGAAGGAGGGCCAGTTACTAAGAAGACTAATCCCTTTTTCTTCACAGTACTTCGCCAGCCAGAGGTTGAGGGGAGACTAATTTTGCTATAACTTCATCATTGCCCCTCGCGAAAGGTAAGGGCCAGAGACAATTAATCGATGCCCACACATCTTCCTAAGCGAGGTCACATGTCCTGGCTAAAGTTGGGGCTTGGTGACCTCCGATTGCCTCATCCTAATTCATTTGGGGCCGACGTGTACTATGATATTGCTATCCTCACTTGGGTGGACCGTTTTGCCTCTTTCTTACCCTTGTGTCTGAACCTATTGTTCGCCAGCACCCTTAAGTTAGCCTCAATGGTCGTAGCTCTGGCCCCAGGTAAACAGAAAACCTCGGCGGCGACTCAAGCCTAACATTACGGGTGATGGAATCGCCGATAACTAGGGTGCGAGACAGTGAAACGATTAGCCATCGGTAGCACCGGTGGCGAATCGGGCCGCACAAGTGGCGGCTGGAACCGGCGGGCTCTCCGACGTCCGGAGACCGGGACAAACTCGTCACCCACTGCCGATGGAGCTACGCTATCTTCGCTAACGCTCGGGCTACTGCTAGCGCTCGTGAGCCGGCTAGATGGCCACGTATCTAGGCTGTCTGGGGTGCCCGTCTCGTCTAAGGTAATCGGCTTATCCGCTTCTAACTGACGGACACGTCTCTCTAACAGAGACAACCTCTCTAAAACGAGCACACAAGAGGGGCACGGAGAACAAGAAGCCATGCTTACCCTTGCCGGTATGGTTGGGAGACTAGGTCGGGTTGTATGGGGGAGCCAGCAGCTGAGATCGAAAAATACGCTGGTGGAAAAATTGACACGGTCGGATGCAAAAAAACAAAACAAAGACAAAAACAAATAAAATAAACCGAATCTGTAGTTGTCTGGTGGGATTCGGTGATCTAAAGTTTTAGATGGAGCGAAGTTTAGCGGAGCTGTTTGCAAAACACCGGGCGGCGAGAACGGCAAAAACTTTCCAAGTAGCTTGCCCAACACTGGTTATAATCACGTGAGAAATGATCAATAAATAGGCATTGTAAATGTTACAGGTACCAGCTGGTAGCAAATAGACAGATAGTGGTTTCTGCAAACAGAAGAAATAAATGAGACAGGGCAACTTCACTTCTGTTTGTTTAGCCTCGCTCAGCAGCAAGTTTATTCACCATATGCAAAATAAACCTTTTTCTTTTACTACATTGTTTCAATATGTTCTTTTATGCATTGTCAGGCTGCATCTCTCATATGAAAAAGACATATTCTCCAAAATAAAATACAGCCACATTTCAACATTCAGTCTATTTACTGAGTTATAAGTTCTGTTGGTTAAAACAGTAAAATAATAACAATAACTGTTACACTTCTAGGTTGTCTCATGTAACCTTAAAATAAAACCTAGCATACTGCTACTATTTGTATATGGCCATTAAGTATAGAGCTTTCCTCTACTTTTAACCTTTTAAAATCTACCTAAACATTTTAACAATCTTACACATTAGGAAAATATTATGAAGTCAACCCAAATGTTCATGGAGCCAAAAATAAAACTCTTTGACGTGATTTGAATATCAAGAACAAAGTTTACCATGGCGCCATCTTATAACAAACACGGCACACCAGAAAATCCAACTACTCAATTACACACAACCACATCAATGTATCCCTACAAGAATCTATTTCCCGGGTAATCAGACATTAAGCAACATGTTTATATAGCAAAACTTAGTTAGTTAACTTAGATTACTACTTCACAAACCTGCAAACAGGAGAAATAAATGAGACAGGGCAACTTCACTTCTGTTCGTTTAGCCTCTCTCAGCAGAAAGAGGGAGACAGTAAAGCGCCAATCCGGTCGTAAAGACCGCCCTAGAGCGAAGTAAAGCACCACACTGCCCACATAGTGTACATAGTGAAAGGCTAGAATGTATATAGTGTAGATACTGTGGAAACATGTTGACTACACATGGAAACAAAATACATTAACATAAATGTGACCACACATTGGTGGGCGTCACATAAAGCATTTAATACAAATGTAAATTGTTATTAGTTTAAAAGTGGTAGGGGTAACACTGTACAGTAAATACACACTAAATACGTATTACATTTTCTGTCTTATAGCAGTGCCACAGCGGTCGCTGTCCCTCCACCTTCGCTTCATCTGAGCTCCGACCAAGAACTGCTTCACCGGAACTGTTCCCACCAGCAGAAGGTCTGGATGAAGACAGAGCTGGAGTCCTTGGGCCTGAGGCCAGGTTCACGTCCTGTTCAGCACCTGGAGGGAGTTCCAGGCCTCTGCTCTGTGAGGCATTGCTTTGATGAGGCAGGCGGTAGAATACTTACTTTAGCACTGGTTCTGCTCTTAGATGCTTGTTTAGGAAGGAAATGCACTTACGATTTCTGGTGACTAGTAGTTCTCTTGCCTACCTATGTTGAATGCACTGTAATGTAATGAATTGGTAAATGTCAGTGTAGCTACCGGTGATCATTTCAAGTCAAGGAATTAGCCAGTTACAAAGTGTGTTTGACATCTTTAGAAAAAAGTGAATACAAATTTATATTAACTTTAATTCTGTAATAGTTCAAATTATACTCACATTTCCGTGCCATCTTTTGTCAGTGATCAGAACTGTTGGTAGACTGGCGGTGTGAAAGAGAAGTGTTGCTACGATGGGGGTGAAGGGGGGAGGGAGGACAATAATAGAATATGTTTTCTTAACAAGAGCATGTAAGTGTTTATGAACACAATGACTTACCTGAAGAATACATTTGTGTGCATCATGTATAATGTAACTGTAATAATGCAAAACTCTGAATCATATTAATTATGGAATTTGATCCGCAGAGAGTGCCCCAGGAATTATTGGCAACCATGAGCCAAAAAGGCTGTACAAATTAAAACACAAGTAATGAGCTATATTCTGTGTTCTGAAAATTCTGATAATTACCATTTTACTCAGCTGCAACTTATTTTTTAAAAAGCACTATCTCTAAGGTGTGCTTTCCTTTATTCTGAAAAAGAGATGCATGTCTAATTGTTTTTCTTCTTGCTTTTATTTTCCTTTGAAACTGGTATAAATAACTTATTGCTATTCACATTTTACAGTTAACATTTATTGTGTGTAAACTTCTGGTAGGTATGCCAGCATTGTTTAAATCAGTATTTACATGATGCTTTCAGTGCATTTTTCATTTCTGTCACGTATTTCCGGCCTGGGGCGCAAAAATCTTTGTCCATTTACTCTCGTTATAAGTTGTACATGCGCAGTTCGCTCCTCTCAATACAAGAGATAGGAGCTTGGTGGGGCGCAGCTTTCCTGCGCCCCACCAACGAACTGCGCATGTACAAACAGCATTTATCTGAATGCTGCTGATTTACACACCACCAACCACTGGTTGGCAGCAGAGAGCGAGTGGCTTGTGGTACATCTGACATAAAATGCGCCAGAATGAGACAATATACTCGGTCGTTTTCAAGGAGCTGGTTTAGTAGGAAGGCTTGGCTAACTGTATGTAGTGACACCAATGCTTTATTTTGCTTTCCCTGCATCCTTTTTCAAATGACAGGTCTCAGACCCAGCATGGATTCAGACAGGTTTGAATGATTTAAACCACATATCAGAAAAATCAAAAGCAAATGTTTGGGAAAGTAAACATAGCTGCTCAGCTTGATGAAGGCTACAGGATAGGGATCTGTAAGCATAATGAAGAGGTTGACAAAAACAGGCACATCCTGTCTAAAATAATAAACTGTGTCAAGTTCTGTGGTGCCATAGAGTCATTGACAAATGTGTATCTCTCAAGGAGAGAAGGGCAAAATTTATGTACAAAAAGTTTAAGCCACAAGGTGGCAAAATCATATATCTTTGAGCCAGTTCACTCAGCTTTTTGATGGCACTGGGTATTTCAAATGTAATACCATATTAATTAATTTGTTTCTTAAATGTTATTTTCTATTAGGTCTTATTGTGTTCATAATTTTCTGCCATTGTCTCAGGCTTTTGTGTTGTCAGATTTCTGTTGCACTTATTGAGGCACTTTTCGGTTACTTTAGTCTTTCACCATTACATATTGTAGTATAAAAGATAATTATTATAAAGAATTTGCACTAATTGAAGTACCTTAACTTACCTTAAGCACGTTTCATTACAACAAATGTTCATTCAGCTCAGCAAATACAAATAAAGGCCTTTTAATTTATTTAAATACACTGATGATACCTTAGTACATGTTTGTTTGATTTTTGGTATAGCCCCCCCTGGAGAAAAATGCACCAGCCGCCACTGTAACTGGCCCTCCTTCTGGGGCAAACCTGGCTTGCTGAAAGCTGACGGCCTCCACCCTAATGGGGTAGGCGCTGCTCTATTATCTAGCAACATATATAGATGTTTAAGGGAAAGCTGACATCTGTCCGTAGAGCTCGCCGGGATGCAGGCGATTAGAGAACCTGCTAGGCCTAGAAAGGGTGTGGAGTCTGCCAGGTTAGAGTTTACAGCAGAACAGACTGAGACTGTGCCCCCCCCTCGCCATTTTCTCCCCATATCTACTGAGGTTTACCACTCTGCATTTACTTTATCCTCTGGCAGCAGCACCTCTCGATCTGAAAATTACATTACAGTCCTTCCAATTAAGACTGTATCTTTCTCCCACCGCGCCCGTCAAATTTCCTACCGACCCACAGTAAATTACAACAACTTAATTGAAATTCGACCCACGCATACTGCCATTAACATTGATAAAAATTCTGGCAGTATTGAACGCCTCACTGTGGGCTTCATCAATATAAGATCATTGTCAACAAAATGATCTGCTGATCAATGATTTGATTATTGAACATAATATAGACATGATGGGTCTCTGAAACCTGGCTAAAGCCAAATGATTTTCTGCCTCTAATTGAAGCCTCTCCCCCAAACTTTCTTAGTTCTCAGGTTGCCCGGGAGACGAAAAAAGGTGGGAGTGTTGCCCTGATATTTAAACCTATCCTTAGTCTTACTCCCAACACGAACAACAAATTTACATCCTTCGAAGTCCTGATTCTGCGCCCTACAGCTACGAATCTCCCGTCATTCTACTTAGCAGTACTTTACCGCCCACCTGGACCCTATTCGCTCTTCTTAGAAGAGTTCTCCAATTTCATTTCGGACTTAGTGACCCGAGCTGATAATATTCTCATTATTGGTGATTTTAACATTCACCTGAATAATCCCCTCAGTAAGGCCTTCCTAGATCTTATTGATACTTGCAGCCTCACTCAATTTGTTAATGAACCAACCCACCATGGCGGCAACACCCTTGACCTGGTTCTGACCCGTGGCATTCCTGTTTCTGCTTTAGTGGTCTCCTCTTATGTGCCCGCCCTATCTGATCACTATCTCATTAAATTTTAAATCGAATTGATCTTCCCACGCCAAAAGTGTGAAGATACATATATTAGCCGTCGTATTAATGCCACTACGGCCTCGTTACTATCTGAAAAACTGCCCAGTTTTCTCGCACCACTCTCTGGTCATGTTGGCTCACTCGACAATTTTGCCAACTACAAAACGTTAGCCTTACCAACGCGCTTGACTCAATCGCCCCGTTAGTCACTAGAAAACACCACGCTAGGAAGTTTGCACCGTGGTTTATCCACAACACTCGTGCACTTAAACAAGCCTGTAGAAAACTAGAACGTAAATGGTGACTGACCAAACTTGAAGTCTTCCAGCTTGCCTGGAATGATAGCCTGCTAAATTATAAATGTGCACTCTTGTCAGCCAAAACTGCACACTTCTCTAGGTTAATCAGTGCAAATAAAAACAACCCAAAGTTTCTATTCGACACTGTTACTAAGCTAACACGGAATCCCTGCCCCTCTGATAGCTTTCTGTTTTCTCCGAATGATTTCATGTCCTTTTTTAGTCAGAAAATCACGCTGATTAGAGATGAGATCACCAGTACACTCTCTACTGGTGGTGCCGTCTCATCCCTGAAAAGTCCACTTGGTGTTTCCCGGGCTGAATTTCTTTTCTCACAGTTTGAGTTAGTTTCCTTAGACTCTCTCACCAAGCTAACTCTGTCTTCGAAACCCACGACCTGCATGCTAGACCCTCTGCCTGCTAAACTGCTTAAAGAAGTTTTCCTTATCCTAGGACCCTCCATTCTCTATATGATCAATTGGTCGCTGTCCACTGGCACTGTGCCCTCCGCCTTTAAAACGGCCGTGATCAAGCCACTACTGAAAAAAACGAACCTTGACCCCGAAGTACTTCAGAACTATAGACCAATCTCAAATCTGCCGTTCCTCTCCAAATTACTTGAACGAACAGTAGCCAGTCAATTTACAGATTTTTTGTCAAAAAATAACCTACTTGATCCCTTCCAATCTGGCTTTAGATCCTTTCACTCGACCGAAACTGCACTCACGAGAGTGGTAAATGACCTTTTGTTAGCTATTGACTCCAACTCAACCTCAGCACTATTGCTACTTGACCTGAGTGCAGCCTTCGACACAATTGATTATACGATACTCTTGAACCGTCTTGAACATTATATTGGTATCCGGGGATCAGCCCTTTCTTGGTTTAGGTCTTATCTACTTGATAGATCACATCGCGTCTTTTACAACAACATGACCTCAGAGTGTTGCAATATGGACTTTGGTGTCCCACAAGGCTCTGTCCTAGGACCACTGCTATTCTCTATCTATATGCTACCACTTGGTGGCATCATTCGCAAATTTGGCATTAACTTCCATTGCTATGCCGATGACACCCAAATTTACATACCAGTCAAACCAACCGATGACACCCAATTCCAAAAACTAGAGGCCTGCCTATCAGAGGTCAAATATTGGATGTCCCTAAACTTCCTACTTCTTAATGGCAGCAAAACTGAGATGCTGATTGTGGGACCAGCTAGACATAAACACTTATTTGAGAATACTACTCTCAACTTTGATAGTTGTGTAATCTCCCAGAGCCCATACGTTAAAAACCTTGGGGTAAAATTCGACCCTACCCTCTCATTCGAGTTGCACATTAAGGAGATCACTAAAACAGCGTTTTATCATCTTCGCAATATTGCCAAAATTCGACCCATGCTAACAGAGGCAGACGCAGAAATTTTAGTACATGCCTTTGTATCATCCAGAATCGATTATTGCAATGTCCTTTTTTCGGGCTTACCTACTGGGCGCACTAAAAAACTACAACTGGTCCAGAATGCTGCTGCCAGAATCCTGACCAAAACTAGGAAATTCGACCATATAACTCCCATTCTATCCTCGTTACACTGGCTACCAATTCAGGCCAGGTGTGACTTTAAGGTGCTTTTACTTACATATAAATCATTACATGGGATGGCACCGTCCTATTTATCCGATTTGATTAAACCATATAAACTGCCATGCGCCCTCAGATCTCAGGACGCTGGCTACCTGTCTATCCCAGCAGTCAAAAAGAAAACTGCAGGTAACAGAGCCTTTTCTTACCGGGCTCCCTATCTATGGAACAGTCTGCCTGCCTCAATCAGAGAGGCAGGCTCTGTTGAAGTCTTTAAGTCAAGGCTAAAAACCCATTTATTCTCTCTGTCATTTGACCAGCCTTGAGGGAGTGGCTCAGTCTCTTCTCAGAGTAAGGCTAGACCAGTTAGCTTATCCTAGCTCAGGGTCCTGCCGATGGATTCTAGCATCCTGTCTACATGCCCTATTCTCCTGGTCTACCTGCTCCTGTCCACTGACGCTGGTCATGTTTGTCTGTGTGAGTGAGAGTGTGTGTATGGGTGTGTGTGGGTGTGTCTCCTATCTGTTCCAGGCTGCAGCCCAGCAGAGTTGGCATCTGCGTGGTCCCCCCTCCTAGGACGATGCTGACTGAGCGGGCGTTGCGTTCTCCTATCTGGGCAGTGTTGGCGCCTGCATGATCCCCTAGTCCTATGATGACGCTGACTGAGTTGCCGTTGCTGTGATGCCGCCCCATCAGATCTGGATGTCCCACCAAAATAAACTTTCATATATTGTGTATACACTGCTTGCCCAAACTCGGCATCTATTGCACGCCCAACCGTCCTGGTAGGGGGATCCCTCTCTGAGTAGCCCCTCCCAAGGTTTCTCCCAATTTTCCCAATAAGGTTTTGTGGGAGTTTTTCCTTGTCCTCTGTGAGGGTCTAAGGCTGGGGGATGTCGTGTACTAATCAT
Source organism: Hoplostethus atlanticus (assembly GCA_034670405.1). Classification (NCBI taxonomy): domain Eukaryota; kingdom Metazoa; phylum Chordata; class Actinopteri; order Trachichthyiformes; family Trachichthyidae; genus Hoplostethus; species Hoplostethus atlanticus. The sequence goes on from JAXDDX010000249.1 coordinate 307,698, forward strand.
TTATTATTTTCACATGTTGGGCACTGTGAAGCCCTTAGAGACTGTAACGGTGATTAAGGGCTATACAAATAAATGTGATTTGATTTGATATAATATTTATTTTTCGATTGGGGAAAAAATAGGACTTCTGCTTATCCAACACATTAAATACTGTTAAAGTAATTCAAGACTTCTCAATATGAATACCGATGGATACCCTGAAAACCTGACACACATGATTGCAGTTTGTCAGTTTTACTTAGTTGACAAACGAGACAAAAAAGACAGAAAGATAGGGGTTAGAGGATGATCATAAAGTATGGATGAGTAGCAGACTGAAGTAATGAACTGGTGTATATTGGAGTTATAAGTGGAGCCAGTATTACTACTATTGTCACCATTATCATTAAAATGTTGTATTATCTCTAGGAATCCATCCATTCATTAATTTTTACATCTAGTGGTGATGTACTGTATTCTGTGTTGCCAGCTGTCCTTACGTTTTAATACTGGTTAACAGTCTCTGTGTGTGGAGAAAGATGACAATCATCCAACTAGTGGGTAATTTGAGACAGTCCATCATCATGTTTAATATTCAGCTTTCCAACTGGCAATGATTTCTGGCACTATGTGGACTTGACTCACAAACCATTGGGGACAAAACTGTCTGACCTGGGAGGAGAAAATCAATGGTAATTGGATCAATCAATTCTTCAACCGACACCAGATCAGTAGCAGGGGAGCCAGCCATTGAATACATTTAAATAGATTAATTGAATTAAAAAATACTGATTGTGTTTTGTGTGTTTCTTTTGATGATGGGCTAAGATACAGATTTGGTACAAATGTTGAACTCAACAGAATTATGTTGAGGCACATAAGCCCGGAGGCATTTTACCTGTTTTTCAGAAGAAGGTAGCCACCAGATGGAGAACGATGATGACACAGAGAGAGCAGAGAAGGCAAACAGGGCTGTGGAAGCAGGACACAATGTGGTACCTGGGATGCAGCTTTCCTTCATAATAAAATAATACTAAAAGCATAAAATAGTCAAGAGAAGAGACGTGCAGGTTCCTCTTAATAAAAAGATATAAAAGTATACGACAACAAATATTTTTATGAATATGTTTTCACTTGTACGACAGAAATATTTTGTCTCTTTTTTTGTTCGGCTTCTGAGCTGGAGAGTCTCTTGAACTCTTGAGCGTCAAGCCAAACGTGTCATCGAGTTGTTTTTAGGCTTGTGAAATCACGCCATAATTACTGTGTACAATTTCCCCCAATCTCATATTTAAAGGGTTGTTGTAGACATTTGGTTAGGAACCCAGAAGATTTAACTATGTCATTATCACTTTATAAAAGTGTAAAGGCAGCGCTAGAAAGCTGCCGGTTTAGCCGCAAAGCAGGAACCCAAAGCTAGTCACGTGACGGCGGCAGGATGGTGGTACATTCCCTCAAGCAGGATTAAATCCAGTACTGAAGTACTTACACTTTATCTACTTTTATTGCACAGCATTTCAAACCAGTGTTGTCACAGGTTTGATCCCTCTATCATGTAATGTGTCCCTCCCTGTCGAGGTGTCCTTGAGCAAGACACTGAACCAGCTGACCCCCGATCCCTCCAGGGAAAATGAAATGAACTTTATTCGTCACATACACATACATGCAGTGAAATTGTTTTTTTCGCACACCCCTGACTAGATATTTCCTAGATAATTCCTGTTACAGTTATATACAACTAGCCGCCGTGGGTCAGTAAATAAGTGCTTATAATGATGATGATGATGATGCAATTGCAATAGATAAACTAGAGTAGTACGAGTAGCAGACCTTTCTGTATCTAGGTACTGGAGACAATTAGTTTGTAAAGGTTGTGCAAGAGGATGCAGCAAAATGTGCAAAGTGACTGACATGTTTGGTGCCAGAACATGATGATGATGCTGCTGCTGCTGCTACTGCTGCTGATGGTCTGTCTGTCTCTCACTCTAGTGCTGGTTAGTAGTCAAGTTAGTTAGGTTGACCTGCCAACTTCCACAGCTGAATTTGGCTCTTGAAAACAACGGTGCTGTGGTGAAAAAAAAAGGTTGTGCAAGAGGATGTAGCAAAATGTGCAAAGTGACTGATATGTTTGGTGCCTGAACATGATGATGATGATGCTGTTGCTGTTGCTGATGATGCTGCAATTGCAATAGACAATAATAATAATAGATACGAGTTGCAGAGCTTTCTGTACCTAGGTACTGGAGAACTGGGCCTCAAATATGCAGGAACTCAAACCAACCAGATATTTGGCCTTTATCCCATCCAACATGTCAGTGATTTTTTCCAGCTACCTCAGTAAAGATTCCATCTGAAATTACCTACTGCATTTTGAGTTAACTCTGGGGTAATTTTAATCCTGTCCGGATTGATGTGGCGGGTAGAGGAGCATCTCTCTTTAGATTAGATGAAATTTTTACTAATCGCAGTGGGGAAATTAGTTAATTGCAGCAGTAAAAGAAACAGGATTCAGCGGGGGGAAAAGAACACAATATAAGCACACAAATAGCATATAAAATAAGCAATAAAAGGAGGTGATAGGGCATTTAACCACAATTCGGCACCAAGAACAATAAAGAAAATTGTGGAAAAGAGTGCAGGAGCTGCTGCATCTGGTGTTACAATTATATGGAGCTACTAGAAGAGTTTTGGTGGGTGACTTGTGTGGAACATTTGCATAGGCGGGTCCCTGGAATACCACAGGCCCCCAGTAAAATATTTTATTATCTGGGCGACTGACAAATTACAGATGTGCACCCAAAAATGGCTAAAAGAAACTATAAAAATATAGCTTTTCACATCACTTCCCTTGTCACAGTCTTTCCCGTCCTTCATTGTCTTCATCATCTGTCTCTCTCTCTCCTTCCCTCAGTGTCATCTAACAGTAAGTGTCTAGTGCAAGCAAAGTAAATATAATGGTACTATAATCTCTCTCTCCCGTCATCTCACTCTATATTCCCATTGCCGCTTGTCCTGGTTGTGTTTCTGTGGAAGAAATGATGCCTTAACCATTTAGTGCAATTGTGCTGTTAATATTAACATGACCTATGAATCAATGTGACTTTGTGTGGGACCATACTGAAGGCCAGAGTGGAAGGCTACTGAAACATAAGAAACATATTGCACAGTACAATGTGTTCCCAGTGGGTTTAGAAGAACCTTGAAGATGGGCGTAGATCTATTACACTCTCTCTCTATAACCACTGTCTAGATATTTCCCCATTCATTTTTCCCCCATTGGTGAACAAAGAGACAAGATATCAGACAAGAGTTTTATTCAACAGTTTCCTATCCATCTTCCTTGTGGCAGAAACTAGCCATGGGGTACAGTCTAACCTAGAGGAGGTGGAGGTGTGGGGCTCTCTGCTGGGCCGTCCTCTGTCCTCAGTGGGTCCACCCGGTGCCTCCTCTTCAGATGCAGCTTCCTGGTCTTCTTCTTGCCTTGCTTGCCTGTGGCTGTACACAGAGACATTTGGGAATTTGATTTCCAGTAGTACTGCTAGATTTTCCAAAAGCAGTTTTTTCTTCAGTAAACAATCAATACAAATTCTTAAAATATTATGCAATCAATGAGCAAACATGTGAAGGTTGATTCAGTCAGTTGGATCTAAGTTGCATCCCTGATTCTATGTGAGGAGGAAGTCTTTTCCTACATCCTCCTTCAAGCTTTCATAACTGAACCTGAGCATAGTCCAAAACATAGATGCCAAGTTTTGGATGTTTGTTTCATCCCTGAACATATTGTGTTTTCTTACTGTGTAATTATCTTTAACCATCACCCCTGCCATGCTCTGAATTCATTGAAGAGATTGGAAAACGTGTTAGACAGATGTTACATTTGACTCGATGCCCCTTTTACCAGAACTTTGAAACGTCTTTAACAAATTGGTGCTACAGTCTCTGTGCGTAATCATTTGCTTTCAAAGTAAAGACAGATTTGACTTCTTGCTTTCTGTTTAACAAGCTCTCGTTTTCTCTCCATATGCTGCAAGGCACAACCACATGTTCTCCAAAGCTACCCACTGCCCTCACATTTATACAGAGCCGGTCCTGACCTCCCTGGGGCCCTAAGCAAAATTCTGCTAAGGGGGCCTCCTACCTGACCCATGAGCCATGTAAACCATTTGCCATTGCCACACACCTGACACCCCAGTGCTCCCACTACAATCCTCCCTCCTTTAGAACAGTTTGCTCCATCTGTCGGTCTAAGAATAAGTAGACCCATACAGAACAGAATGAGGTATAAACAAACAATATTTATTGACTAGAATATTTCTATAGAATCTTAAGATAAGTGAATATTAACATTAACATAAGAAATTGTAGAAAATATAAAATGTAGAAAATAATAAAATATAACACTGAGCTTTGGCTCTGCTGCCTGGTATTTAGTCCAGTCCTCACAATATTATACAATTAACTTTGGCTATACAATGTAAACATAAGCCTATAGGCTATGGCTGGAGGTATATGTGTGTGCTTGTACTGGCTGATGATCCAGCATCTCCTCTACCTACTGACAAACTTTATTATTGTTATTACAACTATTTATTACATTTGATAAACACCAACGGGCAACAGTGTTTATAAACTGCAGCTCGGAAAAGATAACTGTGTCGCGCGTGAACATACATTCAAATGCGCGTGCACGAAATGAAACACTTTCCAGCAGCAACATCTGTGGGGACCAGTCCAGAAAATATATGGGCGTGATGGCACTCCTCATGCCTCCTCATGCCCAGCTAGGTTAGCAAGACAGACTGACTAGAGAGAGATGCACTGCAAGCTAGCACATCAACTTAACATTACTGTTATTTGCTGACCTCAAACTTGGAGAGGAGAGAACACAAGTTTACCTGATTGCTGTTTCTGCAATTCACTGTCATGGTGTTTTTTTTTTTCTTTTTTCATGACCAGAAGGATAGTTCCGCTTCATCCTCTCATCAAATCGAAACATTGACAATCGCTTTAACACGAGGGGGAGGCCAGGCCCTTGTTGTAATTTGCGGGGCCCTACGCAACTTGCGTAGTGAGTGTATAGGGCGTGCCGGCTCTGCTGTGAGGGAAGGTGTGACTCTGTTGCATGCTTTCTATTTTGATTTATAAAGATTATGACTGAGCCAGACGGCCAAATCTTGATAGTTGACATAATGTTAAACATCGAACTTAGACTGGGCCTGTAAAAAAAGAGACAAAAAGTATTGTCTAAGTCCTGGGGCCAAATGTATAAACCATGCGTACGCACAAAAAGTGTACTTAAACCACTTCCCAAGCAGGTTTCCGAATGTATAAAAATCCACAGGCGGCGAGAATGTGCGTACCGGTAGGCATCCTTCACACCATGCATACCATGCGCAGTTTTTTGAGTCAGATTAGTGTGATGTTGCCAGTTGGCAAAAAAAGATAATAAAAGTGTGAATTTGGGTGAGATTTTATTTAGAGCTTTTTTCTTTCAGTACATGAAATCTAAAGTTTAAAAAAACCTTCACTATGATTACATAGTGATGCGTGAGTGGTTAACAACCTTTTTTTGACAAGCCTTCATTTCGTTCTATCTTGAGTAAATATGTTTGTCACTATGCATTATAATAATTATAATGATAATGATCTTTATATAAATAAACACATAAATACTTGATCTTTATATAAATAAAGATTATTATTCTGTAGCCTATTATTGGGGAGTAAGAATAACTTTCACTATATAAAGGGTGTAGCCATGCGTAATGGCTGTGCCAAATGATACAATGGCTGCTTTGGTGTTGCTGGAAGATATTGCTATTGCGCAATTTAGCACAACTTTCGATTTCCAAGAGCTGTTCTCTTGGAATTGTGTGCTGAACTGGGCCCTGTGTTGGAACGGCATTCTCAGAGAAACCCTGCCATCCCCGTCCATCTACAGGTATTGACAACAATGGGGTTTTTAGCGACGGGAACATTTCAGCAGGAGCTTGAGGACAGATCAGGGATATCCCAGTCTGCCCTGAGCCGGGTCATGCCCATGTTGTGGGCATAATTTCTTTGAGTAATAGATACATCAGGTTCCCTTACAAAGCAGCTAAACAGGCCAACATCAAAATGCAATTTGCAGCGATGTCCGGTTTCCCAAATGTAATATATGTATATAATATTGTATTGTATAATATGTATATAATATTGTATACCCTCAGGTGACAATGGGTATGCATTGAAGCCATGGCTACTTACACCATTTACAAACCCCCAGAGCGCACAACAGACGCGCTATAATGTGGTGCACAGCCGTGCGCGCTCTGTGGTAGAGCGTTGGGCTTTTAAAAGGGAGATGGTTTCGGCTACTGCCATTCAACTTGTTTCATTTTGTTGGTAATGCCAGAGCTTAGGCTTCCAAATAATACGCGTTTTCTTCTGTCAATTTGATCAACCATTATTTTAAGTTCACTGTTGGTAAAATTGCGCTTCTGTTACGATCGTGTACAGGACCCAAGTGCAAACCACAGAACACAGAGACGGAGTTAGGAACAAAAAACAGGTTTACTAGGAGACAGTTCAAAAGGATGGTAAAGCAGGGATGGCAAGGGGAAGCAGGGCTGGTGCAGGAGCGGGGGAGCAGAGTAGGGAGGCAGGCAAACAGGTGACAAGCAGGGATCCAGGAGACAGACAGGCAGACAGGCGACAAGCGACAAGCAGGGGTCCGGGAGACTGACAGGCAGGCAGGGTAGACGGGCGGTGGTGAGGACGGCAGACGGGATCAGGGAAGGAGACTGGATCTGGGTAAAGGATATCAGGATTAGTAGGCAAGAAGGGAACTCTGAGAGAAACTCTACAAAGCGGCCGAGAAACGAGACTGACTGAGTAGTACAAACAACGATCTGGCGATGAGTGGATGAAAAGCCGGGGTTCTTAAGCTGGTGGTGATGAGATGATGGATAGCAGGTGTGTGGGGTAGAGCAGGTGATCGGGACGAGGTGATGATGCAGGGAGGAGCTGGAGACTGGAGCCCTGCCCGCCAACACATACACACACACACACAGACAGAGACAGACAGGTAGAGACTGCTAGGAGGCAGAGGTGGAGGGCGTGACAGCTTCTTCTTCTTCTATTGCTTCTTAAATGCTTCCGCCGTTTCTCCTCAAAATTAAACTAAATGCTGGCTGTTTATATGCAAACCAGGCAATTGGGGGGGTGTTGGAAGCCATTTATAGTAAATTGTGGGCATGGTCAGAAGGCTTGTACACGTGCGTACAATTTCAGGATGTTTGAGATGTGTGGAAACACGTGGGAACAGACGTACGTGGGGTGTTATACATCTGACGAAAAGACTGCGTATGCATGTTCCCTGTTTTGTGCGTACACAGATTTCTACACCTAAATATACACAGAGTTTTATACATTTGGCCCCTGGTAAGCATTTTAGTGTGCTGAAAGAAATAACAATGCATAATATTATGTGGATTTTGTAACTAAGGTATTTGTAAAAAAAATGTAAATGATGCTAATAATTTGAGTTAGAAACTTGTTTCTTGTCTTGAGATGGTTCTTCTTTTCCCCCTCTCTCTCTCTCTCTTTGTCTCTGGTTACATTTCACCTTTTGATAAGATGCATGATAAAACTAAAATGATAAAATAATAAAACTAAACCACCTGATCTATGATGTGTCTGCTGCAGACTGGTTTAGACTGGTTTAGACTTTGATACTGAAGTTATGAGGATGTGACTGCAGCCTACGGACACTGGACTGATTAAGGAGAATAAGCAACGTCTGTCAGATTTCACTGACTTATTAATTATGAATATAACCTTTATTTAACCAGGTCCCATTGAGATTTAAATAAAGCTCCTTTTCAAGAGTGACCTGACCAAAAAATAAGAGACCTGGTGGTGTGACTGACATTCATGGGAATAACTTCAGTAAGTGTACGAGATTCTCTTCATTTGAGTCTCTAATGTTTTCTCTTAGTCAGAAACAACCTATTGTGTGTTGGTATAGTGACATCTCTCTCTCTCTCTCTCTCTCTCTCTCTCTCTCTCTCTCTCTCTCTCTCTCTCTCTCTCTCTCTCTCTCTCTCTCTCTCTCTCTCTCTCTCTCTCTCTCTCTCTCTCTCTCTCTCTCTCTCTCTCTCTACTTTCACTTCTCGGCATGGCAGCAGGTTATTTACAACAGGAGACGTTATTGTTGCCAACACTTTACGTTACAGTTCATAGTGTATTATTCTTCAATCCATTCATGCTTACTGTTGATTGGTTGAACTATAATAAGGCAATAATACAGAATCAGCTTCCATTTGTGGCCAGGGAGGTGAAACTCACTGTTGAGGATTACTTTTCTACAACAGTTTGTGAACACATCAGTGTTTATGTCAGACCCCCCGCAATTGTGAGTGCCGACGCATCCCTAGCGGAGGACCTGAACTCATTCTATGCACGGTTTGAGGCTAGCAACAACAGCGCTAGCTCGCCGGCTAACAACATCACCGTTAGCGCAGCCGGAGTGAGTTCTACCGCTGGGGATGAACACACACTCTCTGTGACTGAGCACAGTGTGAGGAGGGCTCTGACGAGGGTGAACACCAGGAAAGCTGCTGGTCCGGATGGCATATCGGGGCGAGTACTGAAGACCTGTGCTAATCAGCTAGCTCCAGTGTTCACCACTATATTCAACATCTCCCTGGTTGAGTCTGTGGTCCCCGCCTGCTTCAAGAGATCCACTATTGTCCCTGTGCCCAAGAATGCTTCTCCAGCATGCTTGAATGACTACCGACCGGTGGCCCTCACCTCGGTGGTCATGAAATGCTTCGAGAGGCTGATAAAGGACTACATCTGCGCCTTCCTCCCTTGCTCCATGGACCCGCTGCAGTTTGCTTATCGTCCCAACAGATCCACGGATGATGCTGTCTCCCAGGTACTGCACACCACACTCTCTCATCTGGACAGCCGGAAGGGGGGCTATGTGAGACTGCTGTTCATTGACTATAGTTCAGCTTTCAATACCATAGTCCCCACCAGACTGGCTGGCAAGTTGATTGAGCTGGGACTGAACACCCCCCTGTGTGCCTGGATCCTGGACTTCCTGACCGCCAGGCCCCAGGTGGTCAGGGTGGGTAGACACACCTCCAACCCCCTCACCCTGAACACAGGATCCCCCCAGGGTTGCGTCCTCAGCCCCCTACTGTACTCCCTGTACACACATGACTGTGTGGCCAGGTTCAGCTCCAACACCATCATTAAGTTTGCGGATGACACAGTGGTGGTGGGCCTGATCTCCAACAATGACGAGAAGGCCTACCTGGAGGAAGTTGCTGATCTGTCACTCTGGTGCCAGGACAACAGCCTCCTCCTGAATGTCACCAAAACTAAGGAGCTGATTGTGGACTTTAGGAGGACACAACAACAGAGGACGTACTCACCACTGGGGATTAATGGGAATACTGTGGAGAGGGTGAGCAGGTATAAATACCTGGGAGTCCACATCACCGAAGATCTCACATGGTCCACACACACTGACACTCTGGTGAGAAAGGCGAGGCAGCGCCTTTACCACCTCAGGCAACTGAGGAAATTTAAAGTCTCCCGGAGGATCCTTCAGTCCTTCTACTCTGGAGCTGTGGAGAGCATCCTGACAGGAAGCATCACTGCCTGGTTTGGCAGCAGCTCCGCTCAGGACAGGAAGGCTCTGCAGAGAGTAGTGCGTTCGGCTGAGCGCACTATTGGAACTACACTCCCCAACCTGCAGGACTTGTACACCAGGAGGTGCAGAACCAGAGCCTGCAGGATCATGAAGGATCCTCACCACCCCAACAACGGACTGTTTCAGCTGCTGCGGTCAGGCAAGCGCCTCCGCAGTCACGCTGCCAAAACAGAGAGACTGAGACGGAGTTTCTTTCCTCAGGCCATCAGGACTGTGAACTCTGACCTCACCAGGGCCCCCAGCAAGACACACACACTGCCCCTCTTATGCACACACACACACTTAGGTAAAGACTACACATAATTTATAATTTATATTATATTATACATACAATTTTCCCTTTTTTTACTATATATTTTTTATAAAGTGCTCTTATTGTAAATATTGTGTTGTTTTTTATATAGAGCTCTTAAAAACTGTGACATTGTAAATATTGTGTTGGTTTAAATCTTTTTTTATTGTAAATAGTGTGAACCTGTTATTTTGCACATTTCTGCTAAGCATTGCCACTTTGCATTTCACTACACACCTCGTGTGTGTATGTGACAATTAAACTTCTTGAATCTTGAATCTTGAACATGTTCATCTGTTGTAACGGTTGTTAAACATGTTTTAATCAGGACAGGAAGGCTGCTCTAGTTCTGTAAATTACACCGTTTGATAGACGCATCATAAAACTACACCCTGATCTTGTTTCTCCGTCACAGATTTTGGACTGGAGAGATATGGAATATTGGTTTTATATTTGATACTAGACATTGGTTTAAGATTCGATACTAGACATTGGTTTAATATTTGATACTAGACATTGGTTTAATATTTGATACTAGACATTGGTTTAATATTTGATACTGGATAATGGTTTGGCTTTGACTTTGACTTTGACTACAAGTTATTTTATGTAGGCTGTTTATTCATGTTTATTCGGGTCCAGTCTTTATCAAAATGGTTTTAATAAGTTTATCTGATCATCTTTAATTTCAGTTATTTTATATTTCAATGTAATCAATCACTGGGGTTGAAGTTAGAGTTGTTAGTGTGTATTCAGGTGTATTCAGCAACCCTGTTTTTCAGGGTTTGGGCTTGGCCCCTTAGTTCCAGTGAAGGGTAATCTTAATCTTAATTCCCACAGACACACTCTTTTATAGCCGCAAAGGGGGTTCCAACTCCATAGTAATGTCCATGGTTTTAGAATGGGATGTCCAGCAAGCTCATATACACTGGTCAGTGGACACCTGACCATCACACCTATATACCTTTGACTCTCACTAGCACTGGCAACGATGCTAACAGGAGTTTTTTTTACACTTTCTGAAGAACAAAATCATCAATGTGAAAACGTTTTGAATGTGGTTGGTGGTTGACAGGATAGGACTCTAACAACCCAGAACCAACCTTCAAATAAGGAATGTCAGACAGGAAGACATTGATAATGTTACATCACCAATATGGACACATTTAAAATGATGTCACATTTGTCACATTTCTGTATTTAAATTGAAACTAACCATCTTAGTCTTAAAAATCCCTTCTAGATGTACCTGGTCAGTCTGACTGATATAAAGAGCAGGTGGTTCTAGTATTTTGTCCACTTTGTACAAATACACACAACAATGTATATTTGTCATTTTACTGACATGAATGATGAAACTAGAAGTAGTCTATCCTGTAATGAAACCTTGTTGTAATGAATGAGTCTAGCTAACAGCATGTTGGGTGTGTTTCTGTAAAGCTCTACTATGAATCTGTCTGAGGAGAGAGAGGAGGGGGTCCCTACCTCTAAAACCTCTCGGTCTGGGGACCATGACAGCCAGACCAAAGCTAAGAGGTAAGAAGAGGATCTCTAACTGTCCATGACTGTTCTCCATCTCAGAGCTCAGCAGTGATGTCATTACACCATCATTATTCAGAGTAAAAGGTCTGTCTGTCTTGTGTTGAAGCCCAGTCCAGCAGGAGAGACCAGACTCCCCTGTACCCAGCTGTGTGTCCATGAAGAGTGATTGGTCTATGGATCCTCCTGTGACTTTCAAAGATGGACACCACTCTACTGAGCAGAGGCAAGAATTTAAATTAGTTTGTTATTATCTGACTCTGCTGAGCAGAAGTAAGAAGTCATGATATATAGAATTGGTCTGGTTCTTCATACTGATTAGTTGATTTAGTTTTGCCTCTCAAAACATCACATCCAATAATCAGAGCAGCATTTATGGTGTTCACCTTGTGTTTCTACCAGGATCCATCATTACAACACCTATAACTATGTGTTTGTGTGTGTGTGTGTGTGTGTGTGTTGATAGCTGGAAACCTCCCTGGTTAAAATCTTGGTTAGGATATTGTAGGATCCTGCTTGCTTGATCTTGCCAGGATCCTTAAAGATCTTGTAGGATCCCTGAAGATCTTGATAGGGTCCTTAACACTAGAAGCGCCACGGCGGTCTCACAGACGGTTTGGGGTTTTCTGTTGCAAATATCTCTGTTAAAATAAAGAGTATGAGGCCCCCAGTCCATGACTTTTCCTAAATATGTGTTAACTTTATTTTCACAAAGTTTGAAGGTTCTAAATCAAAAGACAAAAGATTTCTGAGCATTTATACCTAGGAGCGCCGTAGCGGTCAGATTGACGGCATACTGTATGTCCATACATCGCTACGTTACAATGTGTTTTTTTTTTTTCAAATTTCGCGGGTTTCATTTTGCGCGTCTTTGGTTGCTAAGCAATGTTTCTTGTTTTTCTTCAATAATACCCGTTGTCTATATATAGTGAGATCTCAATTCAAAACACAGAGCAGTAGCATATTTGAGTTGAGTCAGTATTGTCTGCTATTGCCCGCTATTTGATGATCAAGAGGACGAAGAGAGAGAAGATGAAGAGAGCAAACAGAAGACTGAATGTAGAGGAGGCTTTGGCATTATTTCACGAACTGGGTGAAGGGGAATCTGATGGTGGAGAAGTTTCAGACTTGAGTGATGTGGACTGGAGCGAGGAGGAGTGTTCGTCTGATTCCGACTATCAGCCAGAGGAACCCCGACGTAAAACATCCAAGCCCAACAACGCTGCCCCAGTTCTGCCAGCTGAGCCATCTACTTCCACATCCACTCCATTGGTGCCAGGTTGGCATAGGTTATTATTTTTATTATTGCCATCAACGCGCACATCTTGTACAAGACGTGCACAGGGAACAGCATCGCCCGAAGAGTCTTCATCCTCCAGCTGGCCAAGGAGCTGAGAGAAGACCACATGCGCGCATGTTCCGAGAGAGCCACACCAGCAACAGCCCGCAACACGGAAGCAATGCCAGATCAACAGCCACTGCAAAAAGAACAAGACCCTGATTGCATGTGAAGGATGCAAGCGACCTGTTTGCGGGAAGTGCAGTGCAAGGGTGAAGAGCTTTTGCCCCGGCTGCAGTGCGTAAAGCAAATTAGGCAGCTGGACTGCCTATTGGACCTCAGGTTTGTTCAAAATCACCTATTGTTATGTTCTATTTCGTTTCCTCTGACCTGTCAAAATATTCTGTGAATTTTGTTCGTTATATTGTTCATAATTGTTCATAATTAATACTAACGGATTATTAATATTACAATTATCCTTATCACAGCACACCAACGCCTGGATATTGGTAGTGATTGAAGAAGAAGCCAGAGACTGTCAACTTCTACAACGTTTCCAAGGTGAGCTGTGTAAATGGTAGTATTATAGAGACAGATAAAAACACACTGATGTTGTGACAAATATTTGCGTTGGACAATGATTACAGTTTGCGCTAATTTCTATCTCAGGTCGGAGTTGACGTGGTGGATCCGATGGCTCGGCTGTACTCATCCTGGACCTGGCTGCCATCAACGCGCACATCTTGCGACACATCGTCTTGTTTCGTTTCACCTGAACTGTTAAAATATTCTGATTATTTGTTCTGTTATATTATTCATAATAATAATTAATTATTAATGTTAAAATTTGACGAATTATATTGTATTTCGTTTACTCTATGTAGTCTACATCATTATTATTGATTGTTATTTTCTAATATTCATTCATTATTTATTTTCTGAATATTGTGTGCTTTTTATTATGTTTTTTGCCTGCTATTTTGTGTCGGGACCTGCAGCGCAATAAATGTTTTTATTTCGTTTATTGTGTAATTCCTGAATTGATATGCATAGTTGTCCTATCTGATAGAATAGTGTAAATTATTCTATTTTAGCATTGTATACATAGCATACTACAAACTGTTCAGCTTTGGCCCGTGCCGTGAAAGGCTACTGCGCACTGTGAAAAAAGCCTAGAGCAAAGCCCGTCGATATCGCCTATAGCCTTTAGTTGACACTTTAACACTTAAGTTAACACTTTAGTTGACTTTGCGTGTGTTGTTTCCTTGGATGCATATATCTAAATACATCAGTCATGCATTATTATTTCTTGTTTATTGGTTTAGGAAATATAGCTTGAATTCCACACTTGCATCGGCTATAGCGGCTGTCATAATACCATATACCATACCATATAAGGAGACCCTATAGCTTATTTCGTATTGTATTTTTTTATTTTTTATTTATTTTTGATAATTAACACCCAACTTTATCAAACAAATGCATTGTTACTGCAACTATGAACGCCATCAATGCCGTTACACCCAGCGGTCTGGGAGACCGCTGTGGCGCTTGAAGGTAGTGCTACAATCCTGGCGTTCCTAGTGTTAAAGATCTTAAATGATCTTTATAGGTCTTGATAGGATCTTTAAAGGTCTTGATAGGATCTTTATAGGTCGTGATAGGATCTTTAAAGGTCTTGATAGGATCTTTAAATATCTTGATGGGATCTTAACGGGATCCTTAAGGACTGTTCTTTAAAGATCTTAACAGGATTTTGATAGGATCTTTAAATATTTCTTGATAAGATCTATGCAGATCTTAACATGACCCTAAACAATCTTACAGTGTGTTTTTTTTCAAATTTCAAACAGTGTTAGACAAGTTTGTTTACATACGATATTAGTGAATTGCTACTTTGTAAAGGTGCTATTGAATGGTCACAGAGCTCGTGGGATTTGAACTACCAACTTTGTGGTTAAAAGCTCTATGCCTTAACCCCTACACCACCCATTTCTCCTGATTATCTGATTAGACATAACGGAGTTGATCATTTTGAGATCAGCAGGCCATATTGAGAGTTAGTGCACTCAGGTTTATACTATTATACTAATAGAACACTTTATTCTATGAGGATCCTGATATGTGGACCTATACAATTCTGGCACAGAATTGAAATTTCAAAGTAGAATATAATGACTGTAGAACAGTTTTCGGAGCAGCCAGTATTTTTAATCAACATCTTTCCCCAATCTCCTATGCATCATGGTCATTTTATTATTTGTACAGTAAAATTATTACATAGGACAGTTAAATAGCTCACCAGGATCTTACAAGATCTTGGTGGGATCTTTAAAGATCCTACAGGATCCTGGGAAAGATTTTTACCAGGGCTAATATGTCATGTTTTCTCCACAGAGTCCACCAGGAGAGGTCAGAGGTTCCCAGTGGTCAGTCTGCCCAGGAGCATCAAACAGACCTGGCCTCCATATTTATGGTGTGTAAATGTACAACACCTTCAGCAAAAAATGAAATGAAAATCAACCAGTCTGGTCATAATCGTCTCCATGCTACACTCTTTAGACCAGTGGGCTTCCAGTCTATAACAGATGGATTTGATGTTGTGTTCCACAAGTTTAGTATGAAAGGTTAATTTATATATTATTCTGTTCCAGATGCTTGACGAGAACATTGTCACTTTTGTGAGGGGCGAGCTGAAGAGGTTCCAGACGGTTCTGAGTCTAGATTACCCAGAATGCTTAGAGAGGCAGAGGGAGGATGAGGTGGCTGGTGAGGAGGGAGAGCAGAGGAGGAGCAGCAGAGAGGCACTTCGGAGGATCACACTGCACTTACTGAGGAGAATGAAGCAGGAGGAGCTGGCGGACTCTCTGGAGAGCAGTAAGAGGAGAGTTTCTCAAATAAGATGTATTCACTTCCATATTGGAAGATTAATGAGAATTAATCAGTTTGTCCACCACTGGTGAGCTGAATAGTTACAATGTAGTTGAAAAAATGTATATATTCACCTGGAAATGTTCTCACTTTTCATATTTACCTCAACATCTACTCATGGGTGTTATTTGTTGTTTGTTCATTCAGAAACTCTTGCTGCAGTGTGTCAACGTCAACTTAAATCTAATCTGAAGGAGAAGTTTCAGTGTTTGTTTGAGGGGATCGCTAAAGCAGGAAACCCAGCACTTCTGAATCAGATCTACACGGAGCTCTACATCACAGAGGGAGGGAGTGGAGAGGTCAATGATGAACATGAGGTCAGACAGATTGAAACAGCATCCAGGAAACCAGCGAGACCAGAAACATTAATCAAATGTGAAGACATCTTTAAACCCTTACCTGGAAGAGAGAAACCAATCAGGACATTGATGACAAAGGGAGTGGCTGGCATCGGTAAAACAGTCTTAACACAGAAGTTCACTCTGGACTGGGCTGAAGACAAAGCCAACCCCAATATACAGTTCACGTTTCCTTTCACTTTCCGAGAGCTGAATTTGCTGAAAGGGAAAAAGTTCAGCTTGGTGGAACTTCTTCATCACTTCTTTATTGAGACCAAAGAAGCAGGAATCTGCAGCTTTGACAAGTTCCAGGTTGTGTTGATCTTTGATGGTCTAGATGAGTGTAGACTTCCTCTAGACTTCCAGAACAACCAGATCTGGACTGATGTTACAGTCAACCTCAGTGGACGTGCTGCTGACAAACCTCATCAAGGGGAAACTGCTTCCCTCTGCTCACCTCTGGATAACCACACGACCTGCAGCAGCCAATCAGATCCCTGAGTGCGTTGACATGGTGACAGAGGTGAGAGGGTTCACTGATCCACAGAAGGAGGAGTACTTCAGGAAGAGATTCAGAGATGAGGAGCTGGTCAGCAGAATCATCTTCCACATCAAGACATCACGAAGCCTCCACATCATGTGCCACATCCCAGGTCACTGACTGAGATGTACATCCACTTCCTGGTGGTTCAGTTGAAACAAGGGAATGTCAAGTATCATGGCAGAGCAGAGACAGATCCACACTGGAATACAGAGACCAGCAAGATGATTCTGTCTCTGGGAAAACTGGCTTTTGAACAGCTGCAGAAAGGCAACCTGATCTTCTATGAAGCAGACCTGACAGAGTGTGACATTGATATCAAAGCAGCCTCAGTGTACTCAGGAGTGTTCACACAGATCTTTAAAGAGGAGCGTGGGCTGTACCAGGACAAGGTGTTCTGCTTTGTCCATCTGAGCATTCAGGAGTTTCTGGCTGCTGTTTATGTCTTTCTGTCATTCATCAATACTGGTGAAAAACTGCTATCAGAAAAACAGTTAATGTCCCCACCACCAAGGAAATTAAGAAAGAAATGTAAAGGAAAAGACTTCTACCAGAGTGCTGTGGACAAGGCCTTACAGAGTCCAAATGGACACCTGGACTTGTTCCTCCGCTTCCTCCTGGGTCTTTCACTGGAGACCAATCAGACACTCCTACGAGGCCTGGTGGAACAGACAGGAAGTAGCTCACAGACCATTCAGGAAACAATCCAGTACATCAAAGAGAAGATCAAGGACAATCCCTCTCCAGAGAGAAGCATCAATCTGTTCCACTGTCTGAATGAGCTGAATGACCATTCTCTAGTGGAGGAGATCCAACAGTACCTGACATCAGGAAGTCTCTCCACAGACCAACTCTCCCCTGCTCAGTGGTCAGCTTTGGTCTTCATCTTACTGTCATCAGAAAAAGAGCTGGAGGTGTTTGACCTGAAGAAATACTCTGCTTCAGAGGAGGGTCTTCTGAGGCTGCTGCCAGTGGTCAAAGCCTCCAATAGAAGTAAAAATAGAAACACATTCAAGTTATTTGTTGTTGTTTTTTTTTCAGGCTGAGTGTCGGTCAGCTGTCAGAGAGAAGCTGTAAAGCTCTGGCCTCAGTTCTCAGAGCCAAGTCCTCCAGTCTGAGAGAGCTGGACCTGAGAAACAACAACCTGCAGGATTCAGGAGTGAAGCTGCTCTCTGCTGGGCTGGGGAGTCCACACTGTAGACTGGACACTCTTAGTTTGGATCATATGATGCTTTTTTTTGTAACAGTGGACAGGGTTAGAGTGTCATGTCTTTGATTTCTGAAACACCAATTGTGTCCTGCCCAAGTGTACTTGAGTAAGAATAAGCTAAATACTAAAGCTAAATATGCTGTAAATGATTTTATTCTATCCGTTTTGTCAGATTGAATCAAAACAAGCTCACAGCTCACCAGTGCTCACCAGTGCAGCTCACTGCTGCACTGGGGAGTCCACACTGTAGACTGGACACTCTCAGGTCAGTATCCCTCAACCTGGTCAACACGTGGTCAACATTTTCTTATTTCATTTTCAGACTAGTTGTGATACCAACATTTAGCACTACTTTCTAGCCCCAGTGAATTACTTTCCATGAGGATATTTTTTCATTTCCTCTCCTTGCTGCCTCTGTTGTAGAGACCTAAAATACCAGAAAAGACTTCTAAGATTCTGTCACAAATTGATGCAAGACCTTTCAAACTGAACCAAATAATAACACAAAGCAGCTCATTGGGTCAGCTGGAGACAGTCTGCTAGCAGCTAATCTCAGAGTAGTATACTAAAAACATCTAACATGTAGCTTGTTTTGCTTCTCTGGCCTCAGCTCTGAGCTCCAACCCCTCCCATCTGAGAGAGCTGGACCTGAGCTACAATCACCCAGGAGACTCAGGAGTGAAGCTGCTCTCTGCTGGACTGGAGGATTCACACTGGAGACTGGATGCTCTCAGGTATGGAGAGGCTTGCTGCCAGGCAGAGACAATGTCTTATAGAGGGGTGGTGTTGGCAGCCATGTTCTCAGTCAGACTGTGAAGCTGTGTCAGATTGTTTGTTTTCTGGTGGATATGAGTGATTTATAGAAAATAATTCATAGGGAAGGTTATTAAATCGCCCTGTTTCCATTATCAAAGAGAATATGCTGGTCTGTTTATCCCCCAGTGTTGACCATGGTGGAGTGTGGAGGTTGAAATCAGGTCTGAGGAAATGTAAGTGTGTATTTAGGTTTATTCATGAAAACAAAGCAGCACACATTTGAGATGGAAAGCCCATCAACATAGCAGTATATGACATCCATTAATTGAAATCCTACTGAGAATGAAGATGGTGGTTAATATGTGTCCTCATGAAAGTGTTAACAAATTAAGTCAATCTATCAATACATCAACTAATAATTAACAGAACAGGTCTATTAGATCAGAAACTGCTGCTGTATTGTGTCTTGTTCTCCCCATCAGATGCCTGATGCCAGAGAAATGCTGTGAGGAGTTGTCGTCAGTTCTCAGCTCCAAGTCCTCCAGTCTGAGAGAGCTGGACTTGAGTAACAATGACCTGCAGGATTCAGGAGTGAAGCTGCTCTCTGCTGCACTGGGGAGTCCACACTGTAGACTGGACACTCTCAGGTCAGTATCCCTCAACCTGGTCAACACGTGGTCAACATTTTCTTATTTCATTTTCAGACTAGTTGTGATACGCTGGACCCAAACACAGCAAACAGAAACCTCTCTCTGTCTGAGGACAAGAGAAAGGTGACAGTGATGGAAGAGAAGCAGCCATATCCTGATCACCCAGAGAGATTTGACCACTGGTTCCAGGTACTGTGTAGTAATGGTCTGACTGGGCGCTGTTACTGGGAGGTGGAGAGGAAAGGAGAGGTTGATATAGGAGTGACATACAGAGGAATCAGGAGAGGAGGGCGTTTTGACTGCTGGCTGGGAGGAAATGACAAGTCCTGGGTCCTCATTAATCAATGTTGCGTACAAACAGAAGTGTTCGTAAACCATGCGTGCGATCATTTCTAAGCAAAATGTGGGATTCACCAATATGAACATTTGCTTGAGATCGTGCGTACATTTACGCACAGCTCTGACCATGTGTAGGCATGGCACCAAGTCGTAGAATAGGGAAACTGCAAGTGAACAGACGGAATACAACCTTTCATGCATTAAAGAGTTTCAACAGCCACATGTTCTGTATTACTTATGATTGAATGTAATTTTATCTAAATAGAGACAGGAGTGTAATTGTTGTCAGGCCCTACATAAAGCATTTGGAATAGGTCTTTCAGAATGAATGCAGCATGGCTTATCTTGCTTTATTGGAAGATTTGGCGCAAGGTGCGCTCCGCAGGGAGCGCGTTTTCAGAGACAGGGCAGATCTATTTGCCGAGAGCACAGAGTGGCTTACAAGTAGATTCCGCTTCCCGAAACCCATTCTGCTTGATTTGTGCTGCGATTTGGGACCCACGTTGGAGCGACAAACAAAACGCACGAATGCCATCCCTGTGCACATTCAAGTCCTCTCCATCCTGGGATTTTTGGCCACCGGCACCTTCCAGCGTGAGATTGGAGATCGATCGGGCATTTCCCAACCTTCCATGAGCAGGATTATGCCCACAGTGTTGGGTGCCATAATTTCCCTAAACCCTAACTACATCCAATTCCCATACATCATTGCACAACAGGCCGAGGTCAAGAGGGAATTTTACGCCATCGCCGGGTTTCCCAACATAATCGGAGCAATAGACTGTACACATGTTGCTATCAAAGCACCATCAATCAACAAATTCAATTATGTCAACAGAAAGGGATTCCACTCGGTCAATGTACAGATAATCTGCGATGCGCATTTGGCCCTGCTAAATGTCGTTGCCCGGTGGCCGGGAGGAACGCACGACTCGTTTATTGTGCAGAACAGTTCTGTGGGCCTTCGTCTCCAGGGAGGAGCTGTTGAAGACGGATGGCTTATTGGTGAGTGTTACCCATTTAAGTGCTATTACTGAGGTATCTGTAATTAAAATATATCTCTTACCTGCAGGTGATCGGGGTTATCCACTGAAGCCATGGCTCATGACTCCTCTGACCAACCCAACAACCCAACAGGAGCGCAATTATAACCGGGCACACGCACGCACAAGAGCCACTGTAGAGCGCGCAATTGGCCTGCTGAAAGGTCGATGGCTGTGCTTGTCTGGCACGGGGGGCACACTGCAGTACCGGCCTGAAAAAGTTTGCCACATTATCATGGCTTGCAGTGTGCTCCATAACTTGGCCATCAAACATGGCATCCCGCTGCAGGAACCCCTAAGACCTGACGGACCCATGCCAGACGCAGAGCATCCACCTCCAAACGCTGCAGCAATTCAGGCAAGAGCTAGGATCATACAGCAGTTTTAAGTAAGTCTACCCTTGCAAGGTCTTAAGCTACCTTTTAAAAAAACGTAAACGAAAAAAGGCTGATTTATTTTGCAGCATGGTTATCACAATGACTCAACTCAAGCGCAGTGCAAAATATTGTTTAAGAGTTTTTATTAACCATTTGGGTTGCACAGGCAGCAATTTGTTTCAGTGACTCATTTATTTCCGTTAATGCATTGCAAATGTCTGTCAGCTTGTCCTTAATTTCAATTACTGCTTGTGTTGTGTCTTGCTGATTTTGCAGAACTGCGTCAGTCAACACCCTTCCCACACTGCGTGCCGAAGGGGGTCTAGACGTTCCCTGCTCCTCCTGGGTGACCACGGGACTGGGCAACTCAGCCGAGTTGTCTGTCAAATTAACAATATCATTTGATTGGATTTATTTATTTACAAAAAATATTGTTTAAGGTCACATCATTAAAAAGCAAAATTACTATTATTTTTGCGTGTCATGCATCTAAATAAAATTGTTTACAACGAAAGTGATTTGTACCTTCAATTTGTTTGTTCGATGGCCCAGCTTGTTCTGTGATGGGAATGTTGAGATCGCTGTCTCCATGCGCTAGAATATCAGACAGCGCTGTATCGCCAATGACGCTGGCAATCCGTGCGTCCAAAGGGGAGAGCTCCTTTCGACTTTGTCCTCCCCCAGTCGCACCAATGTCCCGCTTGTATTGCACAAGTCGCTTCTTGGCAGACAGTTTGACATCAAACCATTTTTTTTTAACTTCTGATACAGATCTCTGTTCAGAAGATACAGAATTAACGGAATCTGCCACTTGCTCCCATACAGCAGTTTTTCTTTTATTGGTTATCCCTACACTAAGTGAGCCAAACAATACATTTTGGTTAGATTCTACTTCAGTGACAAGAACATCAATCTCGCTTTCTGTAAAGTTTCTTTTTTTGGCTCTCTTCGCCATTATTCCAGTGAGATAACATGCATGTTTTCATGCGGCCTTTAAAGGGATGTTTTCTTACCATATATGGTTAATTGTGGGCGTTTCTGTATGCAAATACTTAGAATCGTGCACGAGCAGAGAGGGTAAGAACAATTGGTATTTATCAACACTGAGTACTTGCAGGTGTGCGTATGACCTGTGTGCCCATGTTTGATAAATCCAGATTTTTCTGTGCGTAGAAACATTCTAAATTTTGTTCGTAAGAGATAAATTAGAACTCTGTCTACGCAATGTTGATAAATGAGGGCCCTGGGGCCTCATTTATAAAGGTTGCTACGCACAAAAAAGTGGCGTTAATGGGGGTGAAATGTGCGTACGCATATTTTACCGCAAACGGGATTTATAGAAAAATTCTATGCGGTAAAAGGTGCGCAGTTCTACGCATCCTTTCACCCATGCGTAGAGCTCACCGCAAAGTTTTTCAGACACGGGAATCAGCGACGCCCTATGGGGAGATCACAAAATAAAGCTCAGTCCTCTTAAAAACATAGTTTTATAAGTGTGCTTTCACAGGGTTTGTGGTCTATTGTATCTGTTAAATTACTACTTAAAACCTATTTTTATACAAAGGCATTCTCTTAACTCTTATTTTATTGATTATTTTACCGGGCCGTCGCCAGGATGAAGTGACTGAGCGGGCAGTTTTTCATGAAATAAAACTCATTGATTTAACCATGCAACAGCCTCAGAAAGGCTAAATAACAACATAAAGCTACTGTTCAAAATCAAAGAATACATTTATTAATCAGAGACTCACATAAGAACGGCGCACTGCAGAGAATTTATGAACGATAACGATTCTGTCAAAATCAGCAGGGGGAGGAGTAGAAACAGCAGTTTGCGGCTTGCATCGCTCTCTCTCTCCCTCTCTCTCTATCTTTCCCTGTCCCTCTCCCTCTACAACGGGGGGAAATGGAATTAGGGCCGAAAGTTGTATTTACCACCACGAAAAGCAAGCAGGCTGAGAGACCGAACTAAGTGACGTGTCTGTCTGTCTATCGATCTCCTCCGCTCCGTTTCAGTGGGCTACTATGGACGCCCTAGCATACACCTATGGAAATATTTTTCTATAGATACATAAAGCTTAAACAGAGGGGGCAAAAATACAAGTGAGGGGCTAAGCATATTTTACTCTCTCATATGTAGCTCCTTATGCTCAATGTTTTTAAATTGTTTTTAAATTGTTTTTATCATTTTGTTCATCATCAGTTTGTCTACCATTTTTATTTTGTCTTCTAAAGCACTTTGTAACTTTGTTTTGAAAAGTGCTATATAACTAAAGTTTATTTTTATTATTATTAAGGTGTGCCGGATTATTAGGGCTTGTGCGGTTCTCCACAATGTGGCACAGATGCCTCTACTGAGCCCCCCAAACAGTACACCTTTACGGCGCTCAACCTCAGTGATGAGCAGCTCGATCTCGCACTCCACAAATTTCGCCTTTCTTGCAGTTGCCGTCTCTCCGTCTTTCCCTCATTGATAGTCCAACAAAGGCTCCTTAACAATGTCGGCATATTCATGACCTATTTAGCATTGACCATTTATGGATGATTGTGGGACGACACTGGGAGGAGTACACGAGCACACAATTCACCGCAGGTGGGTATTTATAAAGAGAAGACTGCATACAGGTGTGCGCCGCACGGTTTTATAGATCTGAATATATTCTTGCGTTAGTAGATTCTGAGGTTTGTGCGTACGCAATGTTTTAGGATGGAATCTAAGCAAAGTTTTATAAATGAGGCCCCTGGTGTCTGATCTGCTCTGATGATAGTTACTCTGCCTATCACAATAACAAAAGAACAGTCCTACCTATCCCCTCCTCCTGCTCTGACAGAGTAGGTGTGTATCTGGACTGGCCTGCTGGCACTCTGTCCTTCTACAGAGTCTCCTCTGACTCACTGATCCACCTTCACCTCCACATTCACTGAACCCTTCTTCCCTGGGTTTGGGTTTAGGTTTAGATATGAGTTTAAGTTTGGTTCCTCAGTGTCTCTGTGTCAGATAGAGGAGGGAGAGTCACCTCCTGTGTAGAGAAACGCTCACACTGCTGAACAAAGACAGCTGCTGAAATGATCAGGGTCACACACACAGTGACATTTGTTTGAAAAAATGCTATATAACATTGACGTTAACACAAAGAAACATTAATACAATGAAAAGTAACAAACATTTATCAAAAAAGTCAGTAATTTAATGTGGCATTCCTTAGAATACAAAAGCAAGTCCTGTTCTTCCAAGTTTCTTGCAGGATTACAGAATAACTCGAGTTTTGACTCCCCCCCTTTTGCCTGTCTGTGATCCCACATAGCTTCAGTTATGTTGAGGTCAGGGCTCTGAGGTGTCTAATCTAATACTATGAGAGCTCAAAAGTGTTTGGGGTCAGCATCGTGCTGAAAGAGTGTTTTTATTTTCCTGAAAGTACAGCACTATGACTCAAGATCTGTTTATATTACTCAGCATTCATAATTCAATTGCCTCCCAGACCATGCAGAGCCGCCACGCAGTTAATCCAAAATCCACAGGGTAAACAAAAAAACTATAAAGTCAACTGGGATGCCTTACTGGTACCGCGGCCAGGTCCAAACCAATAGAAAACAAACCAATTCAGGCCCGTCACTTCCTCTCTCTTGTAGTTATCCATTCATGATTGCGCACGTGAATCTTAAAAAAAAGGGACAGACTAAATTTCTTCCCCTCATTACATTCATGCAAACAACATCACAATACCTACTTAATTCTAATGTACCCAGTCTATAATAATACCGGTTAGAGGGAAATAGATCACAAAACTATCAAAGCCAGGATATTTTTCATCTGCACCTTAACATAATGCATTTCACATACCACATTTAATATATACAGAAGATACTCATGTACCCACGTTACAGCCTTTCCACAAGAATGGTTTCTTAGCTGCAACACACTTTACAAGACCATTTCCTGTAAGACTTCTTCTCATGGTCGAAGCGTGTACTTCACTGGATTTCCTTCTGTCCCTCAAGGAAGTGACCTGAAAGTACTGTTCAGATGCAGAGTTTTCTGTCTTCAACTTGCCCATTTTCTTTAGATTTCCTGACACCTTGAACACCACATCCCGAAAATCCAAGTAGGCGGCCTATTACTCGCTGAGAATTACCATGTTGATGCAAAACTAGGATTTTATGTCTGTCAAACTGTGTTAGCTTAAGATGGGCTCACACCACAAGTTTTAAAATCGACCGACTTTGAAATCGGGTTGCATCACGCACATGAGGAGAATCTTCACAGATGTTCTTCTCTCTAATCTCAAATATGCACAGACTACAAGATCTGAAAATAATGGTGCATCACACACTAGAGGATATTACTAAGTTATCGTGCCAGAGGGAGCTTGAATGCACCGCCTCACGTGATCTCATGGGGAAGTAGATGTAAACAAAATGTAGACTGGCATGGTGAAGCCGGTGTAACTTGCTTTACTAATGCTTTGCAGTGTGAAATAATCACTGTATCCCCTCAAATGCCCCTATATTGCAACACGTAAGGTAAAAGACGTTTCATTCATTCCCGCCCACATTAGGTAAAATAAAGCATAGACATAAAGCAGGCAAACATAAAACTGGAAGAATATTGACATTTTAATCCAATCAAAGACGATAGAATCAAATGCATACAGTGTACATTGCAACCAATAAATTGTTTCAATGCTGTGAGCCGTTAAACTAGCTGAACTAACCTTAACTATCAATATTGCAAATATGCTTCTGCAAACATGTCAAAAGAACCAGTGCATCAGAAAGGAAAATACAGTCAAACAAAACTGAACGTCCACAACTCCGTTGGAGCCTGGCCCTTCAACCATAGGACCAGCGCAGCGGCAGCCAGAAGAACCCCAAAGCAGCAGCCCTATGCCCGCTGAGACTGTCAAACCGCCGGCATTGAACCAAAACAGGCTAGCGCTGGCTCCGACTGCCTGGAGGGTTGTTGTCGGGACATAGAGACGGGTAAAGCTGCACAGCTAATTGTAGACAAAAAGGAGACCACTAGATCATTTGGCCAAAGAGAAAGGTACTTCAATGCAGATTGATACAAAAATAGAGAGTGGCTAATTCTTTGCTGCTGTCAAACAGTTTGTAACTTTTTCCAACTGTAGAGATGACGGCGTCCGCCAGCCTGTGGTGCAAGCAAGCTATAGTTACTCCGCAGAAGTTTAGTGCGAGTCTCCGGTCTATCTACCGCTACACATATGTAGTGGGTCTGACTCTGCGTTGTGTTTGTGTGTAATAACGGACACAATTCCCCGAACTGTATGAACAATGATCTGTATTTTGAGAAGGCACAGAATTCAGTCACAGTATTTACATGCTCTGAGCCTCTTTCAGCATCTTTCCCAAGGAAAGTCCAGGAACAAGAGGAAGAAGTACAAAATAACAGCAGTTTAGATAAAATAAAAAAATAAATAGAAATACATAAAGTGCAAATTGTATAACTAAATAAATCTAACACTGCATTTTCCATCACACTAATAAAACTATGCATAAACCCACATACCTGTATTTTGAGAAGGCACAGAATTCAGTCACAGTATTTACATGCTCTGAGCCTCTTTCAGCATCTGTGTAACATAACAGTGAAATTACTGCACACTCCATGCTACGATGCTAGCACCAGTCTCTCAAAAGTGACGTTACACTACAACATGGCGAGATTCACGGCATTCATGCGACACACCAAAAACTTCGACGCGCTTCTCCTCTATTTAGTAGATTTATGCATGAAACAAAATAAAGTGACAAACCTAAAACGTAACAGTGTCAATACAGTAAGTTTACAGTGACTTTACAAGTGCTTCTACCTAAGTTAACTTAGTATTTTCAACTAAAAACAACGAACATACAGAGAGCAGAATCATGCGTACCTTTCCCAAGGAAAGTCCAGGAACAAGAGGAAGTGCAAAGCTAACGGAGCGTAACAAGTACAGCACTTTACAAAATAAAAGGCTCACCATACTACACTATCGGCGATAATCCTCATTATTCCCCCTTTTGGAAAGAGATACCTACCCTCTTACTTAAAGCAATCAAATTTACAGTATTCATTTACAAATCTCGTAATAACACTTAAGGAACATAGAAACCCTGAAACCCGAAATTAAAATTGGCATCTTTCATCGTAAAAGTCACTCCATATAAATTCAACCAAAATATACCCTGCCTTGTTCATAATATAGCACAACAACATCACACTACTACACATACACACATATACTCTTTTTGGCCCCCGCACTTCTGAAATGAATCCGGCGCCCGTGCTTGGAAGACACATTATATAGGCAGTCGTGTTCTTGCCACATATCAACAAGCCTTTCCTCAATCTCAGCTGTCCAACGCACCCGTACAACAGTTTGTTGTTGTTTCTTCATTCACTTCCATGTCCTTGTAGATTGTCTCTCTCATTGGTTATTGTGGTCCCGCTCGCAAAGCAGTGTCGTAATCATCCTGCGTTTAAATCCTAGATATCGAACATGTTTGATATTATCGGGCCGGCCCCGATGCGTCCCCGAGCAGATCTGGAGGTTTAAGATTGGATCTGTAAACCCCTCACATTACCAGATAATTGGTGCCGAACATCGGTGCCGAACAAGGTTCCGTCCAGATCACTCCGCCGATTGTCAGGAGGGGAGAATCGGGGATAAATCGGCCCAATTGTCCTCTAGTGTGAGTCCGGCCTTAGGCCGTGAGCGGTTTACAGATCCAATCTTAAACCTCCAGATCTGCTCGGGGGCCGCCCCGATAATATCAAACATGTTTGATATCTAGGATTTAAAATCGGGATGATTACGTCACCGCTTTCCGAGCGGGACCAGAATAGCCAATGAGACAAACAATCTACAAGGACACGGAAGTGAATGAAGAAACAACAACAAACTGTTGTACTGGTGT
The DNA here is from genome assembly GCA_034670405.1 of Hoplostethus atlanticus. Lineage (NCBI taxonomy): Eukaryota > Metazoa > Chordata > Actinopteri > Trachichthyiformes > Trachichthyidae > Hoplostethus > Hoplostethus atlanticus. The sequence continues at coordinate 335,596 of JAXDDX010000249.1, forward strand.
GTTGGACAGCTGAGATGGAGGAAAGGCTTGTAGATATGTGGCAAGAACACGACTGCCTATATAATGTGTCTTCCAAGCACGGGCGCCGGATTCATTTCAGAAGTGCGGGGGCCATAAAGAGTGTATGTGTGACTGTGTATGTGTAGCGGTAGATAGACCGGAGACTAACACTAAACTTCTGCGGAGTAACTATAGCTTGCTTGCACCACAGGCTGGCGGACGCCATCATCTCCACATTTGGAGAAAGTTACAAACTGTTTGACAGCAGCAAAGAATTAACCGCTCTCTATTTTTGTACCAATCTGCATTAAAGTACCTTTCTCTTTGGCCAAACGATCTAGTGGTCTCCTTTTTGTCTACAATTAGCTGTGCAGCTTTATCCGTCTCTATGTCCCGACAACAACCCTCCAGGCAGTCGGAGCCAGCGCTAGCCTGTTTCGGTTCAATGCCGGCGGGTTGACAGTTTCAGCGGGGACAGGGCTGCTGCTTTGGGGTTCTTCTGACTGCCGCTGCGCTGGTTCTAGTGGAGGGCCAGGCTCCAACGGAGTTGTGGACGTCAGGGATGTAACATTATTAACGTTGAAGTTCAGTTTTGTTTGACTGTATTTTCCTTTCTGATGCACTGGTTCTTTTGACATGTTTGCAGAAGCATATTTGCAATATTGATAGTTAAGGTTAGTTCAGCTAGTTTAACGGCTCACTGTAAACAAGGTAACACATCACAGCATTGAAACTATTTTATTGGTTGCAATGTACACTGTATGCATTTGATTCTGTCCTCTTTGATTGGATTAATATGTAAATATTCTTCCCGTTTTATGTCTATGCTTTATTTTACCTAATGTGGGCGGGAATGAATGAAACGTCTTTTACCTTACGTGTTGCAATATAGGGGCATTTGAGGGGAAACAGTGATTCTTTCTCACTGCAAAGCATAAGTAAAGCAAGTTGCACCGGTTTCACCATGTCAGTCTACATTTTGTTTACATTTACTTCCCCGTGAGATCACGCGAGGCGGTGCATTCAGGCTCCCTCTGGCAAGATAATCTTAGTAATATCCTCCAGTGTGTGATGCACCATTATTTTCAGATCTTGTAGTCTGTGCGTGTTTGAGATTAGAGAGAAGAACATCTGTGAAGATTCTCCTTGTGCGTGATGCAACCCAATTTCAAAATCGGTTAGGATTTTAAAACCTGTGGTGTGAGCCCAGCCTTAGCCATTTCCAAACCTCTCCTCTAGTCACCACAGCCATTCCATGTATTTGTTAAATTCCACCACCTGGTTTAACTAATCAATACCTCATTAAGTTGAATCAGGTGTGCTGGTTTGGGAACCAAACCTCTGTTCTTCTAGCCATCTCAAGATATCAATAACCTTTTGGAAAACACAATAAATTATTGTATGGTTTATTTTAATTTATTTTAATGCCAGTGTTTTCCACACTGCCCAGATAAATAAATTAAAACAATTTTCTCAAGTGGCCTACGATTTTTGCACAGTACTGTATGTGTAGGGTAAATGAACAGGGTTGTAACATCACATGTACAATAACATGAACATTTAATTCGGAAAATTAATTGAATGACATTTAACCAGAAAGAAGTTATTGTTAATCTGAGTGTTGTTGATGATTGACTAGTCAAAATATCTTTCCGTTGGACCTTTGTTTTATTTGGTGTTTTATTAATCTCATTACTACAAGCTAAACATCTATCTTGTTGCCTTCAGTTGTTTCCCAGAATTAAAGTTTAAATGAACAGTTTCCATCTTCTATTTTTTTATATATATATACACACACACACTTGTTATATATATATATATATATATATATATATATATGTTACTTTTAATATGTAATTATTGCCTTTAAATAAACCAGTAAATTGTGTCGTTTTATAATTTGTCAGTCATGAATTCACCTAATTAAGGAACATTTTATGTATGACATAATTGATTTACATTACCTGTAATGCATTTTCATGTTTTTAATTGAAACTTGATTTAACCAGTTTATTCAGAATGAGATCTCTTTTCAGAGATCTTGTCAAGTAAGCAGCATCATGACAAAGAACATACAATGTAAGAAAGCAAAATAAATTAGAAGATTAATTTATTAGCATTTGGGTGCGCGCGCACGCACGCACGCACGCACGCACGCACGCACGCACACACACACACATGGGGAAGTGACTGCCGAACACAACACACAGGTGTCCGTCTGTCTTCTGCATTTATCCCATCCTTGCGGTCCTTCCTCCAGGGGCAGCCAGGAGCAGTGGGCGCCCGGGGACCAATTCCAGATCCTTGTCAGGATGTTGCATGTTTTTAAAAAAAAATATTATTCATCAATGATCTGAATGAATGTAATGAATAAAACAGTCAACCTGCAGAAAATAGGCCTGTAAAATACAGAGTGAGCTGAGAAAACACTTGTAGCCAGACTGATACAGAGCATCTCTGATACCAAAACCAAGGTATTTAATCAGTATGAGCTGAAAGAAGAACTGCCGGGAAACAAACCCGGTTCAATTGCTTGGAAGGCAGCTATGCTCACCACTATCATGGAGGAAGAGAAGGCTTTCTCTTCTCTTTGTCACGACCTGGCTCTTGGGCCATGACAAATATGGGAGACACACCATTATAACGGTAACAAAGTAGTTTATTTAACAAAAAAGTAATTAAAGGAAAGGCATAACTAAACATTAACCAGAGATGGAGTATGAGTATCAGTAGGATCAGTAGTGTAAGGTGTGCATGAATGATGTGTCAAGGTGTGAGTGTTGTAAGGTGTAACAAAACACAAAAGGAAACTAAAGTAACTGCGGCCCTCACACGACCAGCAGGGTGTCTGCAAGAGAACAAAAGAAGAAAGAATGTGAACAAAGCATGGCAGAGCGTGCCAATGAGTACCAGGACCTTGCTTTTATAGGCTGGTGCTACCGGGCCCAGGTGTCACCAGAACATTAGGTGTCACTAATCAACAACCAGACCAATAAGACACGGGCCCAATCAATTTTAACCACTCTGCACCCATGCCCCACTTCTGCAACCAGGTACCTGGGAGAAAAAAAAAAAAAAAAGGAAGCAATTAAGGAGGATAGGAACAGATGATAAGATGGAGTTATGAACACAAAACAACAAAACAGTAAGGCCAACGGAGCACGGGAGAGAGCATCTGCTACAACGTTATCCTTGCCTTTAATATGCCTAACATCTAGGCTGTACGCCTGGAGGAACAACATCCATCGCATTAACCGACGTTTGGGCAGTGCAGTGAATAGAGGAATGTCAAGGGATTGTGGTTGGTATACACGACCAATGATCCATTACCAGAACCAACATAAACTTCAAAATGCTGGAGCGCCCAGATAAGTGCCATTGATTCCTTTTCTATGATAGAATAGTTGAGTTGGTATGAATTTAACTTTTTAGAGAAGTAACACACCGGTCTATCCACTCCCTCTCTACCCTGTAACAAAACCACACCTGCCCCCACATGACTGGCATCAAGCTCAAGCTCGAATGGCTCATCCAAGCGAGGCGCAGCCAGGACTGGAGCAGCACACAGGAGAGTTTACATTTACAAAGGCACTCTGACACTGAGGAGACCACACAAATGTAGTCTTTCCCTTAAGCAAGTCTGTCAGAGGTGCAACTACAGCTGAAAAGTTCTTACAAAATGCACGGTAGTAACCTACCAAGCCCAAAAAATTCATCAACTCTTTCTTTGTAGCTGGCACAGGATACTGCATGACCGCTCTGACTTTCGCATCTAGCGGACGAACTTGACCCTGTCCGACCACCCGGCCGAGATACGTCACCGTCGCCTTGGCAAACTCACACTTAGCCAAATTGACCGTAAGTCGCGCTTCAGCCAAGCGGCCAAACAGAGCACAAACACGCTGGATATGCTCGCCCCACGTTTCACTGAACACATCACGTCGTCTAGATAGACAGCACAACCCTCAAGCCCTGCTACAACCATGTTCATAAGGCGCTGGAACGTTGCGGGTGCATTACAAAGTCCAAAACTCATCACAGTGTATTCATACAATCCAAAAGGTGTTATGAAGGCAGAAATTTCACGTGTGCGCGTGGTCAAGGGAACTTGCCAATACCCCTTCAATAAGTCAAACTTACTGACAAAGGTAGCTGATCCAACCTGGTCAATGCAATCTTCAATCCTAGGTAAAGGATATGAATCTGCCTTGGTGACTTGATTAACTTTACAGTAGTCATTGCAAAATCTCGGTGACCCATCTGACTTATCCACCAGCAAGCTTGGTGACGCCCAACTTGAGGATGACGGCACTGCAATCTCATTCTCCAACATATATTTTACTTCGGACTCCAATAATTTACATTTATCTGAGGCACAACGATAAAAACGTTGTTTAATTGGAGGAGTGTCACCAACATCAATATCATCTTGAATAAGGTGCGTTTGGGATGGAGTGTCACTAAACAAGACTGGAAACCTGTTAATCAGAGCAAGCAGCTCAGTGCGCTGTGACTCAGGTAAGTGAGCCAACTGCCTGTCCAGATTATGTAAGGACTCTGAGTTTTTAAGCCTACCGGATACTACAGGATCACCAGGCGCTGTAATGTCCACCTCACCATCCAACGTCACATCAGTAACAACCTCAGGACCTGCAGACACAAAACCAGAACAAACCATGAGTACCGGACTAACATCAGCCATGGGGTCAACAACATCAGTAGCATCACGAGCATAATATGGTTTCAACAAGTTAACATGACACAACTGAGAAGACTTCTCCGGTCTGGAGTAGCAATCAAATAGTTCTGTTCTGAAATTTGCCTCTCTACAGTGTACGGGCCTGTGAATTTCGCTTGAAACGGTGCAAGGGTTGTGGGTTACAAGTGGCATGAGAGCTAAAACCTGATCACCCGGACTGAATTCCCCGCGCTCCGCCCGGCGATCATACAGTCTCTTCATAGTTGCCTGTGCACCTTCCAATTTTTCCCTTGCCAAGTCAACGGCCGTTGTCGGAGGAAGAAGTCCAGGTTTCAGGCCAGTGATGAAGACCGGACCTCCACGCCAACACTTAATCTTCTTCACGATTCTGTAGATTCTGTAGTTACTGGAGTCTCAAACAGGTTCAAAGAAGTCACTGGAGATGATCAGAGTTCGATAGAGCTTTATTCTTCAACAGAGACAAAACCCGAGTTGGTCCCAGAACCAGACTGAAGTACAACTGTCTGTGCATGATCTTATATATATCCTACAAACTGGGTGGAGACTGGGTGGAGAATACTGATTCTACGCCCATTTTTCATTAATTTCAGCTTTGTCAGCAAGAAAATATTCTTTGTCAGCAAGAAAATAATGGTGTCTAATCGCAGCCGTAAAACCCGGGGTTTTGGGGACTTTCCTATTCACCATTATAATATGGCCGCCTGGGCCTCTCCTGTCTGCGCCTGCGCCTGCCTGTCTATTTTTAGGCCTCTGCAGCTCGTCCTTGGACACCCTTATTGCAAGAAGGCCTCAGACTGTATTTTTTTTTTAAACTTTATGATTACTGTAGGGAAACTGTTAGACTATGTTTTTTGAAGCTTTATTGAAACTTTATGATTACTTTATGATCTTTTAGGTTACATGCTTAATCAAACATACTTTTATATTTATGTAGACTTATCATAACACACACACTCTGGATTATATTGCTTATTACAAAGCATATCATTGCTTAGTACAAAGCATATTATTTACAACACCGTATACAGGCGATGACGAAACCCATGCACATACTCAAGTAAATTTTTGGGCGGATCACTCTCAGTCAACTCATCTTTGAGAACAGTTAAAAGGACCACGCACCATATGACCAAACACAAGATCGTTAGAGCTAAACCTAGTACTTTCCTGCACAACTTCCCTGGCTGATAACATCAGCCACGGTAGTCCTTCCTCCCAGTCTCTCCCCATTTCCATACAATAAGCGCGCAACATTGACATTGATTTTAATGGTGAAAATGTTCCAGCGCACCCTGACTTTGTGCATGGTACGCCGACACACGGTTATGCTTCACTCGCAACTGTTTTAGGATCTGATTAAACATATGAGAAGTAAAGTTAGAACCCTGATCGCTCTGAATCACACGTGGAATGCCAAAATGTTAGAAAGCCTTAACAACGGATTTCACCGAGATGGAACGCAAAGGATATGCAGCGGGATATCTCGTAGTTTGGCACATCACAGTTAACATGTACGCACAACCAGACTTGGACGGAGGTAAGGGCCCCACACAATCCACAATTAAATGTTCAAATGGCTGACTAACAACTGGTATAGGTAAAAGAGGAGCAGGCTTGATAACCTGACTTGGTTTACCAGTAAGCTGGCACGTATGGCATGTCTTAACATATTTGGAGACATCGCGCTTTAACCGAGGCCAAAAGAAGTAGCGCAGGACACGGTCATAAGTCTTCCTTACACCCAAATGTCCACAATCATCATGTGCAGTTTTCAACACAACCTCACGAAAACATTTTGGCACAACAACCTGAAAAATCGCTTCGCCAACAAAATCACCCTCACAAGGCACCCATTTCCTCACAAACAAATCTCCCTGGAGACAGTAACCATGAGCAAGGTCTCTTATTCCTCCCACTGACAAAACCTCATCCCACAAAGTAGAGAGAGATGAATCAGCCCTTTGGCTCTTAACCCATTCTTCCCTTGAAACACATGAAGGAAGATCAGGCAGGGAAACTACATCTTCTGCCTTCACTGTACCTTCACCACACACTGAAGCAGGCGGGTCTGGAGCAGTCAGCTTATGGCTCTGTGCACGCGTCACGGCGCAGCCTGGAAAAACCCCTGGAGATATCAGACCACTCTCAACCTGCTCCCCAGACGCTACCGGTTTGGAGATAACCACGGGACACGGAGGCACATTTGCCCACACCGCACTACCAGCCAAATCGTTACCCAAAATCATCCCAACATCGTCAAGTGGCAACGCCGGGCGCACCCCAACAGGAACGATGCCCTGTACTAGGTCACACTCAAGGACCATATTATGGCGCGGCGCGGGAATCAAACCCAACTCCATACCCTGCATCAGCACAAAATCCCCCATTTCCGTCGCAGGTGAAAAAGGTAACACGGATTCCACAATAAATGAGTGGTTGGCGCCTGTGTCACGCAGTACTTTAATCGGCACGCGCTCGTCTTTCCCAACCAAGGACACAAAAGCATCGGCAATAAACGGGTCGAAGCCAGGACCAGTAGCTAAATCCACACATACCGGTCTCTTCCCCGAAACAGCAGAGCACAACATAGCCAGAGCATGTAACGATGACTGACGCTTCACTTTAGATCGTAACAGCGGACACTGGTCCTTCCAATGCCCAACTTCACGTAATCCTACATACTCTGGTGCCTTCAGTTCCCGTGTATGAGAATTTACCTGTACGCGATGGACCAGGCTTAGCAAATTTGGCACCAAAACGGGAATTACCATTATCATCCCCACTTTTCCCACTAGCTCCCGAGCGCATCTCTCCAAAACCACACTCATGCGTCAAGACAAAATCATCAGCCAGCTCAGCTGCTTTATGCACAGTGGACGGCTTCTGCTCATTGACGTAAGTGACAATACGTTAAGGGATCGAGTTTTTAAATTGTTCCAAAACAATCAGCTCACAAAGACCATCAAAAGAATCCACTTTAGCAGCGGAACACCAACGGCTAAAGTGTGACTGCAAATCACGGACAAACTCTACATTTGTTTGCCTATTGCCTTTTACCCAATTCCTAAATTTCTGGCGATATGCTTCTGTTGTAAATAATATGCTTTGTACTAAGCGATGAGATGCTTTGTAATAAGCAATATAATCCAGAGTGTGTGTTATGATAAATCTACATAAATATAGAATATGTTTGATTAAGCATGTAACCTAAAAGATCATAAAGTAATCATAAAGTTTCAATAAAGCTTCAAAAACATGGTCTAACAGTTTCCCTACAGTAATCATAAAGTTTAAAAAAATACAGTCTGAGGCCCTTTTGCAATAAGGGTGTCCAAGGTCAGGCTGTAGAAGGCCTTAAAAAACCAGGCGGAGCAGGCGCAGACAAGAGAGGCCCAGGTGGCCATGTATAATGGTGAATGAGAATATCTCCAGCGCCATGGTTTTCATGGGTATTTCGGCCACGATGGGACACCATTACTTTTTTGATACAAAGAAAACTTTCTTGCTGACAAAGCTGAAATTAATGAGAAAAGGGCGTAGAATCAGTATTCTCCACCCATTCTCCTCCCAGTTTTTAGGGTTTATAAGATCATGCACAGACAGTTGTACGTCAGTCTGGTTCTGGGACCAACTCGGGTTTTGTCTCTGTTGAAGAATAAAGCTCTATTGCATCGAACTCTCCAGTGACTTCTTTGAACCTGTTTGAGACTCCAGTAACTACAGAATCTACAGAATCGTGAAGAATATTAAGTGTTGGCGTGGGGGTCCGGTCATCATCACTGGCCTGAGACTTGGACTTCTTCCTCCGACATTAATTGGCGAGCCAGCCAGGAGAGACAAGACTCTGAGAACTCCAGCCTGGGGGGACAGCCTGCATCTCAAACACACATCAGTGGCCACAAAACTAAAGGTAAGCAGAAACCTTTTCTAAATTCTGCAAATTCTGATTGTGTCTGAGTGCAGGACTCCGCCCAGGTGAGGAAAATCAGAATGTCTCTCCTCTAAAGAACTTAGTTAAAGAATGATTTAAAGAAAATAAGCAAATTTGTATAGCATAAGTGTAAAACCCAGCAGGTTCACAAAAATAATACTAACTGAAACTAAGTCGCTGGCGGTACAGAGTTTGATGCAACTGTATGTATGAAAAACACCATGGTGCGGAAAGAATGAAAGATGGAGAAAGAGTGGATGAATGGCTGTTGAATGTGTGTATTGCATGCTGGATAATTGTCTGCCTAGTGTTCAGCGGGGGTATGATTTGGATGGCTGCACACGCTCAGGCTAGGCCATAATTCAGAAATAGTTAAACACAGAATGAGGATAGTATTGATTGCTGCTAAAAGTGAAGACGGACGGTGTATAAAAGTTGTTGTATATCGTTGTGACGTCTGTAAAGTTGTTAAAATCTGTGAATTTGTTGTAAGTGTGAGAACCGGACGATTTGTGTATAGGTTATATTAGGATTTGCCCAACGTTTGTGGATACCGCCCTCCGTTTCAGTAGTGTTTCAGCTGGGTGCTGGGGGACTCCCGAGAAGGGGGGGACTGAATAGATAAAAGTTGTTTTGCACAATTTGCTAGCACAACACTGCGGATACCGCTTTTCATTTCAGTAGGGTTTCAGCGGAGTACTGAAGCTCTCCCGGAAAGGGAAGGTCTGAATAGGCAGGGGTTGATTTGAGTGTACACCATCGCTGGGACCGACGGGGACTGCAACAGGGGGTCGGTTTGTGTACAGTCGCTAGGAGACCGTTTAGGGACTGCGACAGGAAGGAGTTTTGTATGCAAACAGTTGCTAGGGGCCTTTTAGGGACTGCGAGGCACGCAAGTTGCTAAATGTAATTGCAACTGTTGCTAAATGTAATTGCAACACTTGGCCAAGAGAAAAAACTATAGTGCATGTAAATATTGCTTTTTCTTTTTTTATTATATAAACAATTAGAATAGATGAGGACACGTGACCTGCAGACAAGATGGCTGCTTAGCGCGATTACTCTTGCCAACTTCTCCCAAACTTTTATCGATTATCCAACTTCCACGCATCTGTAGTTCAGCAACCCAACACTGTGTACTTTCAAGTCCCTTATATACAATGGCTGAAGGTTTGAGGAGCAAATCTTGCCACGAAATCATGATAGACGACGAGAAGTTTGAGTCACTTAAGCTAGCTTTATCATCCATGCTAACTTCTGCACTTAAAGAGCAGCAATCTTTCATTGAGATGCAGTTTGCTAAGTTTGAAGACCGACTGGACACCATTAAAGCAGAGGTAACAAAGAACTCAAACGAGATAAAAAAGATGAAAGCGGACCACAAAGGGCTATCCACCCACTTGACTAAGACGGAAGAATCTTTCCAAAAGAAATATTCCAAAATCGAAGCAAGCGTCGCGGAGTTAGAGGACAGGTCCCGCAGGGACAATATTCGCATTATTAACCTGCCAGAAAAGATCGAAAATAGCGATGCATCGGGTTTTGTTTCATCCTCGCTTCCTAAATGGCTCCCTACACTTGCCGGTGAGAAGATGGAGATGATGAGAGCTCACCGTATAGGACCGGAGCGCAACACCGGTGGGTCCCGCACGTTGATCTGCAAGATGCTACGGTACACAGACCGGGACCGAATCCTGAAAGCAGCCAGAGGCTCTCGGGTCGAGGTCAACGGCAGAGAAATCCGCTTTGCAGCTGACTATAGTAACTACACCATTAAACGGCGCCGCTCGTTTTCCCAAGCGATGGATTCAGCGAGGAAACTCGGATTCACTCCATTCCTGATCTACCCGGCCAGACTTAAACTGTCCCGCGGATCAGAAGTGCACCTCTTCGAGACTCAAGCGGAGGCTGAGGTTTTCCTCAACACTCAGTCCCGGCGGACTGATGAAGGAAACTGACAACTGGAGATCTGTCTTACAAAAGACGGGACCATAAAACATGGAAGTTTTGTTTAATATTGCCGGAAAATTTCAGACATACTTAACTTCATTGTATAGGCTATCCGCCTTACCAAGGTATGCTGTTTATTTCACATTTGTTTCACGTCTTTACGTGGTAAACATTTTCAATGGGTTCTAATCTTGATGGATAATTGCCATTTTGTTGTGTAACTTCACCTGTAACTTAACCTTTTGTATCTCAAATGGACTGTTACACTGATTACTTAAATGGGGAGGCGGCTTTTGTGGTGGTGTGATAGCCGGCTTTCTCAGGCCAGGTGCCCAGTTAGTGGGCAATTTGTTAGTGGCTGTTGCCACCTTGTTGTTTAATTTTAGATGTTTTTTTAGTTTTTCCGTAATGGTTTGGCGATATGGGGTTGGGAATGTTTGGATCTCCACAGTTCTGATTATTGTACATCTACAGGAATATAATAACTTGCCCAGTCTTGTTAGTAATTATGACTATGCTGCATGTGGCTAGCTGGAATATAAACGGTTTAAATGGCCCCATTAAACGTTCATCGTGTCTAGATTGGCTTAAAAGGCATACGATAGACGTGGCTTTCATTCAAGAGTCCCACCTTAAACATTCTGATAAACACCGATTGACAAACCGACACTACTATACTGCGGCTGTGGCTGCATTCAATTCCAAAAGCCGCGGTGCTTTAGTTTTGTTGAGACGCAGTCTATCCTTAACAATAATTGAAAGCTATGGGAGTGAAGACGGCCGAATTGCCTATATTAAAACAAATATTTATGGACGGAAAATTGCATTTCTTTGTATATATGCCCCGAACCAATATAGTTCAGATTTCTTTGAAACAATCAGTAAGATTCTGTGTAACCTACAGGATTTCTCAATCATTATTGGTACTGACATGAATGCCATCCTTGATCCCATACTTGATAAATCCAGTGTACCACCTCAACATACTCATCCCTCTACAGTAGCATTCCAAGGTCTAATTAGTGATTTCAGTCTCACAGATTTATTTAGAGCCATAAACCCTTCTGCAAGACAATATAGTTTCTATTCAGACAGACATAAAACCTACTCAAGAATAGATTATTTATTGGCTTCTGTGACGCGGCTATGGTGGTGGCTGGGGACTTTAATAGGGCGAACCTAAAAAAAGTCATGCCGAACTTTCATCAGCACATTACGTGTGCTACCAGAGGGGAAAGAACGTTGGACCACTGCTATACGCCGTTCAAGAGAGGCTACAAGGCTGTCTCTCTCCCTCCGTTCGGCAAATCAGACCATGTCGCCATTTTCCTGCTACCGGAGTATAAACAAAGGATAGCACGGGAAGCGGTAGTGACGAGGGACGTAAAGCGGTGGTCTGACCAATCAGAGGCTGAGCTACAGGACGCTCTGCGTGACGTCGACTGGGACATGTTCCAATCCAGTTCCAGGGACGTCAGCGAGTTTACGGAAGTAGTAACGAGCTTCATAGCAATGCTAGTGGACACCATCGTCCCTACGGTGAAAGTTAGGTCCTTTCCTAACCAAAAACCGTGGGTTGATAAATCCATCCGCGATGCTTTGAACGCCCGTACTGCTGCCTATAACTCCGGTCTTGTATCCGGCAACATGGACGAGCACAAGGCAGCGTCCTATGGACTGAGAAGGGCGGTGAAGGAGGCCAAGAGGAGGTATAGGGACAGAGTGGAGTCGCAGATGGAGCAGCGCGACACCAGACGCCTATGGCAGGGGCTACGGACTATAACGGACTACCAGGGCAGACCCCCCGCAATTGTGAGTGCCGACGCATCCCTAGCGGAGGACCTGAATTCATTCTATGCACGGTTTGAGGCTAGCAACAACAGCGCTAGCTCGCCGGCTAACAACATCACCGTTAGCGCAACCGGAGTGAGTTCTACCGCTGGGGATGAACACACACTCTCTGTGACCGAGCACAGTGTGAGGAGGGCTCTGACGAGGGTGAACACCAGGAAAGCTGCTGGTCCAGATGGCATATCTGGACGAGTACTGAAGACCTGTGCTAATCAGCTAGCTCCAGTGTTCACCACTATATTCAACATCTCCCTGGCTGAGTCTGTGGTCCCCGCCTGCTTCAAGAGATCCACTATTGTCCCTGTGCCCAAGAATGCTTCTCCAGCATGCTTGAATGACTACCGACCGGTGGCCCTCACCTCGGTGGTCATGAAATGCTTCGAGAGGCTGATTAAGGACTACATCTGCGCCTTCCTCCCTTGCTCCATGGACCCGCTGCAGTTTGCTTATCGTCCCAACAGATCCACGGATGATGCTGTCTCCCAGGTACTGCACACCACACTCTCTCATCTGGACAGCCGGAAGGGGGGCTATGTGAGACTGCTGTTCATTGATTATAGTTCAGCTTTCAATACCATAGTCCCCACCAGACTGGCTGGCAAGTTGATTGAGCTGGGACTGAACACCCCCCTGTGTGCCTGGATCCTGGACTTCCTGACCGCCAGGCCCCAGGTGGTCAGGGTGGGTAGACACACCTCCAACCCCCTCACCCTGAACACAGGATCCCCCCAGGGTTGCGTCCTCAGCCCCCTACTGTACTCCCTGTACACACATGACTGTGTGGCCAGGTTCAGCTCCAACACCATCATTAAGTTTGCGGATGACACAGTGGTGGTGGGCCTGATCTCCAACAACGACGAGAAGGCCTACCTGGAGGAAGTTGCTGATCTGTCACTCTGGTGCCAGGACAACAGCCTCCTCCTGAATGTCACCAAAACTAAGGAGCTGATTGTGGACTTTAGGAGGACACAACAACAGAGGACGTACTCACCACTGGGGATTAATGGGAATACTGTGGAGAGGGTGAGCAGGTATAAATACCTGGGAGTCAACATAACCGAAGATCTGACATGGTCCACACACACTGACACTCTGGTGAGAAAGGCGAGGCAGCGCCTTTACCACCTCAGGCAGCTGAGGAAATTCAAAGTCTCCCGGAGGATCCTTCAGTCCTTCTACTCTGGAGCTGTGGAGAGCATCCTGACAGGAAGCATCACTGCCTGGTTTGGCAACAGCTCCGCTCAGGACAGGAAGGCTCTGCAGAGAGTAGTGCGTTCGGCTGAGCGCACTATTGGAACTACACTCCCCACCCTGCAGGACTTGTACACCAGGAGGTGCAGAACCAGAGCCTGCAGGATCATGAAGGATCCTCACCACCCCAACAACGGACTGTTTCAGCTGCTGCGGTCAGGCAAGCGCCTCCGTAGTCACGCTGCAAAAACAGAGAGACTGAGACGGAGTTTCTTTCCTCAGGCCATCAGGACTGTGAACTCCGACCTCACCAGGGCCCCCACCAAGACACACACACTGCCCCTCTTATGCACACACACACACACACACTTAGGTATAGACTACACATAATTTATAATTTATAATTTATATTATACATACAATTTTCCCTTTTTTTTTATTTTTTTTTTTACTATATTTTTTTATAAAGTGCTCTTATTGTAAATATTGTGTTGTTTTTTTATATAGAGCTCTTAAAAACTGTTTATTGTAAATAGTGTGAACCTGTTATTTTGCACATTTCTGCTGAGCATTGCCACTTTGCATTTCACTACACACCTCGTGTGTGTATGTGACAATTAAACTCTTGAATCTTGAATCTTTATTTTCTCAAATTCACTCCGCTGTGATTTTTCCTAACCCTTTATCTGACCATTGTGTTATTACATCACAGTTTACACTAGCCGATACTCCTACCAAGGCTACAAGGTGGCGCTTCAACACCATGTTACTTAAAAACAATGATTATTGTGAACATTTCAGAAATACGTTTAAAGTATTTATCTCAGAGAATGCCGATTCAGTAGAGGATCCTCGTGTCCTATGGGGTGCAATTAAAGGATTTGTTAGAAACACAACAATTTCTTTTGCTTCTCACCTTAATCGAACAAGACTGGGCAAAATAAATACGCTTGAGAATGATTTGCAAAGACTGGAGCATGACCAGCAAAGACTTGGTGTTACTGATGATAGGAAAAGAGGGATTGATTCAGTTAGAGTGAACCTGAATAATCTATTAAAAACAAGAGCTGAATTTCAAATCCACAGGACCAGAAGAAATTACTATTTTAATGGCTCTAAACCAAGTCGCCTTCTTGCTCTGAGTTTGCAGAAGTGTGAAAAATATTCGAACATCATGGCTATTAGCTCACAGCAAAAGTTACTTACTGCTCCTAAAGATATAAACGCAGAGTTCCGCTCATTTTATTCTGAACTGTACAAATCTGAAATAACATTGGATAGAGCTAAATGTGTATCTTTTTTACAAGATTTAAAACTCCCCGCTCTCACTCTAGATGATGCTGAGCGCCTTGGGGAACCAATCACTCTGACTGAATTGAAATATGCTATATCTGGAATGAAAAAAGGCAAATCGCCGGGATGGGATGGGATTCCCCCAGAATTTTATCTCACCTTTTGGGAGGAGCTAGGACAATACTTTTTAGCCATGATTCTCAGATCTATTGATGTAGGTGCCTTTTTCAATGACTTGAATTCTGCTTTAATTGCTGTATTGCCCAAACCCAACAAGGACCTCACTAAATGCAGCAATTACAGACCATTATCTATCCTTAATGCCGAAATTAAAATTTTTGCCCGGATCTTGGCCTCCCGCTTAGAACCCCATATAACAAAATTAATTCATTGCGATCAGACAGGTTTTATGAAAACACGACTTGCATCTGATAATGTTCGCCGACTACTTCATATAATTCATACTGCCAAAGATATAGCTTCCCCATGTGCTGTGTTGAGCCTTGATGCAGAAAAGGCCTTTGATAGGCTAGAATGGGAATACCTATGGGAGGTCTTGCAACGTTTTCAATTGGGTTCCAATTTCATTAAACTAGTTCAATTATTATATAATAACCCATCTGCAATGATACACACTAATGGCATTATATCAACCAAGGTTACCTTGTCACGCTCTTGCAGACAGGGCTGCCCTTTAAGCCCCTTCCTATTTACTTTATCACTAGAGCCCCTTGCTCAGAAAATACGTCAACACCCATCTATCACCCCTATAGCTTTTAATAACACCACTCATTCCATATCTTTGTATGCTGATGACATATTGTTATACTTCGACAAAGCTTCCACCTCAGTACCTCATATTTTAGATACTTTCGATGAATTCAGCTCCCTGTCCGGTTATAAAATTAACTGGACGAAATCAGCATTATTTCCGTTAAACTCAGAATTGGATCCTAGTTTATTGCCCCAACATATTCCAGTTGTCAAACAGTTTAAATACTTGGGTGTAGACATTTTTCCTTCATTAGTTAGTATTGCTAAGAATAACTTTCAGAGCATCTTTAATAAAATTGAATCAGATCTTGATAGATGGTCTTACCTCCCAAAATCACTACAAGCCCGTGTGTCAATTGTTAAGATGGACATACTACCACGAATAAACTTTTTCTCCTCCATGTTACCTTTACCTCCCCCAACTGACTACTGGGATAAAATTCACTCTTTGGTATCTAAATTTATTTGGGGTGGGAAACGACCACGCATAAAGCTGACAACTCTTCAACGTCACAAATCAGAGGGTGGTCTCTCAGTTCCTAATTTTAAACATTATTTTTGGTCTTTTGTCTTGAGACCATTATCAGATTGGCTTAACCCTGAATCTGTTGCTTCTTGGAAACCTATAGAGAGTAATTTAGCATACCCACATAGATTGGAAGATCTGATTTACTCCTCTGTCCCTTTAAAACGAGCTAAACTTTGACTTGGCCCCATAATGAGTTTCCTTTTGTCAATATGGCGTCTTGCTGAGAAGGAATCTAATAGTACATATAAATGGCACCTTAATAGCCCAATCTTTAATAACCATTCTCTTCTCACTGGGGGGGTCCCATTCACATGCCCGGCCTGGACTACTAAAGGTGTCCATACTTTTGCCAACATCTATAATGAGAACGGCCTCCGCAACTTCAATGATTTGAGACTGTCTTACAATTTACCAGGCTCATCCTTTTTTCTGTATCTTCAACTGCGATCGTCCATGAAAGCATACGGTGTGCCATGGAACACTCCACTTACCACCCATCCCTTGCACTCCATATTAGTAAACAAAGGGCGAAAAAGAGGTTTGGTTTCTCAGCTATATTCACTCTTCAGGATTACTTCCTATAAAGCTCTCTCCATTGTACATGTATGGACTAACGACTTGAAGCACTACACTGGAGAGGATCCACTTGACTGGGAGAAGATATGGTCTTCGGTTGTCATTGCTTCTAAAAACCCAGATCATCAACAGATTCATTTCAATTATATTCATCGGACTTACCTCACTCCGAGAAAGGCTCACCTCATGAAACGGTTATCATCACCGAACTGTACCTTGTGCACAGATGGACTTACAGGTTCTTACATGCATATGTATTGGGAGTGCAAGGATGTGAGGCGTTTTTGGGGGGTGGTTTGTGCTACTCTATCTGATGTACTGGATGTAGTTGTGCCATGCTCTCCCACTGTGCTACTCTTAAATGATACCTCCTCATTAAAATTAACATGTTTGAATAGACGTATTCTCTTAACGGGCATCACTGCTGCCAAAAAGATGCTGGCTTTACGTTGGAGACCTCCACATACAGTTACAAAAACTCATTGGATTAACACATATATGGATATAATTAATATGGAGTTGTCAGTGGCAAGAATGCATGGTGCTGGAGCTGGTACTATTTCAGCATGGCAAGCGATGGCAGATAAGATCAAGAAATTGCTGTAATCACCATTTTTATTCATTTCTTAAAATTTGTTTTAGATCCTTATATCCTGTAAATATTGTATAGAGATCCTGGGGTTTGGGGGGGGGGGGGGGGGGGGGGGGGAGGGATATTCGCCACTAATTTTCATTTTATTTAAATTAATTTTATAAAAATTTTTTTTATTTTATTTTCTCTTTTATTGTGCTTTGCTTGTATGTATGTTAAGCAAAATAAAAAAAAGTTGATCACAAAAAAACAAACAATTAGAATAGATGTGTAAATAACAAGTGTACTTATTGTAACCTAAAGAAGTAATTAAATGAGATTGAATGAGTTACGGCTTTCGGAATGAGATAACGGTCTTTGCTTCTTGCCTGTGAGCAGAAGTGCTGTGCGGACTGGTGGGGGCATGTTGAGAGGGAGTAGAGGAGGGATCAAATAGGTTGCGGCTTGAAGTGAGATAAAAGTCGTAATTCTCTCTGCATGTACCCAGGAGTACTGTACAGGCTGTTGAACGTGTGCCAAGAGGAGTAGAGGAGAGATTGAATAGAATAGTATCATAATATAATGTATGTATTTTATATATAAGTTGGTAAATATTAATGGATGAGGGAGATAGTAGCGAAGATGAAATATTTTCGTTAGAACATTTTGATAATATAGGAGCTGCTGACACAAAAGGAATAAGGACACATTTTTGGTTGGAGCGAACCTATATTGATGAGGAAGGTGTGGAACAGTGGCAAGACGGACAATTAATCAATCTGAAACTTTGGCAGATAACAAAATTTGTAAACCTAGAGCAAATACAGGAAGAATTTCCTGACGTGCCGTGGAGAAGGGCAATACATGGGTATTGGACTGTAACAAATTTGACTAGATTGTTGGAGCCGTTGTGCGGAGATCCTGGTGCGGTAGCAACGCTCCCTTTAAATCCAGCATTTGGTGTACCAGAGGGGTTCGGGTTACAAGGACGAAGCCGAGTAGCGGTGAATCCACGGCTGTGTATTTCCGTAGTCCCCAGAAGGGTTAAGTGGGAAACTGGCAAATTTGAATATATTACTAAAACTCCACAAGGAGACGGGACAGAGAAACTAGAATTTGGTCATATTAAAGGAAGAAAATATAAGCCTGGCATTACTGCTGGTAAAATACTTGTATTAATAAGAACAAAAGAGTTAGACGAAGAGCCAGAAAATCCTAGATCACTGGCAAGCAGCGCGCAACAGGGATACATGGGGGCAAAAGTAACAAAGGGAGGTGGTGTGTCGACACCAATGGAGGTGATGATTAGACAAAATCTGGATCGTAAAAAACAGATCCAGCTGTTCATGACCGAGTGGCATGAGCGGACATCAGGAAGACTCCAGTGGCCAATAAAGGGCACATTCAGTAGAGCATGCTGCGATGAAGTGGAGGAAAATATAAAACACCACAAGGCCAAAGATAAGAGCGATCAAAGGGAACGTAGAAGAGTTAGGGAAAGGGAGGTGTTAGGATGGTTTAGACAAGAAGGGCAAAAGAGGGCAGAAACCAGGGAAGAGTGTAAAGAAAAAATAAAACAGCAAGAACAGCAGCCCACTGCCCCGTTATGGCCCGTCAAACCACCGTCTGTCAAACCACCAGCACCGCCACCACCACATGCCCCCAGCAAACAATTAATCAAAGTAGGACAGTTTCCAGTATCAAGAGTGTGTGATGAGGAGGAAGAAGAATGCAAAATACAAGGCAAGCTGCAAGGGGATTTCAGTATCACACTGACCGCACCAGCAAGCGACAGGGGAAGCAATGTGAGTCGGGAGAGCATTTTCCCTGAAGAGGAGGGGATATATGACCGCCCACGTAGCACGCCATCAAATGGCAACCCTCCCCTGAAGAAGAGAGCGGAAAGCAGTGGTGAGCTACTAAGAACTACAGCAGAAAGGAGTAACCAAACGAGCGAAGATGAAAGAGACATACAGCAATACCGACAGGCAGCACAACAGAGCTGGCAGTCAGCCAGCAAGGACAGAAATGACTACTATCGAAAGGAGGGTGAAGAAACACCGCTCCCTCCACGTCAAGGCCGCATTAGAAGGAGCCAGTCAGCAGAATGTCCCCGCTACACAAGCACCCCTGCCGATTTCACACTTGCAGCCAGGTCTGATAGAAGAAACGGCCCTGCGAAAGCATTGAACAGGGTGAGTTTTGAAGACATGGAGGAGGAGGATGCCTGCTGGCCATCATGCAGGGAAAAGAGTGTGAAAACATCAAAGCCTACTACAGCCACACAAGACACTATGAGGCTAACAAGAATGGAGGAGGAATTGGAGGAGGGACAGTGCCCACTCCTGGAGGAAGAACTGGAGGAGGGGCAGCGTCCATATTTGGAGGAAAGAACACAGGAAACAAGGACCCAGCCCCACAGAATGAAAGTACAGATGAGTGGTTACATGACATCAGATGATACAGCAATTGAAGACAGACGGCGCCTACTAGTTGATGAAATCGACGAAATCGAAGCAGAAATGTCGAAAATAGCGGATCATCAGATTCGCCAGTTGAGGAAAATAAAGTCACAAAAGAAGCAGTGGAAACCAACGGGCAGGCTGAGAAGTGGAAGACAATACCAGGCCCTAAGTGAGGAAGATCTGAGTCCAGGCGGAGAGCCGGAAGGGATCCATGATGGTTTCCAAATCACTCAGTGCCCCATAATAACCAAAGCAACAGGGCAGACCCAATATGTGCCGTGGTCATTCATGGATATGGTGGGACTGGCTAGTAGACTACCAGACCTCCATGAAGGAGCAAATAAATGGATTACAGCACTAGAAGAAAGTACAGCTGGAGTGAGGTTGGCATTGGGTGACATCAAGGCTTTGCTCATGCACATAGCTGGAAAACACATAACTGAAGAAATCTTCACAGCAGCTCATCTGCCAGCACTGATAGCTGGAAACAGAGTGGATGAGGTGGGTTTTGGCGGATTTCGCAATCTAATATGGGCTGAACTGAGAAAACAATATCCGGAAAAAATGGATCCCTCCAAATTGGACGGAGAGGCGCTAAAAGACGATGAAAGCCCAGCAAAATTCCTACGTGACTTTCAGCGAAAGTGGAGAGATGAAACAGGAAGTGCCTGGAACGCCAACGACACCACAAAGTCTGTTTAAGGTAATGGTAAAGAAAGCCATGCCAAAGGGAGTACAGACACGCCTAGACAATGTCGTGGGGCTTATGAAGATGGAATGGCCACTGTTTTCTGAGCATATTGTGCACCATGTGGAAAACCACAGAAAAGACAAACAAAAGGAAGAAGAAGCAAGCAAACGCATGGCCGACAAGCTAACACAGCTACAGTTGAATGAATTAATCAAACCAAAGAAGGATAAAACTAAGACTCAGGCCCCAGTGGTAGCCATAGATCAAGCCCCAACACAACCAACAGTAACAATGGCACCCCAAGCTCCACCCACACCCCAGACGCCAGTCCAGTCACAAGTCCCGATGGAACCACAACAGAGAGCACCAGGCAACACCATGACTGCACTACCACCTATCCATGTGCATATTAATCAGGCTGGTGGGACCAATGGAAATTACCGCTCTAGGGGACGACCAGGACAGAGAGGAGGATCATTTAGCGGGAGAGGCAGAGGTCCACTCCTATGGAAGGCCGTTAGGGCAAATACCGTCTAGAAAGTACGTGTTAACACGTTCATTTTTGACGCGTTAACACGTAAAAAATGAACGTGTTAACGCGTTAAATTCTTACGCGTTGACGCGTCAAAAATGAACGTGTTAACACGTCATGTAGATTTTCTACACCTTAAGACGTCAAATTTTGCCATGTTACCTGTCACAGCTAAAGGATTGTTCCATTCTAGTGATGTCTACTTTCTAATAGGGGTGTTAGAAAGGAAGCCTGAGGCACAGCGAGTTTTGGCTGTTTCTTCTTCTTTTTTTGTTGTTTAATGGGGGTTGGCAAACAGCTTTTAGGTGCATTACTGCCACCTTCTGGATTGGAGTGTGGATCAGAACGGTTACTATACTATTACATTCAATTATCCTATTAACACTAGAAGCCTCGTTTGGGTTTTTCTGTTGCAAATATCTCTGTTCAAATAAAGAGTATGAGGCCCCTAGTCCATGACTTTATTTTCACAAGGTTTGGAGGTTCTAAATCAAAAGACAAAAGATTTCTGAACCGCATACCACATTATTACCATATAAAGCAAATTTTTCCATTTTGGCGGGGGTTAGCAATATTTTTTGTTTTTCTTCAGTAATTCCATTTGTTCATAGTGTAAAATCTCAATCCGAAACACAGAGCAGTAGCCTATTTGAATTGCGCCAGCATTGTCTGCTATATTGCCTGCTATTTGAGGATCAAGAGGACGAAGAGAGAGAAAATGAAGAGAGCAAACCGCAGAATAAATGTAGAAGAGGCTTTGGCATTGTTTGATGAACTGGGTGAAGGGGAATCTGATGGTGGAGAAGTCTCAGATTTGAACGATGTGGACTGGAGCCAGGATGAGTGTTTGTCTTGATTCCAGCTTTGATAAAGCCGGACCCTGCGTAAAAAAATCCGCTGTTCCCTTCTACCAGCTGTGGCATCTATTGTCATATTCACGCCGTTGGTACCAGGTAGGAATGAGTTATTATTTTTTCATGTAAGCCTATATTATTTTGGGCCTGGGGCTAGGTTGAATTAGTACGCCGTCAATTGGATCGCGCCTCTCATGAACGCGCAGCTACTTCAAGTTGTTCCAAGTTGTAAAAAAAAATCAATAAGGAATAATAAGGAATAACAATGTTATAAACGTCAATAGTGGGAGAGCAGGTCGCTGTGCAAAATGTGTCATCCACAGCGGAGCCCCTGCCAGAGAGTGCCCGTGCCAGAGAGAGCACGCACCGCTTCTTCAGATGCAAGTAGGCCTATTGCAAATGCTCTGGCTATTCTCTCTCGTTTTAAATTTTAATTTCATTCAATTTTTACAACCGAGTCCGCGCACAACAGCGCACCAACAGCGCAAGCCAAGTGCAACATAAAGGATCCACTGAGTGTATTTCTCTGTATAATGGACAGGGGTACTGTGATGACAGCTTGCGCTAATTTCTATCTCCGGTCGGTTTGGGCCGTGGTGGATCAGATGGCTCGGCTTTACTCTGTAAAACGGGCTACCCCGCAGATGGTCCGTGGCAGGCGCGCACATCTTGTACAGGGAACGGCGTCTCCTGAATAGCGCATCAAGGCCAGACCACGTATGTAAGCAAAACGGAGGCAATGCCCAATAATTCAAAAATAATAATAATAGCCAATGCAAACAGAACAAGACCCTGATCGCATGTCAAGGATGGAAGCGACCTGTTTGTGAGAAATGCAAGGGCGAAGGGCGAAGCGCTTTTGCCCCGGCTGCAGTGCGTAAATTAAATTAGGCAACTAACTACTCAACCTCAGGTTTGTTCAAAATAACCCAATGTTTTCCTCTATTTTGTTTCCCCAAAATATGCCAAATTATGCAGTGATTATATGTTCATTATTAATTAATAATAATAATTATTAATTAATTATGAATATTACAATTAGCCTAATTATATTGTATTTCGTTTACTCTGTGTAGTCTAAATGGTTATTATTGTGTTTGTCTATTTTATAATGTTTTATTATTACTATTAATTTAGTTATTTTTTTATTTTCATTTTATTGTGTGCTATTTTGTGTCGGGACACTGACTCCTGCAGCCAATAAATGTTTTTATTTTGTTTATTGTGTCATGTCTGTATTGAAATACATACATCCTAATAGTTGTTCTATCTGATAGAATAGTGTAAAATATTCTATTTTAGCATTGTCAATACTACAAACTGTTTAGCTTTGGCCCGTGCCCTGAAAGGCTACTGCGCACCGTGAAAGCAGCCTATACAGTGCGCATAGAGCAAAGCCGTGAGATCCAGCCTGCTTCAAGTTGTAGTCTATACACTTTAGCTGACTTTGCATATGTTGTTTCCTTTGTTTCATATATCAAGACCTAAATACTTCAGAAGCCTGCATTACTATTTCTTGTTTATTGATTTCCACACTTGCATTGGCTATAGCGGCTGTCGTAATAGCATATAAACTACCATATACTGGGACCCTATAGCTTAATTGATCATTGTATTTTGGCTTTTTAATTTATTTTTGATAATTTACACCCATCTTTATCAAACAAATGCATTGTTACTGTGACTGTGAACACCATTGATGCCATTACACCTAACCCGTTGCGGCGCTTGAAGGTAGTGCTATAATCCTGGCGGTCCTAGTGTTAATTCCTGTGTTTTCTAAAAATCTGAAAATAGCCCTCTACCCTACATCACCTGAACTCATCTGAAACATTTTTCTAGTGTCTAGTGTCTTTAGTGTCATGTGATTCCTTTGGAGTGTAATTTTAAGTGTCTGTCTCTCTTGTTGATATCTAGGACAGTATAAAAATACATGCTCCACCGTTTCCTGTAGTCCGCAATCTTCACATCTACCCGTAGCATGCTTATTCATTATGTTTAATGTACTTTGATTGGTTTGACTTCTTCTATTCAGTTTAGAGCTGGTAGAATAGCTTTTTGGCTGTTGCTGTTCCCAACCGAATAGTTTTTAGAGCACAGAAACCAAAATGTTAGGCTAAACTATATGGCTCACCTTAAGTGCTTGTAGTTAACTTTATCATGATGATGCTGTTTATCCCATTCAATATCAATATCAATATCAATATCAATCATTTCCAAATCTGTCTGCTTGTAATGTTACCAGTCCTACCACTAGGTAACTCTGACTAATAACTCTGACTCTGACCTAACCTTTTAGGGTCTTAGTTTGCACACATATTGTAAAAATATGTATCATATTGAAAAAGCTTCCGGAGTCTTATCAGTTCAGTTGGGTTTTAATGGTTTTTAATGTCAAGTTGTATGAGTGTATGTATGAAATGAACAATAAAGAATATGTGATAATACCAATGTCTGTGTGCTTTGTCAGTGTTGCTTCTATATCATGAAGAACCTCTTTGTAACAGCATGAGTCCAACTTGGAAGTACACATTAAGGACCATAGTCCTATACAAGGTACAAGGTTCATTTATTGTCATTCTACAACACAGGTGTAGTGTGTTGAGCTTTGTTATGAACGATGAGACTATTTGGTCAATTCTGAAAATTGACAATTATTGAAATTATTCTTAGTAATTAATATCTTATTAATTAACACTTGCGGGGCACCACCAGTTTACACTGGAATAGTCTCTTTATAGTGATATCAGTCTAATAATCAGAAGAAGTGAGCTCTAGATTTCAGTGATTTTCTACCTTCATGTCCAGGATATATCAATGACCCACAAAAGCCAGTTCTTTATAAATGCAGAGATTTTATTAACTATGTAAATAAAACACCAATAAAATGAATACATGTATACTAAACTAAAACAGATAATGGCAATAAAACTGGCAAACAAGATAGCAAGATAAACAGTGGCAGAGGATATATCAAATAAGGTAGGAAGTTAAACAGTGGCAGAGGATATATCAAATAAGAGTGGCAAATGATATTGGGATCAAAGATGGCAAGGAAGTTTGCACCGACAAAACGACCTGAGCTGTAATACGTCTAATTGCAGCAATGTGGCAACAGCGAAAGATGGCTTGGAGGACAGCTGACAGTTTCCGGGAGACTTGGGACAGAAGGACAGAGAATAGTGGAGAGAGAGAGAGAGTATTCTAACCTCACTTTCACAGTTCAACACTGCCTTTGCATCACCCGTGCATCAACAAGAAAGTTGGTTACCGTCTGGTTTGCAGGGTGTCAGCGGCGTCCTCGTCTCCGTGGTAACCGTCGCGCAGTTGCAGTGGACAGGTAAACACACGCACGTGTTGGTCTGGACCAGTCGACGTCAGGAGGGCCGTTGTGGAGTGCGGTCCGGGGGCCGTTGTTCGTCGGAGTCGTCGTGCCAACAGTTCACCTCAGTGGATATAGAGGGATAGGGCGATGTGTTGACTCACGTCGTTCAGGAAGCAGAGTAGAGTAGCGGCTGACTTCTGACGTGGTTTCGTAGTCTTCTGGATCAGGTGGAGTGAACTCAATTGGCCGTCTCGGCAAGATTCACTCTGGAGCTGGTCTGGTACTTGAGCTGAGAGAAGAGCTTTGAGCCAGGTTCAAACTTAGTTACAGGACGGGCCAGGACGGTTAGTTGAGTTTCTTGATGTTTCTTGATGTTTCTTGATGTCTTTCCGCCTGAGTTTTTGCCCGTCCGCCCGTTGCAGGAGTTGTCCTCCTTTTTCGTTCGAGTTCGTGAGATTTCGTGTGTGTTCTCTGACGTGTTCTGGGCTGAGCCCAAGGGTCAAGGGCTTTATGGTATGTCAGGAGTGGTAGGTGTTTCCCTCATTTGCATGCATCAGATTTACAACTTGATGACCGGTGATCACCATCCCCTAAAACTGCATTTCCAGCTCAGGTTTGGAATACATCATTTTTCTTGATCCTTTGGGGATGCAAGTGACATATTTAATCACCTAACAACAAATGGGTTTGAATGACACCAAACATCACTGTCTTACCACAAAATACTGGCGAGTAAACCAAAAGTCCTGATAACACATTCTGTGTGCCTTGAATAACCAAGATACTACATTGGGGAGTAGGGCACATCATCTGCCACAGGATGTGAAGTTTAAATCTAATAAAACATATAAAGAAAGCCCATTTTTACAACACATTCCAGAGTTTCTTTGTTCTCTTATTCTGTGTCTCCCTTGGAAGGCAGATTAGGTACATTTCCCCGGCCCTTATCATCGGTCCCATCTCCTAATGGCACCAGAGCGGGCTAGTCGAACCTGCAAAGTGTTACTTTTGGCGGCTTTATGGGGGAAATCCAGCTTTTGCTGCAAAGGGGGTTCCTGGGAGCACAGCAGGGGTCTTGACCTCATAGGAAGACCCTGGGAGAGGAATGTGTTAGTCTTTGGGTGTTGCTGTGGTCCGAAGAGGGGGGGGAGGCTGATGTCTCCTGCATACACTACACAGGGATGCACAACGAGATACAAGATATAGTCCCATTTGCTACATTGCTACCCATTTGAGTATGGAGGATGGATTTAGGAGTCTTACAGCCTAAGGAAAGAAGCTACTCTGTAGTCTGGTGGTATGACAGTGGATAGTCCTGTATCTCTTGCCAGAAGGCAGCAGGGTGAACTGGGGTGGGTATTGTATATACCTATAGTAGCGCACACTGAGGTCATTTCATTTTCAATAAATATAGGCTATATGATGGGATGAAAACCTAGAAAATGGAATGTACATTTATTGTGAACAGTATTGTGTGACAGTGCTGTGGTTTTTGTAGGCTTGGGACACTGGTTCTCTACAGATGGTTTATATGAAAAAGTGTGGGCTATTGCACAACAAACATGACACACTTGATTATTGAAGGAAAACCTAGGCCACTGACCCACTCTGTCAGGGGTTCCAATGCTGGTTTGTCCCCAGCTCTCCATCCACTCTAGGGTTGGTCAGTAAAGTCAGTACCTAGCATAAGACCTATAGGAGAAGGAACTGTGGATACCTGGACGATACAGTGGCCCTGTATCCCAAGCTCATGGGTTGTGAGATGCACCACAGTCTCAAAGGCCACAGAAAGTGATATGAACACCACAGGCTATGTGCCTCATGGCATACACCACTCACATATTTTCAATTAATTCTTGAGACATCACATCACACCAGCATCATGAGCTATTTCTCCAAATGTGGTTTAAAATTGATCCAGTGGCATTGGCCTACCATTAAGGACCATCATAACAGGCATAGGCTACTACTAGGCTACTTTCAATGTATTTTGATGCCAGGTTAGTATAACATGTTTTTATTATGTTTAATTACTATTAACAATTATGATTTTAGACATATCTGGTCTGGCAAAAAATATTTTGCTTTTTGTCATTTTGGCGCCCCCCTCTGGGTGTGCAAACTGTGCATGTGTGAAAAGGCACGCCAAACTATCATAAATTCATTCCGCTCATGCGCACTGAACGCACAGTTTATGCTTGCCACCGACTGGAAATGGAGCGGGAACGAAGGCTCAACAGCTTGGCCGAACGTTTTAATTCCCTTGTACAGAACAGACTGCAAGAAGAGGACCGTTCACCGGGAATAATGGAGAGGTAGGTTATAGCCTTATTTTTTCTATTAAGTTAGCTATGCTTTAACACAGAGCTGCGGCTAGCTGGCGTAGCCTATAGGAACAATATTAAATATAAGTAGTAAGCTGTTGTGTTGTCAGCATGATATGTTGAGGCTACTGAATATGACAATTTGTTTTCCTACAGAAAACGTTGACTAGCCTAATTTAAGTTTTTCTATCTGCATATCACTTCCCTTAAGTTAACTTTACACAGATACATGCTAATAAGATTTTCAATGCATGGAGTGTAAACCAATGTAAAACAAAAAGAAAAACAATCAACACAAAAAACGTTTACTGGAACGTTTTCTCTTTTGTGTATTTTAGGTTGAGGATGTTCCGGACTGAGCAAGCCCCAGCGGTCTCAAGGCCACCAAGAGTCCGCCTTGTAAATATTAGAGTTGGGCTGATTCAAGATGGGCGGGACTCAATTTATATGTCCAGACGTAAGTATTTAAGACTTTTAGACTAGATTGTAAGACTTAAGTTGTCATATATAAATCAAATTTTAGGTTTTATTGACGCATTTGTAGTTCAAATACTTATTATGCCCTAGCAGACATTTTATTTCTGTCTTTGTGCTGCTGTAACACATGAATTTCTCCTCTGGGTAATCAAAGGATTTTCTTATTGAAATGGCTAACTAAAGTAAAGTTACTGACTCGTGGTTACTTCCACATATAGTGAGGCAGATAGGCAAACCAATTGTGCATTTTATGACTAAAGCATGAAAGTTTCAGCATATAATCTACATACCCCAAGGTTTTATTTCAGACATGGAGGCAATTTGTATCTGACCTCTGGTGACCTTGAGAGGTCATTGACCTCGGCATTGCATTTTTTTCCAGTTTTTGCCCCATCACTCTGCATTATAATCATGTATATATTTGCCAAAATAGCATTTTTGTTAAAGATGCTTATTTGCTGCCTCAGCCATGGCCCCTAACAAAATTCTGCTTAGAGCACCAATTTGTCCAGGGGGGCTCCGGACCCTACCAAGTATATGTATGTATATGTATATGACAACTTCTGCTGTATGTTATATGGAAATACATGACTGTCATTCATTGGACTTCATTTGAGAAATCAAGTAAGTGCTTCTATTCTGACTGACAGCTACATTAGCAAGAATGTAGAAGACAGAATTACAGTAATTATGTGGAAAGCTAGCACGTTAGCGAACATTCTAATCGGAAGCTAGCATGCTAGTTTGTTTGCATTTTTTGTGTGTGCATAAAACAAGCAACAAGTTCTCGGCCATGGCAATTGCCACTGCCATGAACAGAACAATGCACTCATCAAAGGATCTGGTGGAGCAGTCGGCCTGACAGAGAATCCTGGGGCGCTGCGACGCTGGATGGTGGCAGGTCCAGAAATTTCCAGAATGACTACAGAATTTGAGAATGTAAGCTCCCCACAAAGTGAAAACCGTCACCATAAGCAGCAGCCAGAAGTGCAAGAAGCCTTTGTGAAGCATGTTAGGTCCCTCACAGCAGTGATCGAAGAGATGGGGAACCCATTTCTTGAAGAGAGAAAGGGTGTGTGTGTGGCGGCAGCAAAACAAACCCGGTCCACCAAGTTTCGCTACAATATTAACACAAGAGGGGGGTGTGTGTGTGTGCTTTTTCTATGTAGCTGGGACAACAGTTAGAAAATTAGTGGTGCCCCTATTGTGATCAGAGACGGAATTCGTGGAGAAAATTAGGCAAGAATTCCCTCAAGTTCGGGATTCTGAATTCAGCCTGTGCAAAGTGGACAGGCGAAGACGGATTATTCCGCTCAATTTAGCCTCCTTGTGCCCCTCTGCAATAAGAGCATGTCTTGATGTTGGCCGCTCCTCTATCTACATTAGACCAACTGTAAGTATATGAATTAACAATTGTAGTTATAAGCTGTAGCATGCTTTGAAGCAATTACTTTCCCCAGCTGTCAGTTTTTCATCATACTTTTAGTATGACTTACATGACCAACCCATTTTTTTTCTGCTAAAGGCTTTTGTTCCTTTTTTTTTTCAGCTCAGAGAACCAGATCCAGAAGTGCAAACTGTAAGTCAAAATGTAGCCAAAATATTTCAATGTTAAGTTGTTACGTGAAATCTAAGCATTAAAATGTAATGACAGATGTAGGACTGCACAATTAATTGTTAAAAGATTGCAGTCTCAATTCTTGCACCTTCACAATGTTATTCGTGAATGCTATGTTTGCATTACACTGTGGCATTTTATGTAAAATAAGCACTCCCTCTCCCTATAACCTACAATTCTGTGTGAGCACAAGGAACTCCTCTGCCTTCAACAAGCCTGTTTGACAAACTCAAGTTCAGTACTTTGTAAATATATCAGGTAGAAAACTATTTCCATTGCATGAGAGAATCGCACAAATGTAATATGTTGACTCAGGAGTCATCCTCTGCATTTTACAGGAAATCCTTGCAGATGACACCCATGCAGTGTCAAGTGATTCTCAAAACGTAAGTTCTTACCTTCAAGGGGTGAACCACACAACATGATTTGACCTCGGTTTGCTATACAATGATGTATTGAAATGTAGTCTAATGACAGTTAATGTAAGCTTTTTTTTTTCTTAAATATGTTTTTTTTAAATGTAAATATGCTCTGAAATGTGTTACATCATTGTGTTACAAATGCGTCCATGGTCAGATACTGTGCCATGTATTATAGTTTTTTGGGGTTAGTGTTACTGGATAAAGAATTGTGCTTAACTATGTGAAATCCCTGTTATTAGGTATAAATAAATGAGAAATGTTATGACAGACTGTAATGGGTCGGTGAAGATAGATCTGATCTGATCAAAAATGTATTGATGTTATGGTTATTAGATATTTGTATGAAATTGATTAATTACCATATTCTCCATATAACTTAAGTGTAAATACAACCGGGTGGTTTAGAAAAATAATACCTTTTTTATATTTGTAGAATTTGCAGGCATGGAGAGAGTTGCGCCAACAGCAGGACGAGGAATACGGCCGTTCTCTAGAAATTGATCGAGCGAGGGTAAGAACATGAATTTACTTGCCAGGAATTTTGGTAAATGTTTACATTTTTAGTTACTAACAACCTTTACTAATGTAATGAAACTTTAATGTTTTTCAATTACAATAGGAGATGAGACGGCGACAAATTGGGGATGGGGAGCAGCGCCGGAAAATGGTACATACTGCGCATGATGAGTTACAAACATGTAGTCATTTATGTTGAAAGTCATTCATTACATTGTATGTAATTTTAACGTTTCCATCACCATGTTAAGGCAATACTAGATAGAGAGAAACTCATCAACAGTGTAGAGGAGCATGATGATGGTGTAGCCATTCAACTGAAGTACCCAGATGGGAGAACAACTCAGAGGAGATTTAATGTGTCTCAGCCATTCCAGGTAATTTTTATTTGTAGTCATCCAATAATCATTAACTTTTCTTTCATTGTGAAGGAAAAAAATCAGATATTTTCCTGCAGCATCTTGTTGCTTTCGCTGGGACTGATGAAATGGCAACCGAGGTCTTTTCTCTGCAGCCGGCGATGTCACCTAATGCCATCTACAGCAGCTGCACAGGTGCTATAAAAGATCATGGCATTGATGGGCCCTGTACATTGTACGTGCTGTGGCTGTCAAGCAACCAAGTCCAGGTAAGGCAATGCCCTGAAGTTTAAGTGTTCATAATCAGTATACAGCTACGTGTGTATGATAAATGTTATGCACACATACACAAGTTCTGGAGTCTATTTGGTGGAACGAGACTTTTAACCAGTGTTGTCGTCAAGTCAGTAGATCTCTTGAACTCTAATGTCTGAGTCACCGTGTTTGAATCTGAGTGCAGATGATCGTTGTCTTTGTTAATGAGTATTACCACTGACTTTAGGCTTGTGAGAAAGCTAGCTAGCTTCCCCATACAAAATCAAGTCACAAAAATCAGGACATGAGTCAGACTTGAGTACTACAACACTTTGAGCAGCACTGCACATCTAAGTAAGTAAAGAATACTTATTGTCTGATCATTTCAGGAGTTGCTGGCAAATACGGATCCTGCCAGTGCAACACCTCTACCTGCCAGTGCATATCCTCCTCCTGCCAGTCCGTCACCACTTCCCAGTCCACCTCCTGCCAGTCCGTCTCCACCTCCTCCTGCCAGGCCACCTCCTCCTGCCAGTCTGAGTAATGAATATTGGCTTTACGTAGATATTTAAGAACAATTCAGAGGGATGTTGTGGCTTTAATGAGTAATATGCCAAGAACAGTTACTATGATTTATAAGAACTAAATACACTAAACACCCTTGGATTCAGACAGAAGAGCTACCACCAAATTTCGCTAATCACATTATTCCCTTGTAAGACGCGACTTGCAAGACTGTCCCTGTTCTTTATATATATTTTTTCAGAGATGTGGATGTTGGCGTCATTCTTCAAGGTCTCAGAGGGAAACTCAAAGAGAGGCCCATTAGAGCAACCAGATAAATGCTCTACGTGGGGAGGAGTTTGACTGTGCTTCCCGAGCCTTCAGCAGGGCTAATTTTGACCCAGAGTCAAAATTAGATGTTGTTTTTGTTGATGGAGTAGGAGAGGGGGCTATCGATGAAGGGAGTCCCACAAGGGAGTTCTGTCGCCTTCTGGCGAGAACTCCAGAGCCACCCAATTTTTGAAGGTCCACCAGAAAGACGCACCTTGGCCCTGGATAGTGTTGGTAAGCTTACATGCATTGGAATTTGTATATTAACATACATTCTAAGTTCTCAGCAGCTGTACAGCACACCTAAATTATATCTGAAAAGCTCTTAGCTTTTTTTACCTTTGGAAAATATTTCACTATAATAATGTAATATTTAGGCTACTTTTTTCTCTTCAGCTTTGCACAATGGGGTCTACAAAATGGTGGGCAAAATGCTTGTCACTTGCCTTCTGCAAGGAGGAGTTTCTCCAAATTTCTTTTCAGAGCGTCTCTATAGCCAGATTTGTGGTTCATCACCTCTTCCTGGAAGTATGGAAGAGGTGACGGACCACACTCTGAAAGAAAAGCTCCAAAAGGCAAGTCAATTATTTAAATTCATCCATTTAGCAGCCTGTTTTATACAAAGCTATGGTCCGGTGTGTACTTATAGATATACATTTTCTGTACTCCTGTAATGCATCTGTAATATTGCACACTTAGTCTGTAGTTATGTTGTATTTTAATGGGTGATTTATATGTAATTATTGAGGTATTAGAGGCACTTCATATGAAGTGGGACCCCTAAGGTAATACATTATGCAGTGTAATAAGACGTTTTGCAACCTTATAGGTGTTGAAAACTCAGAAATATGATTATTGAAGCAGAATATTTTGTTTTTCCAAATATTATGATTTAGATTGCCACTGCAAAATCCCTGGAAGAGGCCAGAGAAGCCGTGAATGACGCATCGGAGGAGCTGTCTCTCATGGGCTCCCTGTGTTACCTCCGAACGTTAGAGCAGAGAGATGAATTGGTGACTGCTGTTCTGGATTTTTACACAGAGGGACGCATCCATGCAGCCCTCCAACAGTAAGTATAGCATGGTAATGTTCATCATTTAAATTACTACTGATGGACTGAGACACTAAGCTTGGTGAAATGAGACAAAATGTTTTAAACAATTAAGTTAAAAAGACTTAACTTTCAAATCATCATTGATTTCATTTCACTGCCTACGATGATACTCTGAAGAATTCCAAGTAGAAAAAGTTCCTTTATACAGACTCATCCATCTACTATTTTACATAGATCCTTTCATCCCTCTCAGCCTCTGTCTGTCGTCCCCATGTTAATTGAGTTGAGTGGAAGTAATTCTGTCACCTTCCTCTAGACCTGTGAACACCATGTCTCTTATGCTAAATTTCTGTTGCTTAAAGGCAACCAAACGGCCTGTATTGTATTGTATTGTAAAAGAGGCCTCCAGACGGCCTGTATTGTAAAAGAGGCCTTTAGTGTATTGTATTGACAAGACAATTTTGCCTCGGCCAAATATATAATTTCCAACATGTTAACACGCTGTACAATGGAAGCAGTCAGTAGGTTGTTACAGTGCTTATTTCAGAGCAACTGACACATTTAGATTTCTCTCTTATTTTACTTCTCCTTACATTTACAGATTCAGAGAGGGCCTGAGCTTCTTTGGAGGCGATGAAGGCCCACTACAAGGCCTTGGCACCAATTTTCCTAGAGGATCAAACAACCTTGTTTGCAGCAGATGTGGTGGCAGTGTTTAAACCGTCAAGCCTATCACTGACTGGGTCCAACAGGAGGAGGGGTGAGACCAGGACCATTGCCTACTGGAGGGACTGGCTCCTGCAGGTGGAGGGTAAGAAAGTGCCGAATATAAACACATTGTATTTATGTGAAGTGTTCGTAGGGAAAAGGGCACCTAAACCATTTTCTGTTGTACCTTGTACCGTGGTTAAGCTTCACTGTTAACTAATTGTTTACTGTGTCCTGGTAAATCATTATTCAGGCCAGCATTTATTTACAGTCACACACAGCAGCAGAGGGTGCTCTTAATACTGTACAATGTACATATTGTGAGACACAAATGGCTAGCAGTAGCTAACTCTCGCAGAGAGCAAGTGGAGTGTTGTGCATGCACATGAAGCTACTATGTGCTGGAGTTCGGACTAACACCAAAACACACATCAGTAGTCTAGTCTAGTGTGCAATATTAACATAATCCTGTCTTTTAATTTATTATTATAATTTAAACAATAAAATAACTGTTAATTTTCTTTACATTATTTAGTCCTCATGTTCATTGATTACAAAAATGTATTTTGACAGATGGAGAACCCTCGCTGAGCCTGGGAGACATCCTCGCCTTTGCCACTGGGCTGGAGAAAATCCCAGCTATGGGGTTTTCCTCACAACCTGAGCTGGAGTTTCTCCACCCAGAGGATGGACCAGCCCTTTATCCCACAGTGAATACCTGTGCGCTGATACTTCGCCTTCCAGTACATCAGACGTACAATAAATTCAAGAGTGCCATGGAAACAGGAATTGGCTGTGCTGTTCATTTTGGGGTGCAGTAAGACACTGAAAAGCAGAACCAAGTCCTGTTTCCATGGCAAGTAAATTTTGATCAGATTTACCAAAGGTTGGCTCAATTGGCTAAATTTAAATCAAGACGATTTAAATCTGGGGGAAAATGTGCTTTTTCTGTTTCCCCCATTTCTTCTGTTTTTGTTTACTTGTTTTGATAAGCATATGACTGCAGGCCTGCTCTCAGATGCCCCTGTATATTTCTATATTCTCTGGTACACTCTGACTCCTTGTTTGTTAGTTGGCCACCATTTTGCAGTTTTTAAGAAAGCCAACTCAGTGTGAGGGATGCACTTTATTATTTTTAAAAAGTCCTAGTTTGGAAAAATAAAATGCATTCAAAATATAAACACATTCCAAGTGTGATATTTTTCATTTTATTTATTGCATAAGGTGAAAATGTTGAGGGAGAGGGAACAGTTAGACTCACACTATTGTGTTAAGTACATTTTATTGTCACTAAAAAAAAACACCAATACTCAAAACAAGCAAATTGTTCAACCAAAGACATTTTATAGGAGACATTTCACTTGCTCCTGTCTTTATGTATGTATGCAAAATGGCATCACTGTACAGTCCAATGATGTTGTTAATCTCTGTTGGATGGACTCCTAGCTTTGGTTCAGCTTAAAATAAAGCTCAGCACTTCCTCCAGAAGATCGACTCCAATCATGTCTCTTGAACCTGCCAAAGGGTTGACTCGTTGCTGGAGTTCTTGAAGGCAACATTAACCCTCTGGCCAGTTGAAAGCAGGTGCTGGTAGTCTGTCCTCCCTCTACTGGCTGCTCATCTGCACCAAAAACCCCTTGAACACCTGTGAGATTTCGTGACTGTAGTTGAAGACATGTACCGTGCAGTCCTGAGCCCATGGTGGTTCCACTGGTTGACAAAGAGACCCAGGTCTCGGTTGATCCTCGGCAAGTACACGTAGTGTAGAGCCCAAAGGTGCATTTCATTGTTGCAGTCCAATATTCCATCATGCTCCAGCATTGTGAAGAGGGAATGGTATACATTAGAGAGGCCATTCCAAACGTCTCTCCACAGTCTTTCAATCCTTTGGTTGGGCGTGCTCCTTCCTCTCAATGCACTTCCCCGGGCTGGCCCTCGAAAGACGTCCATGAAGAGGCAAACAGCATTATTCTCTCCACCATGATCACATCTCACTCTAGAGGGGACACCAAATTAGTCAACCGCCTGAACGAATTGCTCCATCACAGTGCTGCTTCTGTTGTTTCCTGAAGCTCGTAGGAACACGATCATTCGACTGAATCCATCGATTCCTCCATGAATAACGATTCTCCACCTTGAAAAGAAATAGCAAAATGTTGATCCATACGTTTTAAATCATTGTAATTGTAACACTCATTGTCTAGCGTCCTTATCAATAACTACACAAGTTGCATAACATGAATGACAATGTCATAGCTCAGAATAGACTAGAAATTTTAGTTTGTTGACATGCAAGGTTTACAAGTTCTTTATTGTCATATGGACAACAATTACAGGACTCAGTCGTTGGCATGTCTCAGGCTACCTCCAACAGTGCTCTTACATATATGTATAGAAAAGATGTATAAAGAAAGTCACAAGTGGAAACAAAAAAATTCTGATTATAATCTAAGACAAAAAAAGACGCAGAAGCTACAATATAGGAATAGAGTATAATAAAATTGCTGTGCTAGACAGGTGACAACTGTGGTAGCCAGGCAAGTAATAGTAAGATGTGTAAACTGTACATAGTAGAGGAACTAAGGCCCCTAAAAGTTGAGATACCCCTACCTGAGGTAGAACAAACCACAACCATGTTTTTTCATAACTTTAATATGTCTAGTTTCTGAAATGGATGGTTGTATAAAAATATTTTACTGCAAAAGTATTTTTTTGGGTTGATGTTTGGATCCTCCCCAAAACCGAAATTCATGAAAATGTAGGTTTCTCCAAAAGGGACAGCATCTGCCTTATCATATGTATCTCTGGAAATAATGATCAGAATGTCACCAAATTTGGACTGGATGTTCACAGACAGTTATTGCATACAATAAAACAAAGACTACATCAGTACCTTTGTCCATCTTTGAAATTTGTACACTTAAACACACATAAATTATAGGCGGAAATTGAATAGGAAATTAAAAATCCAAAATGTATGTATATATATGTCTGTCATTATTAAAGTAAGGACACCAATCGCCAAAAAATGTCATTTATATGTACCAAAGACTGTTGTCTTATCATAAAAGTAGGTTATTTGACTCTTCCCTTCATCCTCTGATGTCACCAGCCCCTAACAGGTAACTAGTGCAGCCAGCACTTCAAACAGACAGATACAATGGGGCCCTATTGGTGTAAATGTGTGAAGACAAGGACACAAACAATTGATTAAGTCAAAAAACTATATACATTTAATGCAAACAGGTTCAATAGACATTTCTCTATCTTTTTAAATATACATTCTATATATTTTAAGGTTCCTCTGAATAACACTGACAATATACTGTATGATGTTAATATGAGCCAACAGGCTGCATGACACAATATTTTCCAAATGATTTAACTGAAAACTGAATTAATTGGAAAAATCAAAGATGAATCCTAAATTGGATCCTAAATGAATAATCAATTATATACAGTATATACAGGTTTTGTGGCCAAATCAATCACCGGGCTCCTGAAAGAGATGGGAGTTCGAGGGCGGGCCCTATGGCAAGCCACCAGGTCATTGTCAGAGGCTGCTGAGTGTAGCAGCAACTGGCTTTGGCTGAAGAGAAAGGACCCGATCTGGGCTGCAAGGTGATCATCAACCTATAGGAAGGGGTAAAGGTGGACGGGGGTGCATCTGGGACGCCAGATGTCGCCGTTGAGCCCGCTGGAGGTGTTGTGGGCTCATCAACGAAACACCAGAGAAGGAGGGTTCCCACCCGATGACCCCAATGAAGTGATTACCCCTTCCGCCACTCAAGAAACCAAGGGACTGCTGATTATTGTAAGGGATAATTCCAACAAGTCGTATGAGCTCAAGTAGAGATATACATGTGACCCAACATTTTAAGTTCTAGGGTGCAACTATGCCGTCATCCACAATTCTGTTAGCACACTCTAGAAAGTCACAGGCACAGAATTCAAGGCATGGCAAGCCAGCTGCAAAACAAGGACATTTCTTCTGTTGACTGCATTGTTTGTCCTTGCAGTAGAGATGTGTTAGATCTCGCACTTCTTGTGGTGCTGCTGCCTTTTCATACATCACTGGTTCCATGACTCCTTCCGTCAACCTCCAGCCTTTCCCCACAGGACACCAAATAACTGTTTTTTTGTGATGGCTGTGGCACCAAACAGCAGTTTGGTACATGGCTCTTAGTACATGCTACCTAAAAGGATCTTCAGTTGGGGGCAGTTGAGAGGCAGGCATGTCTGAGGTGGATGCCAGTACATACCTCAACTCATCCAGACTGGTACACTGATCCCCTTTCTCATTCTTCTTCTGGCCATACAAAAGGAGTGCGTAACGTCTGGCTACA
This sequence comes from Hoplostethus atlanticus, assembly GCA_034670405.1. Taxonomy (NCBI): domain Eukaryota; kingdom Metazoa; phylum Chordata; class Actinopteri; order Trachichthyiformes; family Trachichthyidae; genus Hoplostethus; species Hoplostethus atlanticus. The sequence goes on from JAXDDX010000249.1 coordinate 373,762, forward strand.
GGCAATGACTCCTCAAGATTTGCTGTCAAACCAAAGTGACTTAGGCCTTTCAGCTCCTCCAAGTGCTTCTGAAGTTTTGTGAAAGCAGTTGTTTTTCCTATTTTGAAAAAACTACTCGTCGTATCACAGCCCATCAGTGCATGGCAAACTGGAAGGCACTGGCACAAGGTTTTCCCCAGCTTTTTGCAGATTGTGTTGATGGGCACAAACCTCTCTTTGCCTGTATGGCCTTTGTGCATTAGGACCAAAGCTGAGCCAAACATGCTGCAACTTGCGTAATACAAGAGCAACACAAGGACGTCAGTGTCATCACACTTGATGATGACTCTTGTGTAGGTCTTGGCGAGGTGGATGGCATGTAGCACTATCCTGGTGTCGGCCTCTTCTTGATCACTCATCAAATCGACTAAGCCGTCCACGCTGTCCTTTTGGATAATTTGGGTTTCTTCGGCATCTTCAAAACCTCGGGCCAAGATGATTGTCTGTTCCTCAGTGAGTCTACGTGAACGTCTACGTCTGCAGCGTTTGACATGGTGAACCACCAGATCCTCCTCTCCACCCTTGAGGGGATGGGTGTCTCAGGCTCTGCACTCTCCATGTTTGCATCCTACCTGACGGATCGCTCCTACCAGGTGACGCTGAGAGGGTCTGTGTCAGAACCACGCAGGCTCACTACTGGGGTTCCGCAAGGCTCGGTTCTGGGTCCTCTTCTTTTTTCCCTCTACACAACATCTCTTGGTTCTGTTATCCACTCCCACGACTTTTCCTACCACTGCTATGCAGATGACACCCAGCTGATCCTGTCATTTCCCCCCTCTGACAAACAAGTGGAGGCATGCATTGCTGCATGCCTGGCTGACATCTCGGAGTGGATGTCGATGCACCACCTGAAGCTCAACCTGGACAAGACTGAGCTGGTGTTTCTCCTGGGGAAGGGCTGTCCGCACCGAGACCTGGCCATCACCATTGATAATGCTGTGGTGACGTCAACTCGGACTGCGAGGAATCTGGGTGTGACCCTGGACAACCAACTGTCGTTCTCGGCAAACATCGCATCAGTGACACGCTCCTGCAGATTCCTCCTCTACAACATCAGGAGGATTCGCCCCTTCCTCACTGACAAGGCAGCGCAGGTGCTCATCCAGGCTCTTGTCATCTCCCGCCTGGACTACTGCAACTCCCTCCTTGCTGGTGCCCCGGCGTCATAAATCCACATCCAAATCAGACCTCTGGAGCTTGTTCAGAAAGCTGCAGCTCGTCTGGTGTTCAACCGCCCCAAGTTCTCCCATACAACTACCCTTCTCCGTTCTCTACACTGGCTCCCTGTAGCGGCTCGCATCCAGTTCAAGACCCTGGTGCTAGCCTATAGGGCAGTGAAAGGAACAGCTCCTTCTTACCTCCAGGCTATGGTCAAGCCTTACAACCCTGCCCGACCACTTCGCTCTGCTGCCTCGAGGCGACTGGTTGCCCCGTCGCTCAGAGGCCCCTGCGGCCGATCTACACGGTCACAGCTTTTCTCTGTTCTGGCCCCGCAGTGGTGGAATGAACTCCCCACTGATGTCAGGACAGCAGAGTCGCTGCCCATCTTTCACCGCCTCTTCAGGAAACACTACCCTGACCCTTCCTCTTAGCCTTGCCTATTTGTCGTCAATTATTTGTATGAGCTCTTGTTTATTGGCTCTTGTTTATTTGATACTTATTTGTCTTAGCGCTTGCTCATTTGATTTTCTTATTTGTCTCATTTGTTTAAGAAAAAGTAGGTAGCTAACTTATTGCACTTTTACCTTAGCACTAGTTATGCTCTTAGTTGCTTGTTTAGGAAGGACATGCACTTACGATTTCTGGTGACTAGTAGTCTTCTTGCCTACCTATGTTGAATGCACTTATTGTAAGTCGCTTTGGATAAAAGCGTCTGCTAAATGCCTGTAATGTAATGAACCTGAGCTGGATATGTAATTACAAACAAAAGCAGAAAGCGTAGCCTTGTTGCCACTGTTTGTCAAGTACCTCCTGTAATTTGACACTTTTGTGTGCCCTGAGATGACGTGTTGGTCCTACATCTCCAACTGCTCCATGTCTTTGTCTCTCTTGTTGCTTGATGGAGTTTGGGTGGTCATATCGGTCGAAAACCAAGGCAACACAATTGATTTTTTCCTCTTCCGATAGTAGTGAAAAGATTCGTTTGAGAACACGTTCCGCAAGGTCATTGAAAGTTTGAAACCCTGATTCATTCAGACTCTGAAGTAATGCCATACCATCTATGATGTATGCAGATGGTCCTGTTACATCAGGTAAGTGGTACTCACTTGTCACAATTGACTCTACCTTCTTGGCTAGGTCAGCTTTGGAGGTTTTTCTCATCCTGCCATCATCATAGAACAAAGCAGGTGGTACAGCAGCTAACTCATGAGACAGCACGTTCTCCATGGACACATCGCTTTGGCTCGAAACTGCTAGAAGTCTCCCGAAAACAACCTCAGAGTCCATCCGATGCTGTCCAGACTTGTTTTTCGACACAGGTGCTTTCATGTCTGCAAAAGTGACTGAGCATTTTCTTTTCTCTGGTTCCCAGAAACTCTTTGTTCTTGTGTCCTTTGCAAGGTGCTGCTCTATGAACAGTTGGTTTTGGTGTTGAGCATCTTCAAGGAAACAGGACAAACCTTTTGCCACCTTTTTAGAAGCAACTTGACCAGTGACAATGTTTACAAGTTCTTCAGGAACACTATCCAGATCAAAGGGGTTTTGGTTTTCCTCCACAATTTCCATGATCTTTTGTATGTCTGTTTCATCTCGGCTGGTTCTGGAGGACCCATGCTCTTGGTGGGTTTGTGGGCCTTGGGCATTTTTGCCGCAAAGCTCTTTCATGGCATCCACATATTCTTGTTACATGCCATGTCATCAACCATCTTGTGAGAGCCCCTTTCTTAAGTGTGAGACCAACAACTCCACCTTCACTCTTGCCCTCACGGTTGATTGTTTGCTCCAGTGCCTGGTCAGTTGCAACACAGTTGAAGCTCCGCTCGTCAGACAGCCGTGCAACAAAGCCACCTTCTCGCAGGAACTTGTACGACTCTGGTTGCTGTTGCTGAAGTGTTCTCATTTCATCAACATAAATTGGCATGTACTTGGAATAGTTGTTTCTTCCAGCAGCCCTGAACCACGGTAAAACTTCCACCATACAGTTCAAGTGAAGTTGAAAGTCTGCATCTCTCTGCCCGCAGCATTCTCAACAGCAGGTCCACTCCTTGCATGAATGTGAACCAGTAAGCAAATGTGGCCGACTGCAGGATAGGATTCCACAGAAGGATAGAAGGATTCCACTTTTGTGTGTCAATAAAGCAGAAACACTTTTAGCAGTTTACTCTTCTTAAATTAAGTGTCCCATAGACACTGTGGTCACTGACACCAGCTAAAACTAAAGCCCTGTATGTTGTATCCTACTTGGTATAGTATGAAAAATATCCCTTTATTTAATGTATCCTGTGGAGAAACTAGGTAAATCTTAAAAGTAGGAATGATAAATAGAGGCTAAATGTCATCTTTACATCACTGATTTGAATGGAAAAACAACATTAGGCTATAATACGGAGGACCCCAGTGTAGTTCTATACTGTATATAAATTATTAATAATTTATGATTAAATTATGATTAATGGGCCTATTTGATTTTTCCAATTCAGTCAATTTTTTCAGTTAAATCATTTGGAAAATATTGTGTCATGCAGCCTGTTGGCTTATTAACATCATACAGTATATTGTCAGTGTTATTCAGAGGAACCTTAAAATATATAGAAAGAATGTATATTTAAAAAGATAGAGAAATGTCTATTGAACCTGTTTGCATTAAATGTATATAGTTTTTTGGCTTAATCAATTGTTTGTGTCCTTGTCTTCACACATTTACACCAATAGGGCCCCATTGTATCTGTCTGTTTGAAGTGCTGGCTGCACTAGTTACCTGTTAGGGGCTGGTGACATCAGAGGATGAAGGGAAGAGTCAAATAACCTACTTTTATGATAAGATAACAGTCTTTGGTACATATAAATAAAAAAATTTGGCGATTGGTGTCCTTACTTTAATAATGACAGACATATATATACATACATTTTGGATTTTTAATTTCCTATTCAATTTCCGCCTATAATTTATGTGTGTTTAAGTGTACACATTTCAAAGATGGACAAAGGTACTGATGTAGTCTTTGTTTTATTGTATGCAATAACTGTCTGTGAACATCCAGTCCAAATTTGGTGACATTCTGATCATTATTTCCAGAGATACATATGATAAGGCAGATGCTGTCCCTTTTGGAGAAGCATACATTTTCATGAATTTCGGTTTTGGGGAGGATCCAAACATCAACCCAAAAATATACTTTTGCAGTAAAATATTTTTATACAACCATCCATTTCAGAAACTAGACATATTAAAGTTATGAAAAAACATGGTTGTGCTTTGTTCTACCTCGGGTAGGGGTATCTCAAAAACTAAAGCCTTTTTTGAGGATTTGTTCCTCTACTAACAGTAAACAGCGGTCAATGTATATACACATGAGAACTGGTTATTTCACGTGAATAAGTATTCCCCCCCTGAACTAAATAACTTGATGCACCACTTTTATCAGCAACAACCACAACCATATACTTTTTCACATGGGTGAGTGTGTCTTCACTTGTTTCATTAAATAGATAAAATGATAATTCAAAAAAGACGTATATTATGTACACATAGGGTATAGTTACTGACCTGATGAGCTTGTGGTTTCCATCCAGATGCCACAAGGAGTTTGGCCCAGCCACTCTGTATGTACGCCTGTGCAGTCTGTGAGACATAGCTCTAAGAGCAGCCCCTTCTGGGTTGGTCCTGAGCAGACTTTGTCGAACACGACTCCTTTGGACAACAAAGCCCTCTCCAAAAAGACGTGCACGCACAGCGCCTGGGCCAAGTTCGTCATTTCCTTGTACCAGGTCAATGACTCTTTCATCCAACTCTGCGTCGGTCATGTTTGAGTAGCGACCACGTATGGAGATATTAAACAGCCTGTAATTAAAAAAAAAAAAAAAAAAAAAAAAGGGACAGACATTATGACATTAATTAATGGCTCTGTGCATCGAAATCTGCCATGTTCACTGGGTAGGATTCAGATCAAATTCTGTCACTATTGTTTCCAACATGCGATGTGTACTAAACTTTTCCCCAGGTACAGATTAAAACATGGTGAATCCAAATGAATGCTTGAAATGTAGTACAAGTTCTCTATGTTCCAGAGGTTTTAGGAAGCTACATTTTGGAGCTTCCTAAAACTTCTTTAACCTTTAGCTTGTTCAACCTTTCCAATACATTCCCTGAAAACATGGGGATGATTATTCTCTCTTGTCCTGAGTAATGAGGCATTCAATTATTTCATTTTATGTTCCATTATGTTCCAGTATCTAGTAGGATAGTACCTTTTTCTGACCACTAGATGCCACTGGTTCTGCTAGCCGGTGAAAAGTTAACACAGTATTTGCTGCTTCTTCAAATAATGATTAATCACACATGGTAAGTAGTTTACAACATTTATTCATCCACCCTTAATTCAGTAATTAAAGCCACAATATTTGGATTTTGAAAACTGGGTCAGAAATTGGTCAGAAACAGGCACTATCCTACTAGATAATAGAACATGAAATGAAATAATTTACTGCCTCATTACTCAGGACAGGGGGAAATAATCATCCCAAACTGTCAGGGGCAAATATAAAATGGCTATTGTATGTGTCAATAATTACCTGAGACGTTGCGTTACAGTGCGTCTTGAGACACCCAGTATGTCTGCAATCTGCTGTACGGTGAAATTAAAAGATAATAAAAACTGGAGTTGCTCTTGTGTGATCAAACAACGTGGCTGTCCAGCCCGTCCCCTAATTCGGGGAGCACGATATCCTTGGGACACTGCAGTGGTGAAAAAACAAAAACAAAGAAAGTTATTAGAAAGTTTACATAGGTTACTTCATGACAAGCCACCAGTGTACAGTAACACCGATCAGACGAATATTGTTGTAAAATATAATGAGGTGATTAAACTTCCATGGAAAGGGGGTAGATGTGTATTTTTCTAACACCCAGTGTGGGAAAGATTGAATGATTGAGCGAGCCAGAGAAAGAGGCGCTCACGACACTCAAAACACACAAGCACTAGGGTTTGACTAGGTAAAGTTATATATTTGATCTGCAACTGTGTATTCAAACTCAAAATCAGCAAAAGTAACTTGTCGTGTGCTTATGGCCAGACAAAGCAGCCCATTACTCGGTCTCCACTCTCTGCGGTCACATCTCTAGCTCTCTCGCCCAAGTGAGGGAGCGGTACTGCGGCGTGTAGCGTTTATGTCGGAACTCACATTATTTTGATGTTACCAAATAAATCATACAATGCGCAAGCAATCTAGAGATATCCCCGCAGTTGTGGTCTTGAAAAATAAAATCCCGGGTCCTCTTTGTATGAGACCGAGACAAGACCGAGTAAAAATGCGGCAGATTCCGAGACGAGACCTTCAAAAAATACCGATCTCGAGTACTACAACGCCGATTAATAAATTATTTGGCTTCATCTATAGGTCAAATTGAGGGGACTTACCAGGCCGTCGTTGGTCTTCCCCAATCTCCTGACGAAATTCATTGATGAGACCCAACAAGTGGTCAGCTAACTCCGGTTCAACAAGCCTTCCTCTCGCCCACCGGAGACTTGCTTCCATTGTTTGCATTCTAGGTTATGGAAATAAACACAGCCAGCAAAAACAGGCTAATGTTAAGTAAAGGGCAAAAAGAACACACAGGATATGCGATTCAGACCAGCCACTTTATCATATCCTAATTACCTACGATGATTAAAAAGACTCTGGTTTTAACAAATCTAAAGCAACATGGTCTGCTAGGTAGCTAACGTTAAATAGCTTGGCCACATATCTGGCCATTAGATAGCTACAACATAGAGTTAGCAATTACAACAGAGTTAGCCATTACAGCATAAAGCTAGCGATTTATTTTACCTTGACAAAGCTGCTCGGATTGTTTCCACATCGTCCGATGTTGCTAGTCTCGTACAATCCCTAAAGGTGCGGTTGCAATTAGAAAGGAAGTTCTGCAGCACCATCTTCAAGTTTCTTCTGCTTCTGAAACTTCACCGTCCCCGCTGAAAGTTTAAATTGTTTTCTTCTAAACCACACCTCTGGCTTACGTTTCATACACGTCATTTCCTTTACGGTATACGTAGGTGCCTGCAGCGTGCCTGCAACGAGTGCGTAGCATGTGCGTAGATGTCCACATCAGTAATTTATGCACCACGTCAGTAATTTATGCACAGCGTGGTCGCTTGTGTTGTTGTTCGACATCATTGACGCAACCCTCCTCATGAATATGTATGACTTCCTTGATTCAAGGTCCCTCATTGGCCACAACCAGGAAATGCACGTTAACGTGACAAAAATTGACACGTTAACGTGTAGAAATATGACGCGTTAACACGACCAAATTTAACGTCTTAACACGTTAAATTCTTACGTGTTGACACGTTATTTCTAAGATGGTATTTGCCCTATCGGCCTTCCATAGTCCACAGCAACCACAACGCTCCCAGTCCAACCCACAGCTTAACCAAACACAGACAGAAGATCTTGTCTGTTGGGGGTGTGGCCAAACGGGTCATATCAGGCAGGACTGTCCAACCAATCCATGGACAGGCCCAGCGGGAGATTGGCCATAGGGGGGCCCAGAGAAGCTCTCATTACAAGCAAAGGATGAGCCCACCCTAGAGGTAACAATACAGGGCTGAGAGTACTCTTTTATGATCGATACAGGGGCCACCTATGTATTGGGAAATCCGGCTCAAACCTCCCCCTCTCTACATCGTCAGTCAAGACGGTGGGTTTCTCTGGGAAGCTCCAGGTAATACCCCTCACACAGCCAGTTTCAATGCTAATTGCCGGAAAAACTATTGTCTCGCCCCTGCTATACTCTGACAATACACCTGTCAACCTGCTCGGAAGAGACATTTTGTGTCCACTAAAAGCCAACATTATGTGCACTAAGGAAGGTCTCTATGTAGATTTTCCAGAAGACTCATCAGCAAGAATGATGTCAGTTTGGAGAGACCTCAGCATAACTCAGCCTTTGGTATATTGGCTCCGGCTAATGCCAAAATCCAGTCTGCTCCAAGAGTGGAACACGTGGAAACCATGCGTGAAAACCCAAATGAGACAAACCATCGAACCACAACTACCACTCCATTGTACTCTTATGTATGATGAACAGAGACAACAGACAGACTATGAGGAATGCTGGGATGATCTGATTAACAGAAAACCATACTATGTGGTCAGCCAAAACGTGTATATAGGACCACAGGGGGCAGCAGCAGCCATAGAGCTCCCTTCAAAATTGAAAGACTGGTTTCAAGTGACAAACTCCACCCCCCATGTCACATTGATGGTGACAAAAGGACACGAATCCCATGAACTTGGCCCAATGGTGAAGGCGGCATTGCAAGTACATGAATGGAAAGCCACCAAAAACAAAAACATTCACGCGTCATCTGATGGACTTTACATTAGAATATCCCTGCGCACAGTTGATGAAGGACAGGCAGAGAAAGTTTTAGTAAATCAAATAACTCTCACACAGATGCCTTTAATAGCCGAACATGAAAATCTATTGAAACAAGTACCACAGGAATTATGGTCAAAACATAAGACAGATGTAGGGAAAGTTAAGTCAGCACAACCCATACGCATAAAACTTAAACCACAGGTAAGACTCCCCTATAGAAAACAGTATCCGCTGAAGCAGCATGCTATAGAAGGAATTAGACCCACAATTGAGGGCCTGTTGGCAGCAGGTGTATTGGTAAAAACAAAAAGCCCTTGCAATACTCCGATTTTTCCAATTAAAAAGCCACATTCTGCCGATTATCGATTAGTGCATGATTTGAGAGTCATCAACTCCATTGTGAATGCCGAGACACCCATTGTCCCAGACCCACATACACTACTGACCAACATTCCACCTAACACACACACACACACACTGGTACACTGTAATTGATTTATGCTCAGCTTCTTTTAGTGTGCCACTACATCCAGATTCACAATATCTGTTTGCCTTTACATACATGCAGCAACAATACACATATACACGCGTCGCTCAAGGTTATGTTGATAGTCCCAGCATATTTAACAGGGTGTTAGCCGAAGATCTGCAACATTTAGACGTCCCCAGTACAGTGCTCCAGTATGTGGATGATTTATTGATCTGTAGTCCTACAAAACAGCAGTGTGAGATAGACTCTGTTGCAGTGTTGACAGCGCTAGCACACGGCGGACACAAAGTCAGCCGAGACAAATTGCAGTTTTGCCAAGAGGAAGTTGATTACCTAGGAAGGAGATTGAGCGGGGATAAAAGGCTAATTGCCCCCTCCCAAGTAGAAGCCATAACTAACGCTCCCAAACCGCAAACGGTGGGGCAGATGCTTTCTTTTCTGGGGATGGCGGGATACAGTCTTCAGTGGATTTGTGACTATGCTGTCAAGACAGCACCTATGAGAGCCCTCATACGAGCGGCGGGACAAAATAACAGCTCAGCCCACTTACAGTGGACTGAGGATGCTGAGGGAGCCTTCTGCGCACTTAAAGGGGACCTGCAATCGGCTCCAGCACTCGGAAATCCGGACTATTCAAAGCCTTTCCATTTGTATGTCGCAGAACGAGCAGGATATGCAAATGCAGTATTAATGCAGGATACGCCAACGCGCAAACAGCCTTTAGCTTACTATAGCACCAAATTGGATAACATTGAGTCCGGTCTGCCACCCTGTTATCAGGGATTGGCTGCAGCTGCTTTCGCTTTTCAAAAAGCCTCCACACTAACTATGGGCCACTCAGTGACCCTTTATACGTCTCATCAGTTGCACGCCTTGCTCACAAGCCCACGGTTCGTTCTAACTCAGGCTAGAAAAACTGGGTACGAGGTTATACTCTCAGCGCCCGAACTTAACATCCAACGATGCAATACAGTAAATCCTGCAACTCGGATGGTATTGCCTGTGGACGGATCTCCACATGACTGTCCAAGCAACTCATGATTTTATGCAGGCACGTGATGACCTGCATGCTCAACCTATTACAGCAGATCTCACATTGTTTGTAGACGGCTCCTGTTTTAGAGATGCTACAGGAAATCATGCCGGCTATGGCATAGTACAATTGAATAAAGATAACACCTTTACAAACATTCAAGCAACTAAAATTGCCCAACCATGTTCTGCACAACTAGCAGAAATCAAGGCTTTAACAGCCGCATGTAAATTGGCTCGAGGGCAGCGACTTAATGTATATACAGATTTGCAATACGCATACGGTGTGTGTCATATAGACGGTAGCATCTGGAAACAGAGAGGATTTTGTAGAGCAGATGGCACCCCAGTAAGACATGGAGAAGCTGTCTCTGCTCTGCTAGATGCTATACACCTCCCAACAGCGGCTGCAATCATCAAGTGTCCAGCTCACCAAAAAACAGACTCTGATAGCCACAGGTAATAATTTAGCTGATGAAGCAGCTAAACGAGCGGCAATCAGCAACAGTATGGCGCCACTACTGTTTGCAGAAGATTGTGCGCCACTTACGACTCTCTCCTCTCTTATACTGGCACAGGAGAGGGCTGATATTTATGAACAATCAGTATGGCTAAAAAGAGGTGCTGTCAAGGTTACGCAGGACGGACCCCAAAAAGGGTTATGGAGAAGCCCCCATGGTCATTTTGTGTTGCCCATTTCTTTGTTGCGTTATGCTATTAGGAATGCGCATGGTCAGGACCATCGCGCAAGGGGGGAAGTGATCAAACGCCTTCAGGCAGTCTGGTGGACGCCGTTTTTAGCAGCCACAGTAGATAGAACATTGCACGAATGTGACGTGTGTGCTCAATATAATGTAAGGAAAGCATTTTCGGCCCCAATAGCACACATTCCTCCACCAGATGGTCCCTTTAGACATCTAATGATAGACTACGTGGATATGAGACTACGTGGATATGACCCAACGAATAGGAAGAATGAGGTATATTTTGGTTGTGATTGACAGGTTCAGCAGATGGGTTGAGGCGGTGCCAACAGCGAACCCCAATGCTAGAACGGTAGCAACATTTTTGTGCAAAGAAGTCTTCCCACGATTTGGCATACCAGATGCTATTAGCTCAGACAACGGACCGCATTTTATAGCAGAAATTACCAAAACAACCTTTAAGATGCTAGGGATAAAACAGAAGTTTGGGTGTGTATACCACCCCCAGTCACAGGGAACAGTTGAGCGAGCTAATGGCATTCTAAAAGCAAAATTGGCTAAAATATTGGCAGACTACGAGAGGAAACTCAATTGGGTGGAAGCTTTGCCTCTGGTGCTAATGTGCATGAGATCACAAACTAACAGACTAACACATCTAACTCCGCATGAAATGTTTACAGGACGACCAATGCCTGTACCATATCTTAGAGGCCCATATGAAGGTCCTCCACTGGAGCAGTTAGAACAAGAATTAATAAGTTATTGTCACCGAGTGGAGTGACTGTGTGTAAAACCACACTTTTTCCTTTCTGTTGGGGAGCAGCTACACTAAACAACACGACCAGACAAGAATTAAATATATAAAATACTTCTTTATTACAATAGTTCTAAAAACAAGGGATAAAGGGATACTCCGGAGGATCAATCTAAAAGAGTCCAACAGTCTGGTTTCCAAATGGTGAGAACAGGTAAGTCCTTGGACAGCAGGTCCCAGTTCAGCTGGCTGCCAGTCGCTTGAGAAGACACAACAACAAGATATCCGTCAGGGTGACCTACCTAGCAGTCTTTAGTCGTAATAACTTATTTTAGAACAAAAACAATAAGTTTTGGATGGAAAAGAAATCAAAAATATAATATAATCAAAATATAAACACAGCAAACTAAAAGTCCAACACAGGGAACACCAAACTAAATAAACAAACAAATCAATTCAAATGAATCCACTTCAACTCAAATGAAATAATAAAGCCCAGTCCAACATTACTGAAGTTTGTCCATATAGAATGACTGCTGGCGGGATGCCAAAGTTGTAATTATTTAACAGGATAATTGTATAAAAATCATTCAACAGCAGCATTAACAACGCCAACTAGGTGACGCCTTCTCCAGTGTATTCTTTATGAGAATCGGCTATAGATCAGGAGGGGTACTTATCTGGAGGAAGGGTGAACGCGTCCCCACCCCTCCACTTTCATCAAAGGCTTCCCCCTTGCGCACCGTGCGTATCTGTAGCCTCCTCTGGCGTGATGACGACCCGGTCCTCTGCGCAGCAGCAGCTCCTTCGGTCCCGGCAGTGGCTCTGACAGTGGCTGTGCACGTCCCCGGTCAGGAACACTTCTCTCGCGCTGCTCCCGGGAACCTTGGACAAGATGCCCTCTCTACTGTGACAGCCCTCCGACCAGTGCTCCTCCAACAGCGTTTCCCGATCGTTGTTTGCTCACCGTTCCTCCCAGCCTGCCCCCCTGCTGCTGCTTAAATGAAAGGGCAGGGAAGACCCAAACCACCAACACCTGTGGCCTAATTACCCACACTCTGAAATTACGGAGGGAGGTGTGTCAGTCAATCAGCTCAGCAGGCAGGCACACACACACACACGTCACCCTGTGACATTATGTGCAGCATTTAACCCAAATCCATAAGTTGATATTTCACCAGGTAAAAGGCGCCACAGAGGACAGAGACGCAGACATCCCAGACCAACTGCAGAGGGTGCGTCCAGGAGAGTGGGTATACGTCAAGGTGTTCAAAAGAAAGTGGGACCAACCCAGACGTGAAGGCCCTTTTAGTTTTGGTACCATCTAAATCATTGCTGCAGAGCAGATGACCCAGAAGGGACGGCTGAAGCGTACAGAAGGAGAGCACGCCCTGGGTCAGAAGGGGAAGGCGTCGCCACCCCACAGTCAGAAGGGGCAGGTGATACCGCCCCACAAGAAGAAGGGGAAGGTGACACCGCCCCACAGGAAACTAGTCAGTCCCAGAGTCCACAGGGAGAAAGACGATCCCAGAGATTGGCTGCCAGACGGGCCAGAGACAGTCCAGCAAGTAGTGGATCTGTGGCATCAAGACAAAAAAGTGAATCAGATTCAGATAATGAATCACCCACAAGCCCAACAGAAAGACCAGAAGGGGCAGGTGATACCGCCCCACAAGAAGCAGACCCAGGGGAAGGGCCATCTGGAGTATAAGGGTTATGGGGAATATTTACAATTATGGTTTTATTTCTACTAACGTGAGGTTTCAGATCCTGAAGAAACAATTACAGAACAGAGGCAGCTGATTAACTGTGCTTTGACAGCTGGAGTTACATCTATGCTAAATCTGAGAACGAACAAATTTATGCTATCTCGGCCACCCATGAGATCATTAAATTAGACAACCTTCCTGCAAATAAGCAGTGTAAGACCAAAGGGGTGGTGAGAGTAAGGGCCACATGCTCTAGGAGCCAATGTATAGATATCAATATAGAAGAACCTACACCCAAGAGGGCAGCTGTCGGCTCGGTAGAACCATATGGCAAGGAGCGTACACGTAGAAATGTGCGAGACGGATTTCATGGGATAAGCAGAGAATTAAGAACGTCAACATGGGAACAAAACATGTTCTATCAATGGATGCAATTTTCAGCCAGGCAAGCAAGCTCACATTCTTGCGTAACGTGCTATAATGCCAAAAGAATTCCCCAGATAATGCCCGTAACGGGTTATGGTAAAAGCGGGTGTTATAACATCAACACCTGTTTTGCGTACTGTGTAATACAAATGGCTGGAGGACGAAGAAGATGGTCCAACGATGGGCAGGTCTGTCCACGATGGCAATCAAATGAACTCGAGTCCTGGTTACCACCAGTAGTCAACATGGCAAAGGGGACAACGTTCCCATATTGTATAGCACGTGGTAATGATATGATGGGTTCCATACGCCTAAACAAATCAGATCCTCGATTACGATGTAGACACATTGGGGTGAATGTCCCACAAAAACGCAAAACCCAAAGAGTAAAAGTCTGTAACACAACTGACAAAGCAGAATTTCAGTGCCATCAGATAGTGTTAGATGGTAGTTATCTTGTCATCAAACAAGGTGGCACACTTCCCCAGGCATATCGTATCCCCTACCTTGCAAACGGCTCAGAGCCGTTGGCAGATGTGTTCTGGATGTGCGATAACGATAAACAAGTAAAGATGGTATTACCGTCAAATTGGACAGGGATTTGCACGCCAGTTATGCTAACAGGGAAAATGACGGTACTAGGCACCCCGCCATTAGAGAATAGAGTCAAAAGAAGCACCGATAGTGAATGGGCGGCAGATGCACAAGTCTATATCACTTGGAACCAGGAACCGCATGGCGTGCCATCAGACCACAAGGCCATAGGAGAGGATTGGATCATCTCTGGACAGGCAGTGGGAGTGGTCCCGCTTGTAGGACAGATGTCAAATGCACAATACATAGCACGCAACAGCAGATGGGTGAATTACTTATGGTACAATCAGCAGAGGTTTATTAATTGGACTTTATCAGCACTAGGGACTGTACATGAACAGCTACACCACACCTCCATGATGACACTGCAAAACAGGTTTGTCATAGACACCCTGCTAGCAGAAGATCAGGGAGTGTGCAGCCATATCGGTGATGAGTGTTGCACTGTCATACCAATGCACACAGGAGAAGAAGGTAATCTCACAAAGATATTAAGCAAGCTAAAAACACTAAGAGATGAACATGTAAAAATTCAAAAGCACTGTGGGACTTCTTCAATAAACTATCCTGGAGAAGGATCCTGCAAGTAGTAGGAATGGTAGTGGGCTCGCTGTTGTTGATTGCCATGGTCGTTTTGTGTTGTGTGTTTCCACTAACCCGAATGATGATCAGCAAGATGATCTCACTGATAACCGGACAGTTTCCTCTAGTGGTTCACCAGGACATAGACATTGGAATAGAGATGACACAAATGAATCGCGAAATACTGTTTGAACCTGAATCTGTAGATGACATCTACATCCCAATGGATGCACGGAAATGGCAGCTTGATGTATAAAGAAATCATCCGATAATGACAGAACAATCAGCAGAACAAAGAACAAAAAAGAAAGAACGACGAAAACATAAAGAAACAGCTGATAAACGGTTTAACAAAGAACTTCAACCCGTGTTAGATCTCCTGCCATATGGTCCTATTCAGCTGCATGCTTCTAAAACCTTCCGACAATATTCATTACATTCAGTGCAGTCTGAGGGGTATCCACTGCTAACACCACCCATCATTCGCATGAAGGGCATGCACAGTGGCCGCTGGAAAACAGAGGTATATACATTGGGACAGGGCCTACGATTGGAGCATAGTGTTGTCTCAATGCTCTATGCTTATGATTTAGTACAATTGACGCCGTGACAGCTTTGCATGCCCCTGTTCACTAAGACTAGAATAGAAGTAGTCACCCTAAAACTAGGACATGATATGTTATTTAGCACCCATGTCTCTCTAGTGAGACATGGGAAGAAAGGTGTAGGACGAATTTCAGACAGATGTAAATATAGTTAAAGTCTATATACAGACAGACTTCAGTTATACTGCTGGGGTGACACCGCTCCAATTTATATGAATTATGCCAAAGGTTGCCTAGAGTGAATGAACTGACACCTTTTATTATTTTGATAGATAAATCATGGCAGAAGGCCCAGGATATGCGTGGCCAGAATTCCCACAGAATCAGGGTTTTGTTCAACAACCTCAAGTATGGCCACAAAATTTGGTTCCAATGACCTTTGGGGCCAGCTCAGATGCAACCAGCCGTAGGGTTTTTTCCTGAAGGGCCTTACAGGGCATTCCCAGCCATAAATGAACCACGCCAACTCGAGAGCCAGTGGTACCAACAGGGAAATGTGTTGGTAAACGCACCAGGACAAAGGGAGCCAGAATGGGAGACGCAACAGCCGACGACATCAGGCCAAGGAAAACCACACCAAAGTCCCCCCACTAATGTGCAGGATACATCCGACGAAGAAACGACTGAGGGACGCAGCCTAACACCACCTCCCCAAGCGTTCCCGATATTACGCAAGTTACTACAAGGAGAAATGTCGAACCCTTACCAGAAACCATCGACTCCAACAGGGCAGCCGCAGCCGTCAGGCTCAACACCAATGACTCCCGATGGTGGAATGCCTGAGCCTGAATACCTGAAGTTGCTAGCGTACCTGGCTACGGGCGAGCGACAGGAGGGTTGGGAAATGCCCTCAGTCAGTTCTTCCAATAGCTTGTTTACCGGTGAGCGTTGGGCACCCGCCAAATTGGCTGATCTCACGTGGTGGCAATTCAAAGCGCAGACGAGTAAACTACCACCTCACCACACCTCGGTTCTGAAAAAAGCCAGACTGAAAGAGCTCAAACAACGCGCCACCGCACGCAATATGCTTAGGTCAAAAGAACGTAAAAATCGGCTACGTGAGTTAGAGGCCCAGGAGGGTGACATGGAAAAACAGTGATATCGACTGCAGGTGTTGGAAGCCCGGGAGGATGTTATGGAGAACCAGAAAAATCTGATACAAGCAATGGCAACCCAGCTACAAGAGTTGAGAAGCCAAGTGAATGAGTTGACCAAAGAAAAGGATCTCCTGGCCTGTCGCGTGGGCCAAGTGAATGAGTTGACCAAAGAAAGGGATCTCCTGGCCGGTCGCGTGGCTACGAATGATGATGTTATCGGCGGATACCGACGGCTGCGTGGCACTGGAACATACGTTACCCCTAAGCCACACTACCCCTAAGCAAAAATCCTACCCCTAGGTTGTCCCGCCCCAAGCCACCTTGCCCTTACACCACATTGGTGTCGTGGTTTGGTCAGAGTCCGATGTACTGACCCTGGACGTCGGTGCGTCGGATTCTGATCGAACCTAGACGCCAACTCACATATGGACTGAAACTGACTTGGAAGATACCCATATTAACATGAACGACGAGGTTCTAGTATCCTCTCATGTTAGTGACTCTCTACGGCACGCAAAGTGTCTGAGTTGAAGACGACTGATGAAGATGACTAACGACGACTACATGACAAACTTATTTTTAGAAGTATAGGTTTCTTAACACCTATAGTTAACATAGATGTGCCATAGATTGATGATAAATTGTTTGACAT
This sequence comes from Hoplostethus atlanticus, assembly GCA_034670405.1. NCBI lineage: Eukaryota > Metazoa > Chordata > Actinopteri > Trachichthyiformes > Trachichthyidae > Hoplostethus > Hoplostethus atlanticus. Next base: position 390,991 of record JAXDDX010000249.1, read on the forward strand.
TATACTGTTTGAACAAAGTTGCTGTTTATAATATCCACACAAATCAAGTAGTCTACACTGGAGTGGCTTACACTGAAAATTGATTGTTAATATAATCTCACAGAGTGACAATATAATCTATACACTATTTTTGATTGGTTAAGACAATTTATATTATGACGAGTATGAGCTTAAGCTCTTGATTCAGTGACTTGATATCCTGAATTTGCTCAGTTTACGTTTTCTCCTTGTGTTGGTTACCCAGGAGCCATGTTCGGTATGTGTATTCTGTGCACTTTAAAGAAACATGTTTGAACCTGATAAGCAGCATTTTAGTGGGACTTTAGTAAGTCCCAAAGGGGGGAAATGTTGTAAATAATATGCTTTGTAATAAGCAATATAATCCAGAGTGTGTGTGTGTTATGATAAATCTACATAAATATAGAATATGTTTGATTAAGCATGTAACCTAAAAGATCATAAAGTAATCATAAAGTTTCAATAAAGCTTCAAAAACATAGTCTAACAGTTTCCCTACAGTAATCATAAAGTTAAAAAAAAAACAGTCTGAGGCCCTTTTGCAATAAGGGTGTCCAAGGTCAGGCTGTAGAGGCCTTAAAAAAACAGGCGGAGCAGGCGCAGACAAGAGAGGCCCAGGTGGCCATGTATAATGGTGAATGAGAATATCTCCAGCGCCATGGTTTTCATGGGTATTTCGGCCGCGATGGGACACCATTACTTTTTTGATACAAAGAAAACTTTCTTGCTGACAAAGCTGAGAAATGGGCGTAGAATCAGTATTCTCCATATGCTTGCAAAACAGCAGATTTTACGTTAACATAATCCAAACAGTCAGCGGCGCATAAGGCCAAATACGCCTCCTGGGCTCTCCCAGTAAGGATGCACTGAAGCATTAATACCCTGTCTGAATCTGGCCATCCCTTAGCATCTGCAATGCGTTCAAAAAGAGTGAAGAAAGTATCTGGGTCTTTCTCGTTACATTTTGGCACCAAATGCAGATTTGCAACAACATCAACACCAGGAGGTGCAGAGTCACGGGGAAAAACACATCTTCTGCTCCGGACACCCTCGGAGAAAGCTTGCCATCTCTGATCAAACTTAATTTGGACTGTTCCAATTCCATTCTCTCAGTATGTTGTCGAATTTTTTCCAATTCAAGGTGTTTTTCCATGTCCACTTTTAACCTAAATTTTTCCAACTCAAACTGCAAAGTCAGCAACTCTTTTTGCTGCTCAAAAGTAAAACCAGCCATAGGCACAACCACTGGCATGGACGCTGGCACCGCCAAGTCTGGACAAAACTCTCCCTTAGTCAAAATACCTTGCTCAAATAAGGACGCCAAAACCACAGCTTTAATCTCACTCTTGAGTTTCTTCTCCGCAACAGTAACGCCATAATGCTCAGCTATCTGTACTAACTGCTCCTTAGTACAGGTATTTACAACCGCTTCTGTAGGCGCATCAAAAAACTCCAACAAGGAAGCCATAACAAACAGTTAACAGTGCCAATCAGAATGTGGTGTTAACTCACTCGATACGCACATATGAGGCAAGAATAAATCAGAGTGTATTTCCCCCTAACTGCCTAACCCAAACTAAGTAATACTCACCCCTAGTCTTCATGCGGCTTGCAGCAGGTAATTATGCACTTAAAACCAGTGGATTTGTCAGGCGACCTGCGAGCAGGCAACCCCACAAAATCATGCGGATGTGCTCCCGAGACAGTTGTCCGAAAACAACTGACACTAACCACGTTGCCACAACACTACACAAAGAAACAAACTGACGTAACCCAAAGGAGAAACGCCACTACAGCCTAACGGGGAAAAACTCTACACAAATAGCGCATCAGGTTAGCAACACTTACCTTCTGTTCGGCACTCAATCTGACACTCAAAAAAGGGCCAGAAACAAACGCTTCCAAGTGACCAGAAGAACACCCGGTGCATCTCCCAAAACCAGAATGCCTGGCAAACAAAACACCAAGACAAAGCAAACACGCAGCTAGACCCAAGCAACCTAATCAGCGTGTAATCAACTCCATGCGCCAAACCGACAACCTACCTGAGGCACAACCAAATCATCTAACAAAATAGATAAACTAAATACTACAAAGCAATCCGAAAAGGACGAGCCCCCAATTTGTCACGACCTGGCTCTTGGGCCATGACAAATATGGAAGACACACCATTATAACGGTAACAAAGTAGTTTATTTAACAAAAAAAGTAATTAAAGGAAAGGCATAACTAAACATTAACCAGAGATGGAGTATGAGTATCAGTAGGATCAGTAGTGTAAGGTGTGCATGAATGTGTCAAGGTGTGAGTGTTGTAAGGTGTAACAAAACACAAAAGGAAACTAAAGTAACTGCGGCCCTCACACGACCAGCAGGGTGCCTGCAAGAGAACAAAAGAAGAAAGAATGTGAGCAAAGCATGGCAGAGCGTGCCAATGAGTACCAGGACCTTGCTTTTATAGGCTGGTGCCACCGGGCCCAGGTGTCACCATAAGGCACTAATCAACAACCCGACCAATAAGACACGGGCCCTGCTGATTAACAGCAGCGGTCGTCACATCTTTGATTCCTAATCTCCTCTTCTCCTCTGAGAGAAGAGGAGGAGAAGGATGGAGGGAGGTCCAGCAGCTAGCAAAAGAAAAGAGACGTTTCATTCAGAGCTCTGACTGCTTTTGACTTGTACCCCTTTCACAGTGGGGTAATCAGACGCGGGTCCGTGAGCCTGCTCCCGACCAGCATCTGACCCGTGTCGGGTAATGCCGGGATCAGACTACACGATATTTTTGTCTGTTACGATGGTCACTGTGTCAGATTAGGCGATATAGAGTGATAAATTCGTGCCGTGACTTGGCCGACAGACATGACAGACTACACGTTGGTCACCGACCAATAATCGCTTGCTGACGAGCGTGATGTCATCGGAAAGCAGGTGCTAGGCAACGAGAATGTAAACAAACAATGGCGTCCGAAGCGGTATGCATGATATTAGCTGTCTTGTGTTCTGAAAAGGCAAAAAAAAAGAAAAAACGACTGGACCCGTTCTTGGGTCGCATGAAGAGAACAGTATGGGTTGTCAATCCTTCAAAGAGGTGAAAAATAACGATGTTTTAGCCTATAGTGAAACCTAAATGTAGCTAGCCACAGGAGCCAGAGCTCGACAAACCTTTCCTCTGTTTCATAGTTCCACCTAGCGGCACCAACAACTTCATTTCTCTTTCGCTTCGCCATGTTTGTTTATAGCGCTCCGTGCTCCTATTGGTAAACACGGAGCACGTCGTGGACAGCAAAAAAAATTCTAACATGCTAGTCTTTTGTCGGGACGTCGTGAGGTGCAATCGATTGTCGCACCCTGTCGTTCCCGACTCGACCCGACGCCCTACGTCTGCCGAATCGGGCTATAATCGGCCTGATATCGTGTAGTCTGAACCCGCCATAAAATGCTGTATGCTCGGATGCTGTATGAATGGGGGGGGACTCGGGTTACGCAATGGACAGGAGTCTCATTGGTTAAGATTAGAGGTGCATTAGTATGCAAGCCAGTTCACAACAAGGACCCTTTCAACAACAAATGAATTGAACAAATAACTGGAGAACTGGGAAGATTCTGTCCATTCGTGGGGAAGAAGAAATAAAATGACAAATTATGGGGACAGTAAAAGATTAAATTATCTACAGCAATATCACACAGGTACTTGTTCGGCCCTGCGTATAGAGATGTCAATATGGCGACATGGGTCTTGTTCGGTCTGGTCTGAATGGTCGACGACCTGGGATAAACCTGGTGCAATAGTGTGGTCTGAATGGGTCCAACGTGGAAAGTACCCAAGTTTCAATAATCCCGGGGATTTGTGTGTGAAACGCTATCGAGTGCAGTGTGGTTAAAGCTTGGGCACTGACACTATTGGGCAAGGTAAGTGACCAAGATACTGTCGTGGAAAATTGCCTTGAAGCACTCAGAACTCTTGAAATAATACACAAAACATTGACAGGTTGAAGTATAAAAATGTATTGTATACAGATATATTGGAGAGAGGAAGACACAGGTCACACAGAAAGTCAAGGGCAAATACCGTCTTAGAAATAACGTGTTAACACATACAAATATGACGTGATAATGCGTTAAGTTTGGTCGTGTTAACGAGTAATATTTCGACGCGTTAACACCACAAAAATTGACATGTTTACGTGCATATCCTGGTTGTGGCCAATGAGGGACCTTGAATCAAGGAAGTCATACATATTCATGAGGAGGGTTGCGTCAATGATGTCGAACAACAACGCAAGGGACCACGCTGTGCATAAATTACTGACGTGGTGCATAAATGACTGATGTGGACGTCTACGCACATGCTACGCACTCGTTACAGGCACGCTGCAGGCACCTACGTTTACCGTAAAGGAAATGACGTGTATGAAACGTAAGCCAGAGGTGTGGTTTAGAAGAAACCAATTTTAACTTTCAGCGGGGACGGTGAAGTTTCAGAAGCAGAAGAAACTTGGTGATGGCGCTGCAGAACTTTCTTTCTTTTCTTGTGCAACCGCACATTTAGGGATTGTACGAGACTAGCAACATCGGATGATGAGGAAACAATCCGAGCAGCTTTGTCAAGGTAAGATAAATCGCTAGCTTTATGCTGTAATGGCTAACTCTGTTGTAATGTTGTAATCGCTAACGCTATGTTGTAGCTATCTAATGGCCAGATATGTGGTCAAGCTATTTAACATTAGCTACCTAGCAGACCATGTTGTCTACCCAAGTTGTGCTTTAGATGAGTTAAAACCACAGTCTTTTTAATCATCGTAGGTAATTAGGATATGATAAAGTGGCTGGTCTGAATCGCATAGCCTGTGTGTTCTTTTTGCCCTTTACTTAACGTTAGCCTGTTGTTTTGCTTGCTGTGTTTATTTCCATAACCTAGAATGCAAACAATGGAAGCAAGTCTCCGGTGGGCGAGAGGAAGGCTTGTTGAACCGGAGTTAACTGACCACTTGTTGGGTCTCATCAATGAATTTCGTCAGGAGATTGGGGAAGAGCAACGTAAGTTCCCTCAATTTGACCAATAGATAAAGCCAAATAATTTATTAATCAGTGTTGTAGTACTCGAGATCGGTCTTCTAGAGAAGGTCTCGAATAGGTTTTTGAAGGTCTCGTCTCGGAATCGACCGCATTTTTACTCGGTCTTGTCTCGGTCTCAGACAAAGAGGACTCAGGATTTTATTTCAGGACTGGTCAAGACCACAACTGCGGGGATATCACTAAATTGCTTGCGCATTGTCTGATTTATTTGTTAACATCAGCATAATGTCAGCGCCGACATAAACGCTACACGCCACGGTACCGCTCCCTCACTTGGACGAGAGAGCTAGAGATGTGACAGCAGAGAGTGGAGACCGAGTAATGGGCTGCTTTGCCTGGCCTTAGCACACGACAAGTTACTTTTAAGAGTGCTGTTTTTGAGTTTGAATACACAGTTGCAGATCAAATATATAACTTTACTAGTCAAACCCTAGTGCTTGTGTGTTTTGAGTGTCGTGAGCGCCTCTTTCTCTGGCTCGCTCAGTCATTCAATCTTTCCCACACTGGGTGTTAGAAAAATACACATCTACCCCCTTTCCGTGGAAGTTTAATCACCTTAAAGATGATTATTATTTCAGTGTTATGGTAAGACAATTAACTGGTTTGGCCATAAGTTGATTTCAGCTCCTTTGTGTTTGTTTGTATTTGTTTGCTCATAGAAAACAAAGGAAAATTCCCACACATAAAATTAAGCTCTGCAATATTCGTCTGATCGGTGTTACTGAACGCTGGTGGCTTGTCATGAAGTAACCCATGTAAACTTTCTAATAACTTAATTTGTTTTTGTTTTTCCACCACTGCAGTGTCCCAAGGATATCATGCTCCCCGAATTAGGGGACGGGCTGGACAGCCACGTTCAGGGATGTGATTTTTCCGGATTAATCCAGAATTCCGGATTTGCGTTGAAATGGAGAGAATTTGAGGCTGGGCCGGTTCTAGGCATGGGCACAGGGGGGCAATGCCCCACCAAATGCTCCGCCTACCCCACCAACACCAAGCGTCCCCGCCAGGCACGGTTCTGTTCTGCGCATTTTTAAACCAAAACAAATCATCCCTGTAGTGTATTGGCCGTAACTGTGTGCCGTAGTCCTGATTTCCGATTGGTTAGTGTGACTATAAAACTCGGAAACAACGAAACTTCACTGTCACATTCACAGTGTGTTTGTCACAGCCTGTCACACTTGAGAGATTAGCTTGTAGAGAAAAACTTGAGTACACTTTTGGTAGTAAATGTAAATAATTTGATTTAATATTTATGATTAATTGCATGTGTATTTGTTATTATCGGTTTGTTATTGTTTGCTGTAGTGCTGAACTGCATTAGGAGCTTTGCTGTTGGTGGTTTTAGGTTAACGTTAACGTTACTTGGCGAACGTTAGCTACCAAGCACACCGAAGCACAACTTGTCAGACAGTTGGTTATTTTCAACATCGTTCTTGTAGCTATCATTACCGGGTTAGGTAGCGTTACAGCGTTATTAAACTGAATAGATATCATGCACTGATTTTTGGTTCCTGAACCAAAACAAAGTAATGCTGTTGCGGCTGCTGCTAGTTCGGCTCCGGGACCGCCGGCTCCCTCATATCAAGCCCCCAGTTCAAGCAGCTCACCTTCCCCGCCCACCTCGCACTAACACCGGGCAGTTAGCGGTGCTGCTACTGACCCTAGTGAGTTAAATAATAGCGCACCATCCCAACCAATATTAAATTCATTTCCTAAGCGAATGTTTAGCCAAACGGCTCGTTTAAGCCAAGCTGGTATCGGTCACGGACGTGGCTGGAATACTCGACAAGACTAGACGCATGCTTCTGCTTCCACTGTTGCAAGTTTTCAGAGATAACGTTTTTACCAAGACGGGGTTTACTATTGGAAAGCAGCATTAGAAAAGGACAGGGGGTTCAGAAGCATCTAGCCATTGCCATTTGAACGCTGCACAGAAATGGACAGAAGTGAAACAGAGTGGAAACTGGTGAGATATACTTGGTCTATTGGGACAAACACAGATAGAGCCACTACTATTAACATGACATCATCTACCAGAGACAACACTTAAAGGAGCCTCACTCCAGTATAAAACCAACGTGACAAAGTGAATTATAATCCAGAGTCCCTAAGGGGTAACCCCCACAAATTCATAATAATGTGTTCATGTATATAGTTCGTAATTGTTCATAATTAGTTCATGCATGTTGCCTGTAGTAATAACAGGAAAACACCCTGTAGACTGTAGTACAACATACTGTGATATCAATTAAAAGTTCCCAAAATCTGTGATTGCGCCCCCAATCAAAGCAGTCTAGAACCGGGCCTGATTTGAGGACATCTATAGGCTGAAGTGCGTGAAGATGTTTGTTAGCGTTCAGCTCAGCTCGAGCTCAACATGCCCAATTCCACACCTGCACCCCCAGTCGCGCTCGTGCGTCAGTACATTCACTTCATCACTACATCACTTGACAAGAGGATCGCCGTTTCGCATCGGATAATTCAGGTATGTCAAGATTATTCCTTGTGATATGTCTAAAATACAGGTCTACTTTGACTTTGTTGTCGATGGATCAATCAGATGATCAGTTATTGATTGATTTTCACTTATCGCAGGGTCCCATGGCTTGCCATATTGCTTGTTATTTCACTGTTTATGTAGCTAAATTACTAGTGTTTGCGTATCTGCAAATTTAGCCTGCTAAATTAATAAACTAGCCAGAGGCCTGTCTCACGAAGCGAGTTTAGTGGGTTAGCAAGATAACTTTGAATTCCGGTATTTTTTATAACTTTGGTTATTCTGGTATTTTTAAACCTGGGCTCTGTGTACAAATTCGTCATTTATTCCGCTAAATAGCTACAAAAAGTTTTGGAATTGCTCCGGTAGATCGCATCAGTCGGCAGCCGCGAAACGGGCTGCTATGGCTGCAACGTAATCTGTTTTGGCAAGTGGCCAATCAAAGTACGTCCAGTGAAAGTGCTTGTTTTTGCCACTGACAGGCTCATATTGTTATTCGTGTGTCTGACAACTGTCTGACAACATTACAGAAAGGATCGCTACAGAGATAGACCTTTTTTTTAACCAGAAACATGCATGAGGTTAACTCTTCATGCAACAACTCACCTCATCTTTCAGATTGAGACTTCTTGAGCCAGACTTCTGTTTCTGGTCTCATGAAGCCGGAATTATTCCTACATTGTAAAGATACCTTCCATTATTCTTGATTTCCAGCATACACGGACTCATGGCCAGGCTAGCACTGAACAGCCCTGAAATAAAAACTATTGATGAGGGGGTCAAGAATCATTTTAAATGGAGCTGGTTGCAGGAGACTGTCCAAGTTGAAGGAAACACCTTTTCACTGAATTGCTTCAGCAAAATTAGGGAACCAGGCAAGGCTATTTGCAAAGTATGCAACCACCCAATTAACTATGGCACAAGTGGGAAGATTGCACTCCGGAAACATATGGAGCATCCAAAACACGTGAAAGCGTGGAAGATCCAACAACAGAACATGCGCATTGAGATAGCACCAGCAGATAATGTTATTGTTGCGGCTCCACATAACATTACATTACATTACATTACAGTCATTTAGCAGACGCTTTTATCCAAAGCGACTTACAATAAGTGCATTCAACATAGGTAGGCAAGAAAACTACTAGTCACCAGAAATCGTAAGTGCATTTCCTTCCTAAACAAGCAACTAAGAGCATAACTAGTGTTAAGGTAAGAGTGCAATAAGTTAGCAACCTACTATATCTTAAACAAATGAGACAAATGAGACAAATAAGAGAATCAAATAACAAGAGCTAAGACAAATAAGTGAACCAAATAAGCAAGAGCTAAGACAAATAAGTGTATCAAATGAACAAGAGCCAATAAACAAGAGCTCAGACACATAATTGACGACAAATAGGCAAGGCTAAGAGGAAGAGTCAGGGTAGTGTTTCCTGAAGAGGTGGGTTTTCAGCCTGCGGCGAAAGATGGGCAGCGACTCTGCTGTCCTGACATCAGTGGGGAGTTCATTCCACCACTGCGGGGCCAGGACAGAGAAGAGCCGTGACCGTGTAGATCGGCCGCAGGGCCCTCTGAGCGACGGGACAACCAGTCGCCTCGAGGCAGCAGAGCGAAGTGGTCGGGCGGGGGTGTAAGGCTTGACCATAGCCTGGAGGTAAGAAGGAGCTGTTCCTTTCACTGCCCTATAGGCTAGCACCAGGGTCTTGAACTGGATGCGAGCCGCTACAGGGAGCCAGTGTAGAGAACGGAGAAGGGTAGTTGTATGGGAGAACTTGGGGCGGTTGAACACCAGACGAGCTGCAGCTTTCTGAACAAGCTCCAGAGGTCTGATGGCAAACGCCGGGGCACCAGCAAGGAGGGAGTTGCAGTAGTCCAGGCGGGAGATGACAAGAGCCTGGATGAGCACCTGCGCTGCCTTGTCAGTGAGGAAGGGGCGAATCCTCCTGATGTTGTAGAGGAGGAATCTGCAGGAGCGCGTCACCGATGCGATGTTTGCCGAGAACGACAGTCGGTCGTCCAGGGTCACACCCAGATTCCTCGCAGTCCGAGTTGACGTCACCACAGCATTATCAATGGTGATGGCCAGGTCTCGGTGCGGACAGCCCTTCCCCGGGAGGAACATCAGCTCCGTTTTGTCCAGGTTGAGCTTCAGGTGGTGCATCGACATCCACTCCGAGATGTCTGCCAGACACGCAGCAATGCGTGCCTCCACTTGTGTGTCAGAGGGGGGAAATGACAGGATCAGCTGGGTGTCATCTGCATAGCAGTGGTAGGAAAAGTCATGTGAATGGATAACAGAACCAAGAGATGTTGTGTAGAGGGAAAAGAGGAGAGGGCCTAGAACCGAGCCTTGCGGAACCCCAGTAGCGAGCCTGCGTGGTTCTGACACAGACCCTCTCAGCGTCACCTGGTAGGAGCGATCCGTTAGGTAGGATGCAAACATGGAGAGTGCAGAGCCTGAGACACCCATCCCCTCAAGGGTGGAGAGGAGGATCTGGTGGTTCACCTGTGTCAAACGCTGCAGACAGGTCCAGGAGTATCAGGACAGAGGAGAGAGAGTTTGCTCTAGCGGCATGGAGCGACTCCGTCACTGCCAGGAGGGCAGTCTCGGTCGAGTGACCCACTTTGAACCCAGACTGGTGGGGATCCAAGAGGTTGTTCTGGTGGAGGTACAAGGACAGTTGCTTGAAGACAGCACGTTCAAGAGTTTTTGATAGGAAGGGTAGAAGGGAAACCGGTCTGTAGTTCTTGACCTCAGAGGGGTCAAGTGTTGGTTTCTTCAGAAGGGGGGTGACTCTGGCAGTCTTGAAAGCAGAGGGAAAGCATCCAGACACCAGAGACGTGTTGATGAGGTGGGTCAGGAAGGGAAGGAGTTCAGGTGCAATAGACTGAAGCAGAGTGGATGGGACCGGGTCAAGGGAGCATGTGGTGGGGCGGCTAGATGTAACAAGGTGAAGGACCTCGTCTGGGGAGAGGGGAGAAAAATGGGATAGGGAGGGAGGTGGGAAGGGAAAAGGTGGAGAGGGTGGTAGAGAGGGATGGGTGGAAGGCAGATAGGTGCGGTTGGTGCGCAGGGCACCAGCCGGGGGGTGAGGGAAGGAGGATCGGATATCGTTGACCTTCTTGTCAAAGAAGTTGGCGAAGTCGTCAGGGCGGAGGGAGGAGGTGGGAGGAGGGGGTGGGGGTTGGAGGAGGGAAGAGAAAGTTTCAAAGAGTTTTTTAGGGTTGGAAGCAGAAGTTTGAATTTTAGTGCAGAAGAATGCAGCTTTAGCAGCAGATAGAGAGGAGGAAAAAGTGGAAAGGAGAGATTGGAAGGTAAGAAGGTCCTCCGGGAGGTTGCCATTTCTCCATTTGCGCTCAGCCACTCTCAGGCTCCGTCTCTCAGTACGCACTGAGTCCGACAACCAAGGGGCAGGTGGAGTTTGGCGTGCAGGCCTGGAGGTGAGGGGACAGAGATGGTCCAGAGAAGAGGACAGAGTAGAGAGAAGAAGATCAGTGGCAGTATCAGGGGATAGGAGAGAAAAAGATTCAGGGGCAGGGAGAGCAGAGAGAACAGAAGAGGAAAGATCAGTGGGAGAGAGCGAGCGGAGATTGCGACGAGAAGAAACCATGTGGGTAGGGAGAGGATGTGAGGGGGGAGAGGAGAGAGAGAGAGTGTAGGACATGAAGTAGTGGTCAGAGAGATGAAGAGGAGTGACGGAGAGGTTGGCAGTAGAACAGTGTCTGGTGAAGATTAGGTCCAGTTGGTTGCCAGCCTTGTGGGTAGGAGGAGATGGGGAGAGGGCTAGGTCGAAGGAGGCGAGGAACGAAAGAAGAAGGTCAAGCTTCTCAGTCTGGATGTTGAAGTCACCGAGAAGGATGAGTCCAGAGCCATCGTCAGGGAAGTGGGAGACTAGTGTGTCAAGCTCCTCCAGGAACTCACCAGCAGGGCCTGGTGGGCGGTACACAACCGCGATGGTGAGCTTGACTGGATGAGAAACAGTGACAGCATGAAATTCAAAGGAGGAAGGAGAGAATTGTGGCAGAGAAAAAAGAGAGTATTTCCATTTGCTGGAAATTAGCAGGCCAGTACCACCGCCTCGCCTCGCAGCTCTGGGAGTGTGAGAGAAAGAGTACACATCTGACAGAGCAGCGGGCGTGGCAGTGTTTTCTGGGGTGATCCAAGTCTCAGTTAGAGCAAGAAAGTTGAGGGAGAGCAGGGATGCGTAGCCTGAGATGAACTCAGCTTTCGGCACAGCCGACTGGCAGTTCCACAGCCCCCCTGCCACCACTTGCTCAACGCGAGTTGAAAGAGTAGGATAGATGAGATTAGTGGGGTCGCGGTGTCTGGGTGTGACCCAGCGTCTGTGCGACCACCGGAAAGAGGAGAGGACAGGAATAGGAAGCAAACACATGGTAGATCACAATACAATGATACGGTTTATGAAGGGAAGAAGCACCTAATCTTCGAAGGTCGTTCTTTGAAGAAGTCGGGCTTGAAAAAGTCGCCTGTTGCCTTTGTTCACCAAGCCTTCCTTTGCCTGACGCTTGAAAGCTGGCGCTTTCAAAGCAGCAGTGGTTTAAGACTGCTTCCGCTGATTGCTAATTGTCTGCCAGGAGTGCAGGCCCCTCCCAGACAATTAACAAGGCAATTGGCTTAGCTTGGTGAAACTACCTTCAATAGGGGCTATGACACAAAGAGAAACTGACCAACTAGCAGCTAACAATAGACTACTGATTAAAGCACTACTACTTAAGCAATCAAAGTACAGCTAACAGCAACCTGGTAAGCAAGAAAAATATACTCAAACTATTCTCGATGAGTCAAGTAGTTCAGAATCCCTCCAGAAGTTAAACCCAGAGCAACCCAGATCAATTCCTCCTCTATGTAACCGTGTTGCACAGGATCAAGTAAGTCATCAAGTAGGCTACCCCTTTAAAATAATGGTTTTCACTAATAATGATAATCAGTAATGATAATAAATTTAGTACTTGGGGAAATTATTTTATTTAGGATGTATGGTTTAATCAAATTCTGTTTTTCAGGCACTCATTCTTGGATTTGTTGCCGAGAATTCTCTTCCTCTGTCAATCACACCAGGGATTATTGAGTTGGCACAAGAGCTGGCTAAAGATCCGAAAGCCCTTGCTGAACTCTCAATGGACAGGACATCTGCTTCATACAAGCTCACCCATGGTGTGAAGAAGACTATCCAAGACGAAGTACTAGAGGAAATAAGAAGTGTCCCCTTCTCCCTCAACATTGATGAGGCCACAAGCAAGACAAACAAAAGGGTATTAGGTGTGCTTGTTAGCTACTGGTCCGAGAAACATGAGAGGATGGTTGTACAACACCTTGCAGCTCTGGAGCTCATATCTGTAATTATTATTATTATAATAATAATGTATTATTATTCCGCCCAAAACTTTTCGGCTCAACTACTTTCACACCATTTAAGCTATCAACGCCGTTCAAGCATAGTCTGGAATCAAGAAGTCTTATTTTGCAAATTTTTGATTACGCTTGTACTTTTTCTGCAATTTAATTTAATTTGCAATTTTTTGGCCCCATAGAAATGCATTATGCTTTGACAATATGTCTACAAGCCACTAGATGGAGTCAGGGACTGTCAAATGTGACCCTGGCTGTCTTTCACAATGTCCCCAGACCAGAGCCTCAGTTTGTGGTTTACAGATGGATGAATGAATAGAAAATACAAAGCTGGATATGAAACATGTCTACATTTTGATTTGATGGAAGTATCCATACAAATAATTATTATAACTATACTTTTAATACTATGTGTAATAGTATAATTTCTATTACATTTTTCAATACTATTACTACAGCTGTAAATACTACCACTATTTCTCTCTCTCCCTCCCTCCTCTCTCTCTCCCCCCATCTCTCTCTCTCTCTCTCTTGTCTCCCTCTCTTGTCTCTCTCTCTCTCTCTCTCTCCCCCTCTCTTGTCTCTCTCTCTCTCTCTCTCTCTCTCTCTCTCTCTCTAGCAAGCATACACATTTTCTTTACAAAATGTAACCTTTTCTAGTTATTATTGTATCAAGATGCTTGTTAAATGTACATTGCTGTGATTGCTGCAGAGAGAAAATATTTTTCTATGTTTTGGCAGGTGCTATTTGAGGACAAGAAAACCCTCCTTGAGCTCCACTTCTATTCAGCAGTCCTTCCCATGCTGAAGCATTACGTCCCATTTTTATCCTGCTTCATCAAGCCAGAAGTCCTGATTAACAGCAAGGGGAGGAATCTGTCTGTGCCAAAGATGAAGTTGCTCAACCTGAAATCGACAGAGGCCCATCTTGCAGCACCTTTTGTTGGCTCTGAGGCCTCATCCATCCTGGACCAACTAGGGAGGGAACACCCTGTGGTGAAGGCTTTCAAAACTAAGGTATGGTATGGCTTTATTTAGGTAAACAATAAAAACATGTCAGTCCATGTCAGATATAGTCCACCCAGAGGATAGCATGTGAAAGCATAATTAAACACTTATTTCCAACATGGTCCTCGATGCTTAGACAAGACAGAATTACATAAAAACACCATAACAATACACATTTCATTCATTAAAAAGAAAAAACACTCTAATGTACACAATTCTTACATTAAAAGAAAGACAGTTCCTAAGCGACTAATCTTGGAGCAGGCTCCACATATGCAGTATGTCTTGTTTCTTAAACTGTACTCTATTTATAAAAGGTAATCCAAGCCTACACCAGCTGTGCAGGTGATCTTCAAGCCAAACTGCCTCTTGACAGTCCAACCCTGAGGACCCTGTCATGCTTGGACCCGGACTCACGGGGAAGTCATCACATTCTTCCTCATCTCCAGAAGTTGCCGAACATGTTTCCAGCTGTGAAGCTTAATGAACTGGAGAGAGCTGGGTTTCAACATGGAATACACAGGTGTGTATAAGATGCTATTTACACAATTGTATCATGTAGCCTGTTGTTTGTAAGGAATTATTTTATTGTCAAATATAATGAGCTTAACCTGTTGTTTCTCATCCTAGATATGTAAGTGACATGGCTCTGCCTCAGATGACAGAGGAGACAAGAGTTGATTCATGGTGGAATATTGTAAGGAAGACCCAGAGGTACCCAGCACTCTGCAAGCTTGCACTGTCTGCACTATGCCCATTTCATGGTCCACAGGTGGAATCGGCGTTCAGTATAATGTCCAACATTCTGCAAGCCAAAGCTGCCAACTTAAGTGTGGAGACGTATGAGTCCTATCAAGTGGTCAAATACAACCTGAAGGCCATGCAGGTGTTGGCCATTCAGCACTACTCCCGGAAGACAAAGGAGAGTCCTGTTAATGTACGGCTGTGCATAAATATCAAACTATCGAGCCAAAGGTACAGAGCTCTGCTCAGAGAAAAAGAAGAACTGAACAAACGACCTTATCACTCTGAGAATCCAACGGCCGGCAAGAAAATGGCCAAAGATGCCATTGTGGCAGCAGCTGTGAGTGCCAGACGCAAGTTCCAGAAGAGGTGTGTGCAGGCTCTAACGAAGCTTGCTGCAAAGGCTAAAAATCAATTGATAAATCAATAATCAATCAATTAATAAATAAATAAATGTTCAAATACATGCATAAATAGATAAAACAATAGACAAATGAATCAACAATTTGATAATCAAAAAAGAAATTGATAAATGAAAGTATAAATTGATGAACAAATTGAGAAAATAATATTTAATTCACCATTTGATAAATAAATTGATAATTACATTTTCGATTGTTGTATTATCTATTGATGCTTTATCTATTGATGGACTGATTATCTATTCAACTACTGTGTCAGGAGGTGGGACCCAAATATTTCCCAGAAGTTACAGAAGCTGTCATTGGGAGAAGGGTCCAACTGCAGACGTCACTCCTCAGGCCCCTATAGTTCTGCGAGCCAATGGGGGTTGAGCATGAGTAGTAGGGTTCCGTTGTATGAAGTGCGTAAACTTTCACTTATTTCACCTCAGCAGTCCACCAAAATCTGTTTCTGAACAATTTTGAGGCGAGAAATAAGCAATCCAGTTGCTGAATCTTCACTCATATTAGATCTACAAGGCCTAATTTAAAAGTTTGTTCTGACTTTCGTAAGGCAATGGCACTACTGCACTGCCGGCCGGCACTGCTTTCTTGGCCGTGCTTCAAGTTTGTGGGGAACACCGAAGCAAAGCAGCAAAACCCCGAACGACTACACATGTAAGTAACGTAGTCTAATACTACTTTATGTCATCAAATATTACAATAACGCTGATAATGTGTTCATATTTGTATTCAGAATAAACGCTTTGTGGTTGAAAATGCATTTACGGATCCGACTTCTAGCCTATTAGCTTACTACTATAATTTCCCATAGAGGTTAGCGAGGTTAGCGAGTTAGCTAACATTAGCTTGCAGTTTACAATGGGGTTAGTAGTAGGATCCTGACGGAGTCATAGGGTGCCGCTTGCCTGCATTATGTTTGATTTCTATGATCAATGGCACAGCCTGTGACTTATGTTCATCTAAAAATACACTTTTGTAGTGACCCTCAGCTAATGTTAAGCATTGTAATAAGCTGTAGTATACCTATGCAATTGTCGTTTGGTTTTATGAAGTTCATTTAGGAATTGTACATGGTTGATTATTTATATTGTTTCTTGGGTTAAGGCAATTCTAAATGACTATTCATGTTTTTCAAGGGAAGCAACAGCCTGAAACAATGCACCTGGAAGTGAAGAGAATGAGGAAAGATGGTCCAAATGTGTGCAACAACATTGGTATGTTTCTCTTCACCAGTACTGTATTACTCTGTCTCTAGCACCTTCTATGAAAACTGTGCCTATGGCAACACAAATGAGGTTACAGTTGACCTTGCGTTTTTCCATAGGCAAAAGGTTGCATGAAAATGTTGTAGTCAAGAAAAAAAAACATTTGGTGACAAATGTTTAGAGCTGTAGAACTGTTCCTATGGATCACTGTAAGAGGACTTTAAACAGTTTTTGTCTTGTAGACCATGGCAAGAGCACATCCTGGGAGAAACAACCTCCACCGGCTGAAAGGGAAAGTAAATGAACCTTCCTATCTCATGTTGGGATCAAGACATCAAAAGGAAGTCGAAGAAAAACTGCTTGAAGCATACGATGAAGAACGTCAGGAATTGATGGAGAATTTTTTGTTTGAGTTTGAACATCAAGATGACTGTGATTTGCTCATGTCTGAAGTCAGAGACACTGTTGACATTCCCGTGTGCGAAGCTTTAGGAAACATGTAGAAACGAAGATGGGTGTTATGTAATGGTAGAATAAAACTGTTTGGAACTATTAGCCTACCTACTGCGTTGTGAATGTTTTCTCTTTTTCAAGGTGTGCTTGGACCCCTACAATCACCGCCTGCAGCTACACAATGTTTTAATCTGATAGGTTTTACATAACTTCCATTACTCAGCGTAATGGAAGTTTGTGGAGCTTCAGAGCTCATACTTATCCCCTGTATTTTGGAATGATTGAAAAGTCACTCATACACATATATATATTTTGTGAACTATGACCTGGTAATTGACTTCTGAAAAAAAATACAATACTTCCTCCGACCAGCAGGGAGAGAGGGGCCTGAGGAGGTCTGCAGTTGGACCCTTTTGGTCATTGGTCAAAGGTGGTTAAAGGAAGGTTACACTTCACACACCGAAATATGAACTTGCTCAGTGCTCTGCATGGTCAATGTTAAATTTGAGAGAAGTTCTTCTTGATTTTTCTTGATAAAACTGACTAATGGCTGACTTGTCTCGGTTGCTAAGGGAAGCAGCCGACCGAGAGTCGACCATCTACTCCGGTTGTCAGGTGTTATGCCGAGTTCTGCATGCACACCACGGAACTTAACTACAAGCCAGCGGTGACTGGACGCTATAATGTTTTGTGACTATATATATCGTAATTGATGAATAACAGTGAAGGTTCGTACTAGTATAAAAATAAGAATTCTCTTCACAAAACATTATAGCGTCCAGTGACCGTTGGCTTGTAGTTAAGCCAATGTCCTGTGGTGGGCATGCACATCTCGGCGTGCATGCAGAACTCTGCATAAACACCGACCGACCGACCAACAGAGCGAGCTATAGAGCTGCAGCTGGTCGCAGCTAAAACCCCCAGAAAACTACCAAACCATTTGACCCTTTCTGATACAGCTAGACAGCTTTGACCAATGACAGCTTCTGTAACATAAAATGATTGACAGCAGTTTGGGTCCCACCTCCTGACACAGTGGTTCAATAGATAATCAGTCCATCAATAGATAAAGCATCAATAGATAATACAACAATCGAAAATGTAATTATCAATTTATTTATCAAATAGTGAATTAAATATTATTTTCTCAATTTGTTCATCTATTTATACTTTCATTTATCAATTAATTTTTTGATTATCAAATTGTTGATTCATTTGTCTATTGTTTTATCTATTTATGCATGTATTTGAACATTTATTTATTTATTAATTGATTGATTATTGATTTATCAATTGATTTATCTATTGACTAATTGATTATTGAGTGTCACATATGGGCCCCCATAGAATTCTGGGTAAATGCACGAAAGGAAAATGCAGAGCAAGAACACAAACAGATCAAACTTCGGTGTTCAGTTCCAAGGCAGTTTTGAAACATTCAGCATCTTCTTTTTCAAAATAAAGGTCTCTGGCAGGTTCATCATTTGATGGCTATATAGGTGTGATGATTCCCAGGGGGCACCAGCCAATTCTGGAGGGAAATTTGCATAACTATACTAAGACAATGAGGAATGAAAACATTATTCCCTGGACTCTCACGCCAATGGACACCGCCATGTCAAGAGATGGGCCTCTTGGGGAGAACGATATGCTCCCTCAGTGAATCACATTCCTGATGAGTTTAGACTTTTTGGTAAAACGGAAATGGTGTTCTCATTAGGGTTGAATATACAAGCCACAGCTAATGCTAAACACTTGCAAATTATAAGATATGATATGATGCAATTCATGAATTACACCGTAGATGCATTGACATTGCAAAACAGGCTTGTCTTAGATCTGCATAATGCTGCAGAAGGAGGGGTATGTGCTATTGTGGGTGATTCGTATTTTATTATGCTGTGTAGCTTGTGTGGGACCTTGCTGTATTGCCATAATGAGATCTTTGGTTGACAAAATGGTGAAAACTACTATGGGGCAGTACATACAAGTTCCTACAGAAGGAAATTATTTTGAAAAAGGCATGTATGATGGTTCTACAGGTAACAACGATGACAACTCAGGGGAATCCCCATTTGATGACTGACGAAGGTAGTACTGACTTTGAAAATGTTAGCTGCCTTAACAGACAGTTACACTGATTAGACTGTTCTAACTGATGATTCTAATGTTTAATGAAATTGATGAACATATCTGGGGCATGACATCATTATTACATTACATTACATTACATCTCCCTGGCTGAGTCTGTGGTCCCCGCCTGCTTCAAGAGATCCACTATTGTCCCTGTGCCCAAGAATGCTTCTCCAGCATGCTTGAATGACTACCGACCGGTGGCCCTCACCTCGGTGGTCATGAAATGCTTCGAGAGGCTGATAAAGGACTACATCTGCGCCTTCCTCCCTTGCTCCATGGACCCGCTGCAGTTTGCTTATCGTCCCAACAGATCCACGGATGATGCTGTCTCCCAGGTACTGCACACCACACTCTCTCATCTGGACAGCCGGAAGGGGGGCTATGTGAGACTGCTGTTCATTGACTATAGTTCAGCTTTCAATACCATAGTCCCCACCAGACTGGCTGGCAAGTTGATTGAGCTGGGACTGAACAGCCCCCTGTGTGCCTGGATCCTGGACTTCCTGACTGCCAGGCCCCAGGTGGTCAGGGTGGGTAGACACACCTCCAACCCCCTCACCCTGAACACAGGATCCCCCCAGGGTTGCGTCCTCAGCCCCCTACTGTACTCCCTGTACACACATGACTGTGTGGCCAGGTTCAGCTCCAACACCATCATTAAGTTTGCGGATGACACAGTGGTGGTGGGCCTGATCTCCAACAACGACGAGAAGGCCTACCTGGAGGAAGTTGCTGCTCTGTCACTCTGGTGCCAGGACAACAGCCTCCTCCTGAATGTCACCAAAACTAAGGAGCTGATTGTGGACTTTAGGAGGACACAACAACAGAGGACATACTCACCATTGGGGATTAATGGGAATACTGTGGAGAGGGTGAGCAGGTATAAATACCTGGGAGTCCACATCACTGATGATCTGACATGGACAACACACACAGACACTCTAGTGAGAAAGGCGAGGCAGCGCCTTTACCACCTCAGGCAACTGAGGAAATTTAAAGTCTCCCGGAGGATCCTTCAGTCCTTCTACTCTGGAGCTGTGGAGAGCATCCTGACAGGAAGCATCACTGCCTGGTTTGGCAACAGCTCCGCTCAGGACAGGAAGGCTCTGCAGAGAGTAGTGCGTTCGGCTGAACGCACTATTGGTACTACACTCCCCACCCTGCAGGACTTGTACACCAGGAGGTGCAGAACCAGAGCCTGCAGGATCATGAAGGATCCTCACCACCCTAACAACGGTCTGTTTCAGCTGCTGCGGTCAGGCAAGCGCCTCCGTAGTCACGCTGCCAAAACAGAGAGACTGAGACGGAGTTTCTTTCCTCAGGCCATCAGGACTGTGAACTCTGACCTCACCAGGGCCCCCACCAAGACACACACACTGCCCCTCTTATGCACACACACACACACTTAGGTAAAGACTACACATAATTTATAATTTATATTATATTATACATACAATTTTCCCCTTTTTTACTATATTTTTTTATAAAGTGCTCTTATTGTAAATATTGTGTTGGTTATTGTAAATAGTGTGAACCTGTTATTTTGCACATTTCTGCTGAGCATTGCCACTTTGCACTTTCCACTTTCACTGCACACCTCGTGTGTGTATGTGACAATTAAACTTCTTGAATCTTGAATCATTATTTCTCTGTGATCATTTATATGATCAAAGGGCGGAGTGTTATGGAAATAATAATGCAAGTGTGTTTATAATATGCTTAAAGTATATACTGCAATAAAATGTATGCACAAGTATAGTCACAGCCAGTGGAAAACTACTGAGCTGAGAGGAGTATATGTTTCCTCTTTTCTCATGATTATCAGCTGTTGCAACTGTTGCATTGTTATGAAAGACTGTTTTGTTGGAAATGTCAAGGACACAAGCAGGTCCTGGGAGCGAAGGACGAGTCGCAGGGAGTTAAGAGCAGAATGTTCCAAATATGATAGAAAGTACTCCTTTTCTGCCAGGTGTCTGTGCACTGTTTTATTCCTTTGTCTTCATTAAACTGCCTTGTGTATGAAGAGAGTTTTAGTCATCAACTCAAATCAAATCAAATCACATTTATTTGTATAGCCCTTAATCACCGTTACAGTCTCTAAGGGCTTCACAGTGCCCAACATGTGAAAATAATAAATGGTTAGTACACGACATCCCCCAGCCTTAGACCCTCACAGAGGACAAGGAAAAACTCCCACAAACCCTCACTGGGAAAATTGGGAGAAACCTTGGGAGGGGCTACTCAGAGAGGGATCCCCCTACCAGGACGGTTGGGCGTGCAATAGATGCCGAGTTTGGGCAAGCAGCGTATACACAATATATGAAAGTTTATTTTGGTGGGACATCCAGATCTGATGGGGCGGCATCACAGCAACGGCAACTCAGTCAGCGTCATCATAGGACATGGGGACCATGCAGGTGCCAACACTGCCCAGATAGGAGAACGCAACGTCCGCTCAGTCAGCATCGTCCTAGGAGGCGGGACCAACCAGACGCCAACTCTGCCGGCCTGCAGCCTGGAACAGATAGGAGACTCACCCACACACACCCATACACACACTCTCACTCACACAGACATGACCAGCGTCAGTGGACAGGAGCAGGTAGACCAGGAGAATAGGACATGTAGGCAGGATGCTAGTATCCATCGGCAGGACCCTGATCTAGGATGAGCTAACTGGTCTAGCCTTACTCTGAGAAGAGACTGAGCCACTCCCTCAAGGCTGGTCAAATGACAGAGAGAATAAATGGGTTTTTAGCCTTGACTTAAAGACTTCGATAGAGCCTGCCTCTCTGATTGAGGCAGGCAGACTGTTCCATAGATAGGGAGCCCGGTAAGAAAAGGCTCTGTTACCTGCAGTTTTCTTTTTGACTGCTGGGATAGACAGGTAGCCAGCGTCCTGAGATCTGAGGGCGCGTGGCGGTTTATAAGGTTTAATCAAATCGGATAAATAGGACGGTGCCATCCCATGTAATGATTTATATGTAAATAAAAGCACCTTAAAGTCATGTGACTTAGCATATTAGAAAACTGTATAAAGCTTGACTGATGTAACCTGCTCTTACTCTGTACCTGGAACAACCCTCTTGGTTGCGAAAGGTATTGTGCCTGCTTGCAAGCATTAAAGGCCTCTGAGACATATATTGTGTTATAGCTTTATTGAGCTGCTCTCACCCACTAGACAAAGTGCAATTTACTTTAGATTGCCATGACATTAGCATAAGTAAACATAGCTGGCGATCCTTAAAGTAACTAATCCCCAATTGGAGGATACTGTAATAAACCTGTCTCAGAGAATGTAGAGAGCCCACACACAGAATATTTCTACTGCGCACACAATTAAAGGAGGAGGAAACCCAAGGGTAACAGAAAATAATCTTTATTAATCACAATTCATGCAGCAAACAGCCTTGCACACAGGTATATCGGACACAGTCTGAGTCCTTCAGTGCCCTCCGCATGGTCCGAAAACAGGTGTATAGGCACTCGCTACTTTAGACCACACGACACAGAACTTACACCCCCTTAGGGCATTGCAACTTAAGGGGAAATTCCGGTATTTTAAAACCTGGGCTCTTGTCAGGGACCCAGCAGTAAAGGCGGGGACACAAGGATTACTTGTAGATTATGAAGTCTTTATTTCGCCCAGTCAAAATAGAAAAAGCAAAGTACACTAATACATTAAAAAGTATTATTTACTTTTTAATTATTAAAATTTTTATTTTAGTATTTAAACTGCATAAGCAAAAAAAGGACATCAAAAGAAATACTAAAGTTGAGTCCTTTAACTAAATTGAGGTCAACAAATCAATAATGCAAAAGAAGACTCCACTGAACAAACCTGACCTAACAAATGACCCACAAAGAGGCGTATATACACTCATGGGCTAGCTCACACAGACACCAAGGCGGGGAAATATAATTTCAGACAAAGAGAAAGGTCCCAAAATAAACCCAACAACTAATGGCAAAATACAAATAAAGTAAACAGTAACTGTAAATACTAATACAACCAAACTCAAAAAGGGAATATCCACATGCTGCCATTTTTAAATAAAGTCTTTGTTTGGAGTTCCCTGCCCAGCCCAGGAAGTTGGTCCCTTCCACTTCCTGCGTTCAGCTTAAAAGATGGGCGAATGGCTCAGCAGCATGTGGAGAAACAAAGAGAAAACCAGGTAATATATATATATATATATTAATAAATTCCAAAATAAACCTATGACCACTAAATGGAACCAAAATGGATGCACTCACTAATTTAAACCAAAACACAAATAAACATGCTTAACCAAAATTGTGTTGTGATTATTTGTTATGCACTGAAATTAAATTCACACACACTGCAGTATGGTGTCGGCCATCGGTAGGGCCGTCACAGCTCTATAGGTACATATTCGTCATTTATATCCCAAAATATGTACAAAAAGTTTTGGAATTGCTCCAGTAGATCGCCTCAGTCGGCAGTCGCGAAACAGGCTACTATAGCTGCAACATAATCTGCAGGGGCAAGTGCGCCGATCAAAGTACGGCCACTAAAAGTGCTTGTTTTTGCCACTGACAGGCTCAGATTGTTATTCGTGTGTCTGACAACATTACAGAAAGGATCGCTGCAGAGATAGACCTTTGTTTAACCAGAAACCTTTGTTTAACCTCTTCCTGCAACAACTCATCTCATCTTTCAGATTTCAGAGCAAGACTTCTCCTTGAGCGAGACTTCTGTTTCTGTTTCTGTTATGTCACACCATCCTTAGAGTATGTCATGAATGTGGGAATTGATTAGAATAGTATGGAAAGAATAAACTTAGTGTGACCGGTGTCAGTCTGCGTTGTGTTCCTTATTAAAGAAGAGGCGGACAACTTCTCTCTTTTATGGTCTCAGACCGTGTATTCTGCCATAGATAAAAACAAATGAAACTCCATCAGGACACATTGCTCGTGCACATCAGCTCCTCTCTCTCTTTCCACACACACATTACAGGAAAGAGCATAACCCGAATTCAATAATTGTAAAATAAATTAAATAAAATGACATACCTGCCATAGATAAAAACAAATGAAACTCCATCAGGACACATTGCTCGTGCACATCAGCTCCTCTCTCTAAGAATTACAACCAACATTATAGACCCATAGTTACAACAACAACAAGACATATTAACCTAACATATAAGACACATTAGGGATGGATAAATGAATGGATTATAGGGGTAAACAAAATAACGGGGCTAATGAAGGCGGACACACACCTCTTTCCACACACACATTACAGGAAAGAGGTAGAGGTGAGGGGAGACCAACGTTTTAGGGGCCACATGGACAGGAAAAAGCGTCACAAAAGGGGAGGAGCTACAATAAACGTTTCCTGATGAGTAAATATAAAAAATATTAATAAAAGAATACAATGAATAAAATAATAAATAAAATAATTAAAATAAGATTTTGTGTAATTATATGAACATAAACAACAATGCTACATTCACCCCCCTAGAATTACACAAAAATCTGAACACATCACAAATCGCAATTACCCACCCACACACAAACCATAACGACAAAATACCCATAACATACACATGAGAAGTCAGCAATATCTGCTACCTACTAAGGTTAGGAGGGATACATACTGGCCTGGCGCCAAGCCATATATAAAGCCACTCCATGGACAAAATGAGGTGCCATTTACACCTCACCAAAACGGGCATAAAGAGGGCGGGCAACCCACAAAAACAATCAAATAAAAAAAATATAGAGAGCGAATCAGATCTCTATGTATATCATACTATGTATAACTCGCCTAGAACAGAACGAAGGCGGACTGTGGAGCAACACTAAAACGTGGCGAAAACTGTACCATGGTTTCAATTAACCTATGAACTGGCCTCACTACCCTGCCATGCCTAGAGCGAACACTATTCTCAGGGCCCTGGGGTAGGGTGTCAGTGAGAGGAAGGGCATGGGACAAGGGAACGGGGGACGGTGAGGGAAGAGCAGCAGCATTGGTGGAAAGGTCATCCACCTTCGGGGAGGGAGCACGGTCGACAGGTAAGTCATCGACACTCCCCACCTCTGCATGGCAGGACTGGTCACAGACCCATGAAGCAGTACAATCACATTCAGAAACATCCAGCCATGAGGATGAGTCAACCACAGAGTGTTCGGCCGCACTGACTGACTCTGACACCGCCGCTTCAGGATCAGGTAAGTTTGACGTAGAGGGGTCATGGGATATGGCGTCTACGCACTCGACAAGTTCATCCTCTGCAAACAGCGTGTTGTCAAGAGGGAGGAAGTTGACTGAAAGCAGGAGGTTTCTGTGAACGATCCTCACATGACCATTGCGGTCTCTGATCTTGTAGATGTGGAACTGTGGCTTTGAAGCAACGACAGTGTAAACAGCCGGTTCCCACTTGTCGGCTAGCTTGCGTTTTCCTCTCCCACCTTTGTTTGCCACAAGGACCCGGTCACCGACAGAAAGAGGTAAGCCCCTGACTTTCTTGTTGTATTGGTCTGACTGACGTTTCTGTTCCACGGACGAGTGCTTCTGAGCCAGCAGCATAGCAGACTGGAGATCGGTCACCAGGGACTTCACGTATGCATCGTAGTCACAGACTGACTCGTCACGCAGAACGTTCTTGAACAACATATCAACTGGCAGGCGCGGGATCCTCCCAAACATCAAATAGAAAGGGGCGAAGCCAGTCGTCTCGTGCTGTGTGCAGTTGTAGGCAAAGGTCATGGTTTGGACCATCTGAGGCCATTTGTGCTTCGACCTTGGCGGTAGGGAACGCAACATATTACCCAGAGTGCGGTTGAACCTTTCAGTGCCACCATTCCCCATAGGATGGTAAGGGGAGGTTCGAGATTTCCCGACTCCTACCAACTCCAGGAGCTCTGCAATCAGCTCGCTTTGGAAGTTAGCCCCCTGGTCAGAATGGAGGCGCTGTGGGAAGCCATACACACAGAAAAAGTTGTCCCACAGCTTCTTGGCAACTTTTTTGGCAGTTTGATCTTGACAGGGGAAGGCGTGTGCTAACTTTGTGAAATGGTCAGTGATCACAAGAACATCCACAGACTTGTTGTTGTTGTCCTCAGCAGACCAAAAGTCAATGCACACAAGTTCCAGAGGAGCTGAGGTTGTAATGCTCTCCAGTGGAGCTCTGGCGGCTGGCTCTGGAGTCTTGCTGAGGACACACCTGGGACAGTTCCTGACATAGCTCCGCACATCCTTCTCCACATCGTACCAGAAAAAGCGCTGACGGACAAGAGATAGCGTACGAGGTTGACCCTGGTGACCAGCCAGGTCGTGAACGCCAGCCAAGGCCTGTGATTTCAGGGAGTCCGGCAGAACAAACTGGAACCTCTTGTGTTTGGTTACTGGGTCCCTTGTGACCTTGTACAGGATTCCATCCAGAACGGTAAGTCTGTCCCATTGTTTCAGAATCCGCAGCACCATCTGGCTCTCCTTGTTCCGCTCACGCCTAGAAGGCCTCCGCTTCCTTTCAATGAAGTGTAGAACTTTGTCGATGGTCGGATCCTGTCTCTGGTGGCTCTGCAGGTCTGCCGACGAAAGCGAGGAGAACACGTCTTGGCCAGGAGGAGCTAATTGGCTAAGATGACCAGCCAAAGAAGCAGCCCTCTGTGTTGGGCCGGAGTCCCAGTCACCACAGGAAGAGAGGAGAGACGACACATCCTCATCGGACAAAGACATGCCACCAGTAGCACACAGAGAGAGGTTCTCGGCTGACTGAGGCAGACATGTCACATGGAATGTGTCTTGCACACAACTGTCGCTGACGCTGCACACTTGTTCCAGCAATCTTGAGTAGGGCTCCGACAGGAGACGCTGGCCCAGAGGTTTGACAAAGGGAGTCCTGCTGAGAGCATCAGCCACCACATTCAGTCGCCCTGGGACATGTTTGATCTCGAAGGAGTACGGGGACAGTTTAGAGACCCAGCGCTGTTCACAGGCGTCCAACTTCGGCTTCGTCATAATGTATGTGAGTGGATTGTTGTCAGTCCAGACCGTAAACTTGTGGCCTTTGAGCCAGTGGCTGAACTTGTCACACACAGCCCATTTCAAAGCAAGGAATTCAAGCCTGTGGGCAGGGTACCTTGCTTGGCTGCGACTGAGGGACTTGCTAGCGAATGCTATGGGTCGGGCTTTGTCTTCGCCAGTGGAGACCTGGGACAACACTGCACCCAAACCATCCAGAGACGCATCAGTGCAGAGGATAAACGGCCTGCTAAAATCTGGATGCGCCAGAACCACACAATGGAGCAGTGCAGACCTCAAGTCCTCAAAAGCCCTCTCACAGGCCGGATCTCAGTCCTGGGGAGTCAGCGTGCGGAACGTACCCGCTCTCCTGTACCCTCCAGAGCCCTTCAGCTTGCGCTTCTGCCCTCCCGTCAAGGCAAAGAGTGGTCTTGCAATGGTCGAGCAACCAGGGATAAAATGCTGATAGTATAGCACCATCCAGAGAAAAGATCTAACCTTCTTCTGTGAGGGTGTGCAGCCATCAGCATCCATCAGATCCTCTTTCTGGAAGTCGGAGATGACAGTGACCTTTTCCTGGTCAACAGAGACTCCACTGGCATCAACTACATGTCCGAGAAACCTCACTGACTTACGCAAGAAATTACACTTCTTCTGGGAGAGCTTCAGGTTGTTGGCTCTGAGTCTGAAAAAGACCACTTCCAGCCGCCTCAGTGCTTCCTCCTCCGACGGAGCAAACACCAGCAGGTCATCCAAGTAGCAGAGCAGGCTGGAGAAGTTCAGATCGCCGAAGATGCTGAGCATCATGTGCATGAAGGACGCTGGACTGTTGCACAGGCCTTGGGGGAGCCGATTATATTCATAAAGGCCCAGGGGTGTTGTGAAGGCGGTGAACTTCCTGTCAGACTCATGGAGCGGGATGTTGTAGAACCCTGATGTCAGGTCCATGGTGCTGAACAGAGCGTTTCCTCCAAGGGCTGCAAGGCAGTCCCCCTGATGGGGCAACGGGTGAGCGTCTTTGACAGTTTTGGCGTTAAGCCATCGAAAGTCAGTGCAGATTCTCGGGTCCCCGTTCTTCTTCCAGACCATCACGAGGGGAGAGGCATACTCGCTGACTGATTTACTGATAATGCCTTTCATCTCCATATCCTACAGCACCTCTCTCAGCCGCTGATAGTGGCCGGGGGGAACACGGCGATAAGGCAGACGGAAGGGCCGGTCATCGGAACGGTGGACAAACTCCTTCGCTTCTCCGCAGTCCAGCTTATCCCTGGAGAAGACATCTTGGTAAGAGAGCACAAGCTCAGCTAACTTCCCCTTACAACTCTCAGATACCTCACAGCCATCAACATCAATGTCTGCCAAGCCACAGTCCTTCAGTAGCTGCTCAGGGTTTCCAGCTGACTGTGGGGACGAAGTACATGAACTGGAGACGTCAAACTGCGACCTGCACAGCCCCTGAGTGATCGGCAAATCCTCCACAGCCAGGCAGGGGAAAACATCGGCTATCTTGGCATTTCGGCGCAGTGTTATGGCTTTCTGTGTCGGGTTCAGCACCTTGACAGGTATCCAGCGGTCCCCCCACATGGGCGTCACAACACGTCCCACCAGAATGTTTTTGGGTGTTGAACGTGCTGAAGTCGGCTCCACCACAACGGTGCTCCCTGGCGAGATAGGGGCCCCGCTCGGCAGCCTCCCCCAAACCACATACTCGCGCTGTGGAAGGAGAGTGACAGCCTGCCTCAGTCGCACAGTCCCCACAACACCTGGCGCTTCTGGACCTGACCACCGGGAAATACAACTCAGCAGCTGGAGAAACTGCTCACAATCAGGGTCAAGGTTACTCGAGGAGATAAGCTCCCAATACTTGTCAGTTGATTTCATTTTCTGAATGATGGGTCTGATTACATTGCTTCCTACAATAAGCTCATCTCTTTGTCCTGGGACAACAAAGGTCGGAACAATAAACTTAAAGCCGTAAACATCAATGTTTAGCTCGTAAATGCACTTTGGTTGTGTCATAAGACCACCACAGCCAATGAGGACAACATTACTCGGCACTGGCTGGGGACAGGGAAGGACATTAGCATCTCTGAGCTTACACTCTGCCTCTTCACTGAGCGTACAAGACATGCTGCCTGAATCTAGCATACCCCTTAACACAGACTGGCCACCAACTTTAACAGGGGCATAAAACAACTCACTAGCCACCTCTACCCTCTGAGAGCCTGTCAGTATGACTGTCTTATCTTCAGGGAATGCATTACAGGTCCGAGCGTAAACCGACTCCATGTTTTGTTCTTCACTGAGGGTGAAATCACTATTGCCCCTGCTACCCCTCTCATCGCACGGGCTCTTTAGTTTAAAGCTGCATCAGAAGGAGAGCTGGGGGCTGGGAGGCCAACTGGGGGCTGGGTGGCCAAAGGGCATTCGTTTCTGAAGTGCCCAGGCTTATGACAGTGGAGACAAAGCCTGTAAAGCCTGCAGTGTGAATGAGTCGTGTGGCTATTGTCACCACACACTGTACATGGGGGACTGGGCTGGGTGCGTGTGTGTTGAAGCATGCCGGAATAGCTTCTGGGCTGGCGGGAATAGTTCCGGGGCTGGCGGGAGTAGTTCTGGGGCTGGTGAGAATAGTCCTGAGGCTGGTGATGTGCCTGGCCTGAGTTAGCAAGTGACGCAGTGCAAAGAGACAGAACTTTATCAAACAAGGCGGTAACTTGCTGGACGTTCACATCAGTCGGCATAGGGGGAGATGAAGGAGACTGAGCAGCCAACACACAGGGTTGCTGGGGCTGACAGGGTACAGGTGCACAGGCAGTGGCAGGCGCGGGGGGGAACAAGTGGCAGGGTTACCTCGACAGGAGGCTGGTGCTGCATGCCACAGTTAGGGACCGTCAATGTATTTTGCGCGCACGTTGTGAGGTTAACTGCATGCTGGGCACGGGCAGCTGTGCTCCTCAGACTCCTCACATGACCATCCAACCTCTCCTGGACTTCAGCTGCTGTCCACGACTCCACGGGCTTAAACTGAAAAGACACTGCAAGGCTGGGGTCAGGGCAATGACAGATAAACATCATGACAACCTCAGCGCTGGGATCCTCAACACCTTTGCCGCGCCTGCGGAGGCACTCATCAGCAACATCGATGGCCTTGTTCAGTCGAATCCAATAATCCATCGCACTCTCAGAGTTACTTGGTACAGTCCCATAAAAGTCCTTCATAGGCATGCTGGAGTATGTGAGCTCACTAAAGTTGCGCTTCAGAATGTCAAATATTGTGGTGGGAAGCTCAGCTGGACTGACCCTAGGATGACTGCGGAGTGATACTTTCACCACATCTCTTGCCCTGCTAGCCAGCCTGCTCATTATTAACTCAGACCTCTCACCATCGGAGCTGCAGGCCGCCCTGCTCATGTAGCTCTTCATCATGTCTTCCCACTCATGAATGGAAAATGTCTCAGATTGGTCACCTCTGAAAAGAGGAGGGGGCCTGGATTCTGGTTGGACTACAACTTTAAGCTGTGTGGGATCAACAGTTACATTCTGGTTGTTTGGGGACTGGGGACTGCTGGGCTGATGCATGGTGTGGAGAGTAGCAGTGATATTGTTGCTAATCTGCTTAGCCAAAACAGTAATAACACTGCCTAGTGTTTCTGTAGTAACAACCTGGGGGGATGTCTGCGGAATCGGGTGGGGCGTATGTGCATTAGGTGTTGAACTGGCAGTGGGACCTGACATACTCAACAGCGACTCATCAGTCATACGATCACGGGTAACATTAACAGGACACACGGGCCTACCCCTCCCAAACCCAAATGACAAGACCGACTGTCCCCTTCCCACACCATAAGTTACATTATGCCCACTAGTGAAAGGGCTGGGAGCTGTGCTGGAACTATCCCTGCTAGACATGTCTCAACAATAATAACAGTGCAATCACAAAATGAGATAAGAGTAATTAAATCATGGCATCAAAAACATCTGACTTCAAATTCCCCTTAACAAGATCACAGAAAGTAGAAGTTTTCTCAAAACAGAACTTTTCTTTTTCTACACTCAAATAAACGGCACAAGTCGTGAAAAACTCGCGAGAGTACCAAAATAAAACTTCCTCCTAAGCGATCTCCCCTCTCCCGCACACAACTGTTACCACTACTCAACACGTGGTATAGCTAGCACGGTAGCACAACTAGCATAATAAGCTAGCGGAGGGCACCGTGAATGGGCGAGGCAGGACGGAGGAAGACGGGAGGCAGCAACAGGTGATCCCAGCGACCAGGCAAGCGATGGCGGATCGGACGGGTTGAACGGCACCAAGTGTGACCGGTGTCAGTCTGCGTTGTGTTCCTTATTAAAGAAGAGGCGGACAACTTCTCTCTTTTATGGTCTCAGACCGTGTATTCTGCCATAGATAAAAACAAATGAAACTCCATCAGGACACATTGCTCGTGCACATCAGCTCCTCTCTCTCTTTCCACACACACATTACAGGAAAGAGCATAAACCGAATTCAATAATTGTAAAATAAATTAAATAAAATGACATACCTGCCATAGATAAAAACAAATGAAACTCCATCAGGACACATTGCTCGTGCACATCAGCTCCTCTCTCTAAGAATTACAACCAACATTATAGACCCATAGTTACAACAACAACAAGACATATTAACCTAACATATAAGACACATTAGGGATGGATAAATGAATGGATTATAGGGGTAAACAAAATAACGGGGCTAATGAAGGCGGACACACACCTCTTTCCACACACACATTACAGGAAAGAGGTAGAGGTCTAGGGGCCACATGGACAGGAAAAAGTGTCACAAAAGGGGAGGAGCTACAATAAACGTTTCCTGATGAGTAAATATAAAATAAATTAATAAAAGAATACAATGAATAAAATAATAAATAAAATAATAATTAAAATAAGATTTTGTGTAATTATATGAACATAAACAACAATGCTACATTAGCTCCTTTTCCATATACAATTGACGCCTCAGTTGAACCAAATGTCCTTAATGTAATTCAACTGCAGTTAAACAACAGGTGCAGACACGATCTGACAGACACAAGCTCGTTCACAAGCTTCTGTAACGACAGGGTCTCGATGATTTCCCCCTCGTACAAAGCTCCCTCCTGGTCTTGTTTGTTTGCCAGACTGGGAGCCAATAGAGAGAGAAAACAGACGTCAGTGATTGTTGTAGAGAAATGTTTGAGCTGGAAGAGGATGTGATAAAAACACTCAAGGTTGCATAGCGAGCTACAAAACTTTGTTACATCTTGGTTTAAATATTTAAATGGCAAAATATTGGATAGTGAATAGTAGTAGTTTTACTCTACTACAAACAGCACAAACATGTACTGGTGCAAGACAGATTGATTCCATCATTCCCGTTGTCTTGGGAAACTAAGCAGATGTAGAGTGTGCTTAAGACATCTCAATATTTCAGTAGAAGAAATCAAGGAAACAACATATGTTCCAACATGAAAGCTACTGTCAGGGCTGGAAAGTAAGAGTTTGCCCTGAAATGTAGTAACGGCTGGTTAGTCAGGTAGCATTAGTGTAAGTGAGGATTCTACTGTGTCCACATGTCACTTAGCCTAATAGTGCTACAAGAGTCCCTGAGGGCAGGCCAAGAGTAGTCCCTGTTAGTAACCTGCCACAGCTAACGCCTGCTGAGACAGCTGCTTCCTGATGTTTACATGCTTGTGTGTTTATGTGTGTGTGCGTGTGTGTGTGTGTGTGTTTGTAAAAAAAAGATTAATAAATGTGACGTGCTCTCACAGAATGATCCGGAAGTCGCAATGGCTGATTTACGTAGAAACGCCTTTTAATGTCAAAAGTCTATTTTTGACCATTTTGGTATTTTGACTAATTTTAATAAAACAAAATCTTGGCTTTCATAATCTGTATGCATTACTTCCTATTTTGGAGTGGAAATATAACTTTGAAGCATAAAAGCAAAATATGGTATTTGGCGAAGTTGATCGCGGCAGCGGCATTTGGCGACTAGCCAGCTGCATCCGCACCTGTTGGTTGTCAAGTTAGCAAGCTAGTATCGTAATCATCAAGACTTTCAATGGCGTCTCGGAAAGAAGAAGAAATCGCTCGGCAATCCAGTGTTGTCTGTGGATTCCAGCGATCGGTAGCGAGAGTTTATTGACGACTACTTTTTGCACCGAGATCTGACCGAGAGACGGCTAAGGGGAGCGACTCGGACGACACGGGAACGGACAACAACAGTGAAACCTCCGGCGACACTTCGGACTCTGACAGGCCCATTTCAGACACCGACAACGATGAAGATGTTGACATGGAGCCACTTTTTTTAACAGACCCAATATCTGCCGTCCTTGAGTCGGATGAATGGGATGAATATGTGAGCTACGGATCTGGAGGGGATATCGAGAAGGCTCGTAGCTTCAAGTGTGGCTGCAAATGTCATCAGGGAAAGTCTTTCTACATCCTCTTCTCTATGGTGAAAAAACGAGAGAGATGAGATGTGACTGCTGGTAAGCACTTTTCCACTTATCCCATAGAGCTAGCCAACATTAGTAAACACAAGTGTGTTTATCTTATCTTCTTTAAACCTTGTTCTCAGTAATAATGAACACTGTAGGTAATGTTTTAAGTAGTTCTAGTTAGCTAGCTGGTCAACAGGACCCTGTTGTTGTATTTAACTACAGATGAGTGGTCTCACACTGAAATGACAAAATGAGTTCTGTTAATTTATTTTAATTGTCACAAATTGAATGTAGGCCTAAGATGTTTTTTTGTTTCCTAGGTGAGAAACACATGTTCCTATGGAAGCCCATTTCTGCCAGTAAAAGAAAAAGAAAGATGAAAATTTAGCCTTGATCATAAAAAAAATGCTCATGTTAAGTCAAAATTATGAGATAAAAAGTCGAAATTATGAGATACAAAGTCAAAATTATGAGATTAAAAATCGAAATTATGAGATAAAAAGTAGAAATTATGAGATAAAAAGTCATAATTATGAGATACAAAGTCGAAATTATGAGATAAAAAGTCATAATTATGAGATAGAAAGTCGAAATTATGAGATAAAAAAGTCGAAATTATGAGATAAAAAGTGCGCACGCGCTCCAGTGGCGCTGTCTTCAAAGGTCCCTTCATCACCTCGCTGGCCTAACCATGCAAACGATATGCAATCCTAAGTAAGGTAACTATTACAGGTGACTTTTGTAAATTAGATGTTATAATTGTATATTGATTGATTGATATAATTGTAAAGTCCCTCGTTGTAGCTTACAACATTGCTGTTAATGTAGTTTTGACAATATCTTTTAACTGTCAGTGAACCAAATAGTTTTGTAGTAACATTCACGCCACTAGACGGTGTCCCTGAAATGAAAACAGTGTCAGTAACGTTACTGCTGCGGTGAGTTGCTTTATGCTACTCAAAGGTGGCTACATCAGCCTTCAATAGCTCTTTAATCAAGAGTTGGTAAATGTTATCACAGCTATAATATCTTAGTAATTATACATGTAACGTAGTGCCCTGAAAACCTACAGTATGTTGAAAAGTCATGCTAGCTAAACTTTCCAGTTTAGCTAGCTATTCTCAGGCACATGCTAATGCCATACCGATTATTCTCAGTAACAAGCCTAGGTGGCACAGCTAGCATGGATAGCATTGATTATTGCATGGATATCTGGGCTACTTGCCGAGTCTAGAACCACGTACTTAGACATGCACGTCACCTTGTGCATAATATCAGAGTTTACTAGAGCGCGTATACTCTCTCCTATTCCTCACGTTAATAAGCACTACACTACCATGTTTTGCTATTTGTTCAGTACACTTTCTGGTCATTTGATTCGCTTTTGTACAAATCTTTTTTTGCTACATAGTTCTGAAATAAATCCAGAGCATTAAGTACATAAACATGCTCATGGCATATTTAACCATTTTTCATTTTTACAAAATATAGCATTTTTAAACACATGCATTGCTCTAGGCTTCTGTATTTTATTGATAATTGATTCAACATCCAGCCAAGCATGTTATTATAAACTACAGTCACTACAGGTACTAGATCATCCAGTGTTGTCATAAGCTGCCTCACAATAAAATCAAATGGAGTGATTATGCCCCCTTACCCACTTTAAAGTATTGACTTTGTGATAATATCAGAGGGCAGCTTTAGAAAATCAGAAAACCAAGAGACTTATTTTAAATATTAAAAGAAAAATAAAATGTAATAAAATGAAATAATGCTCCCTTTCTTCTTAGTTGAAGAATTTAGAGCATAGTAAAAGGTTTTGTCTTATTTAAACTTGAAATTGACTGTGAAGATGCTTTAATATCAAAACTACAAACAAAAAAGATTTTGTAAAAATCAACGGTATAGATTTTATTTATTTAAGGTCACATTTAAGCTTTCATTTTATTCAACAGAGGTGTAGAGGTTTTTTGAACTGTCACAAGATGGATGAGCTAAGTGACTACTTAAGGTCACGGCATGTGCCTGAGGAAGACATACAGCGAATGGAACAGGAGAAGGTAGTTAATATAGGAAATGCTTAATTTTGACAAATCACACATAAATATTAAAAAACCCAAAGTTTGTAAGAACTTTGTAAATAATATCTGGTGCTGTATATGCAGGTTGTTCATTGTTATAATTTAATGCACTTGACCTAAGAATTCATGAAATATTTCTTCATTTTAGATTGATTCCAGTGTCATACACCTCATGACAGATGACCAGCTAAGACAGTATCTGCCATCCTATGGTGATCGACTGGCTGTTTTTGGATACTGCAGACGGAAGGAAAAAGAACCCAGCAGTCGCAAATCAAAGATCTTTGAGCGACTTAGAGGAAAGCTCTCCAGAAACAAAGGTGATCATGTGTCTGAGAGAGATCATCAAACGCCTCCAAAGAATGCTCACAAGACTCAGAGAAAAATTGAGATGGGATGGATACATTTCAGAGAAGGGGAATTTGTGCAGGTACGCACCAAAAAGGGTGGGGGAACCAGAAAAGAGAGTGTCCCGAAGGACAGTAAAAAACAGAACTTGATTGAAAAGGCTGTGCAGTTGTTTTTTCCAGGTGGAAAAAATGCAGAGGGGGTCCTTACTGATTTTGACATTGATTTAACTGACTTTCAGCAGAATTCATTAGAGGATAGTATCACAGTTGGGGAACTGTATGAAAAGACAAAGTTACCTCTCCTACGTTTCTATTTAACAACCAAGAAGAGAGACATTGCCAGTGACATAAATCTGGAGGAGGAGAATAGTGATGCAACTGCACAAGAAGGTGAAAAGACACATGACAGACCTGATATCTATCGCCACTCTCCAGACACTTCTGCAACAGACGCTGTGGAGATAAATACTTCAGATATCATTTATGTTGGAAGCAGCACAGTATTTGCAAATGCAAGCAGTGGCAGTGTTTCCCTTCTTTACACCACAGTCGACCCAACTGATTTACCAGAACATGAAACATTACTTCATGTGGATGCTGTAGAGGATAGTGGCATTGTAACTTTCCACACAGAAAGCATCTCTGGGATGGAGTACTCCAGTCTTGATGATACCTTGCCTCTCTCTCAGGAACTGTCTTTTGAATCACCCTTGCCTCCTTCCATGGATATGTTGCAGGAACAAGCCAATCAGAGAGAAAGAGTGAAGAAAATTATTGTTCTTCATCGTGGACAGATTCTTAGAGAACTTATTCAAGTGTTTTCTGAAGAAAGTATCAAGGAGGATGACATTTACTTTCAAGTTATTCTTCCCGATGGAAAGCTTGAAAAGGCTGTGGATGATGGAGGTGTTTTGAGGGATGTGCTGTCAGAATTCTGGAATGACTTTTATGAGCAGTGCACTATGGGAAATGGCTTCAAAGTGCCATACCTACGTCATGATTTTGGTAAACAAGAATGGAAAAGTGTAGGCCGAGTAATCACATTTGGCTGGCAAAAAGAGAAGTACCTTCCTGTAAAACTTGCACCTGTACTTCTGGAGCAAGCTGTTTTGGGCTTTGTGGAGAGTGATCTTGTGGACAGTTTTTTCAAGTATGTGTCAGAGTCTGAGCGAGTGATCTTTGAATCTTGTTGTTCAGATTTTGAAGGCGTTGACCAAGAAGAATTGTTGGAAATCATGGATATTCACAACTGCCGGAGGCTTCCAACAGCAGATAACATTGAGCAAATCTTGAGGGAGCTTGCTCACCAAAAACTGATTCAAGAGCCCGCTTTTGTGATTGAACAGTGGAGCAACATGCTCACACCTATTAGATCAGAGCTGAAAGGGATTTCAGCAGTCTATGAAGAGCTACAACCAACATCACGAAAGGTCATGAGATCAATTACTTACCCCAGTACCCAGAATGCCCAGGAGAAACAAATTGTCAAGTATGTAAGTGCATACCTTAGAGATTCAGACATCCAGCACCTCTCCTTTTTCCTCAGATTCTGCACTGGATCAGACTTGTTCACAGGAAAGAACATCACTGTCAGCTTCACACAAGTTCAGGGATTTCAGAGAAGACCTGTTGCTCATACATGTGGCTGTTACTTGGAGTTGCCAGTCAGTTATGACAACTACCCAGATTTTCGACATGAAATGAACAAAGTCTTAGAAAGCAATGTGTGGGTAATGGACATTGTCTAAGATACAAAGATTTCAGCCAACAGGAACTGGACTGCCATCAGAGGTTCATGTTTAGGCTTTGTAGGTTTTCCAGATTTTTGGTTTATGAAGGAAGTACTACAGCTACCTTGTTTAACCTTACTGAGTGTCACAGCTTTAACATGCTGTCCACATTTGTCTGCTGCTTTTTGCCATTCGTGTTTTGTTGAACATTGTTTTCAGTTTAAGAACATGTTCTTTTAAGTGGTATGTTTCAATGCAGAGAACTTACTGTGAATACCTCAGTTAAGGAAGTAGTTTAAGATTGATGGTTTATATTGCTAGATTTCACCAATAACCTGACTCTAAATGAGTTATTTCAGACAACATGCTGTTATGGTTATTAAATGAATCACGTTGTAATGTTCAGATCAGGTTCACTCTATAACGTGTGGACATTAGTGAGCTGCACAGAAGGGTACCAAAAGAAATTGCATTTCGCTGTTGCAAATATATTAAGACTGCTTACTTATATTTGTATATGATATGTTCACATAACTGCTGTTTTTCCAAATACACTTTATTTGTTTTACTAGTTTGAAAACATTACCTAAGCAAATAAAACATTCATTATCAACAGCAATATTTCAGTAATTCTCTTACTGAAGCTAACTTCAGAAAGAGTTCTTTCAGCACTTCAGTCCCACAATACCTTAATTTAAAATATAAGGATTTTTTTGTTTACAGTACATGTCACATAATAGTCCAATCTTGTTACAATTTACGTATTCTTTTTTAATTTCAGATTGCAAGCACTATTTTACTTACTCTATTCAGGTGCTGTTATTGTTATTTACCAAAAGACAGCTTGGCATTGTCAACCATTCCATAGGACTATGGGTTACTATTAAAGGCTCCCTGCTGTAGCAAGTGAGATGAAATTGCAGTTAAAATGAAAACATGCAGTTTTGTATGCTGTGATTGTTTAAATATTTGAATAAATAATTAAGTTAATACATGTGGATTTTGCATTTTTACTCAGTTCTTACAAATAGTAAATGGAAGGACAACAAAGTACTTTGTTTGTGTGTACATATATTTTGTAAGAAAGAACTGAAAATATTTGGTACATCTTTGATGTGTCCAAAATACTACAGTTATAGCTACAATTATATTTGCATTCATCACAGGTTAAAACATATATTAGAATTGCAATCAGTATGTAAGTTTCAATTTGTCCTGGAATGAAACAGGAAACATTTCCGAAATATAAAATGTGACACAGGCCCAGGAAAGTTAATGATCTAGATCTAGTTCATTGTTTATCAGCTGTCTGAGATCGATATACAGGTTAACTGTTTCAAACACATCATTTGTTAATTTCAGATTATACTCTGACATTAGGTCCACACAGATATGGAACACATTTTCATCACATGGGAAGTCCTTGAACACACACTCTTCAAGGCAGACTTGAACCTTCTCCAGGTCCACATGGTGCAAACAATCTCTGCCACCATACAGTTGAGGGACTGCATGCAATATGGAGGGACGTCCATGAGGTGATCGTGAGTTGTGGACTTGACGGATTCTGTGGTTGTTCCAAGTCAATACAACCTCATTAAGTTCTTCCTAGGAGGCAAATAATAGTCAGTCAGATAGAATGTATAAAAATATTGGGCATTGGTGATTACTGCCTTAGTCAAGTAGTCCTGACCCATGGTTTGTTTCATTTGTGAGATTTGTCTTCTGGTCGTAATATGGTGGGTTGGCACAATAATATTAATACCTGCAAAATGTAATTTGCTGCAGTGCAACTAATGTTGCAATTATATTTTCACAGCTATCAAAATGTGGTGGAAGAACCCAAAAATAAAAAAGGGGCTTTTAAATCATTATGTCATGCCATGTATTACACAGGACAACTCTTAAATGATGCCTACTTATTTGATGCAGAGCTCTGAATACCTCAACCCACATTATTGTTTTTGCCAACCAGAAACAATAATTTATGTATTATTCATTCTCTGCACAGAACACAGGCAATGACCTTTTTACACATGGTCATTTGTGGCCCTTAAAAATATTATTGGGCAATCCTTTATCTCATAATGTGTCAATTACCTGTATTGTTTGAAGAAAGCAAAACTGGATCAAGGACTTGTCCAAGAAGTTGTCTGAGAAGTAGCCATCTTCTCTCAGTTTGTCAAATAGGTCTATCCAAAACTGGACACACTCACTTCGCAAGATCAGCCACCACCGTTCAATCCGTTGGTTTCCAGTGCTTGGACCAAAGGTTACACTGTCTGTTTCAGCTTGGTTCTCAGAAAAATGCAAAAACCGCTGCATTTCAGCCATATGGCCATTTTCTGTTCCTAAATCAAGTCTAAGTCTGGCAGGGCACCCACCAGCATTGATCACAGCATCCATGAAGTAGCCAGCGATGATCTTTGGGTCATTGTTTGTTTTGTAAGCTTCAAGCCATATCATCTTTCTGGAAAACCCATCAATGCATCCACTGATTGCAATTCCAAATGGCTTAAGCTTGTCGTAGCCATCAATGTGCCAGACATAGTTTGGACCACAGCTGTGGTAAACACGCCTTCGCAGTCTGT
Source organism: Hoplostethus atlanticus (assembly GCA_034670405.1). Classification (NCBI taxonomy): domain Eukaryota; kingdom Metazoa; phylum Chordata; class Actinopteri; order Trachichthyiformes; family Trachichthyidae; genus Hoplostethus; species Hoplostethus atlanticus. The sequence continues at coordinate 431,153 of JAXDDX010000249.1, forward strand.
TTCTTGACCTCAGATCAACACCTTCACCATCCAATAACTGTAGCAATATTCAAACTGTTTCTCTGTCAGTCACAATTCCATGTAACCAACATTTTTGGTGCATCCATCTGTAACCATGACACTGACCAGATGTTTCCAGTTGCTGTTCAATGAAGGTTGCCACCTCAGCCACATCGGTTTTATTCTTTCTACGCCAGAGCTGTTTCTTGCTTAAAATCCTTTCAAGGGTCCGTTTGCTTAGTACAATCCCATGGGAATCAGCAAGCAAATGAAGTATTTCAATGAAGTCTTAGTTTTCATCTTATTTTTTTTCTTTTACTGGCGGAAATGGGCTTCCATATGTTCCTGTCAGCAGCACAATGAACTGATCCAAAGAAACTGCTTGTGCCAAAAGGAAGCAGCAAAAAGAAAGGATGCACCAGAGGACTTCTTACTTTATTGATGGTGATCACATATGCAGATATGATGAATGTCTATGATGAATCATTTAAGGATTTTATTAGTGATATGTGTAATATGGTTATATCTTTTCTTGCAATATTACTATGGGGTTTAAATCAAATCAAATCACATGTATCTGTACAGCCCTTAATCACCATTGCAGTCTCTAAGGGCTTCACAGTGCCCAACATGTGAAACAATAAATGGTTAGTACACGACATCCCCCAGCCTTAGACCCTCAACAGAGGACAAGGAAAAACTCCCCCAAAAAAACCTTTTAGAGAAAATTGGAAGAAACCTCTGGAGGGGCTACTCAGAGAGGGATCCCCCTACCAGGACGGTTGAGTGTGCAATAGATTTGAGATTTGATAGAGTTTGGGCAAGCAGCGTATACTCAATGCATAAAAGTTTATTATGGTGGGACGTCCGGATCTGACATTTATTATGGTGGGACATCCGGATCTGATGTGTTTAATATTTTGGCACTTGGCATTTATACCAATCTATAGATTTATACCAATCTATAGCAATAGTATAGGTCAAAGGGACACTTTGACCTATACTATTGCTATAGATTGGTATAAATCTTCTACACTGTATAGGCTACTGTATACATTAAGCATATATTTACAAATAAAGAATGTGTTTACATAAACACTTTAATGTATATCAGTATGTTTGTTTTTCTTTTTACGCAATTGAAATATCTGTAACCGTAATTGTGGGGGGTTGGGGAGGGGAGTCCGATTTTTCACAACGTCTTCAAGGTGCTTTTGAAAGATTCATTAATAGTGGATAAATAGTGTAAGTGTACTGTGTGTAATATAACCTTAAAGAGCAATTTCTCCTCATTACATAGATGCCTAAATGTTATATCTGTTATTTAAAATAATCACTCAAGCAGCATTTGTTTGAGATGTCAAAGCGGCAGCCCCCCAGAAATGGAATGTTCAGAGTCATAATAGAAAGGTTTTTTTTGTAATCATATTTGCTGTTTTCTTTTTTTTTTTTTATTATTATTTTGTTATTTTATTATCAGTACAGCAGCACCACTGCATAATTTGTCTGAAAGAAATGTTGCCGGTCATTGTGGAACAATCAAGAGCTACAGAATGTAACGTACGCTAATGGTGCTTTTAGCCGCCTGTTTCTGCGCAGCGTTTTATTTTAACGAAGCGGGTGTACTTCTCATTGGGCGGGGCGGGGCGTGAGGGAGGGTCAATGTAGACAGGTGTAGCTGAGTTTGAAAGCTTTATATGCTGTGCTCTGGAAAGACTTGCTGGGGATGCACGGGTGCAGAAGGCTGGAGCAGACTTCTTGTAGGACTGTTTGAGCCATGTGACGGTAAAACCTCTCTGCAAACATCCCTGTTCTAATAGAGGTGTTACATGTATTCTGCCCACGGCTGTTGGGTTGTGTGAATTCAATACTGTGATTTTAAAGGTGTAAACAAATGTGCTGTGGCCTCTTTATTGCTTCCTGTGAAACTTAAGGAACTCGTGGTGTATTCCACCAACACACTATTTGCCATTGGATCCCGTTTAGATCGGGCTGGGATGATTATGGGAGTCTAGAAGGGGAAAAGGTCCAAAAACATCTTAAATTGAGATCTCTGAATTCAAGGTCTTGAACGATCTTACATATAGTATTAAGTACAGTTTCAGAGGTTTTAAAATGGTGTTTTATCAGATCACTACTTATGAGATATGAAGTGTTTCAATCCAAAACAGTTAATTCTGAAAATAAATTGGCTGCGAATTTGTCGGTCAACATTTCAGAAACGCAGATGAAAACGACAGAAGGTCTTAACATTACCTTCAGGTATATTCATCAGTCTACTAGTCTTTGTACATAATGTTAACAATATTAATGGATACTCATTATCAGTTTTCTGTACAATCCTTTGTATCAGAGGGGTGGGGAATTCTACTTTGTAGCCAAGTTATAATAACTAGTCATCATCCTACTACCATCTCCTGAGCTAGTAGCTGCTCCTAACCAACTCATACTCAGCTTTTAGTATAGAATACTTTTTAAACGTATTTAAACTTAGTTATTTGTTCTCTGAAAGAACAGTTCAATGAGATGTCAATGTTCTATAAATGTCAGATTTTCCTTAGTTGAGTAGAGCCATCGCCACTAAAGGAATACAGGAAAAACAAGGACATTATCCCAGAGCCTCCATATCTACATAGATCCTATGGAAACCATGTAACAAGAACCATATCCCAGGCTACCATGTCCATACAATAATGCATTCAGAAGGGTGCCAACACTGAACGTTAAGCCAACTAAATATGTGTTTCCAGCCAATGCAGTCTTTAGATAGGACATTTGGGACTATGTGTTTGCAATAGGTAAACTGGATAGATAATAGATAAGAGTTACAGAGCTTTCTGTATCTTGGTACTGGAGAACTGGTCTCCAAAAAATGTAGGAACTCAAACCAACCAGATATTTGGGTTTTTTCTTGACAAATCCAACTCTGTAGAATTGTTAGACATGCACAGTACCATAACAAAGCCATCTTCTTCATCTCAAGATACAAGGTAATATACAGCATGTTGAATCAACGAGTAATATACTGAAACAGCATGAAGACATTACTAATGTCTGAAATTGTGAATTTATGAGGTTTCCCAAAAACAGGCAGCATCTGCAATAATGAGTGACACCTGCGGGCCAGGTGGGGTTCGAACCGCCGTTGGCTAATTCTTGTTATAGCTATACACGACTGGCTCGCGCGGTTCAGGTTGGTATGGCTGTAAGCGATCACTGCTGCCACAGAAAGGCTCTTTATACGCGGCTTACTCCGTAAAGTGTGGTCGTGGAGCTGGGCAGTCTATTTGTGGTTGCCATCATCATGGCATCAACAACTCATAGAAAATGGCATATCAAAGCATGTCGAGAAAAAAAGCACCGTTGCAATGTGGCTTTTGCTGTTTTAAAATTACATTGTATCTTCTCAACAAGTTTGCTTTTGAACTGGCAAATAGTTTTATTTTGTTTCCGACTTGAGAGCCACCATGACTCCTGTAGGTCCTTACAACAGAAATTGTTGACGGATACTGCAAATTGAAAAATGACAGGTTAGGGTTATTTTTTGGTGTGTGGTCAAAATAAACATTTTACCTAGGCAGCTTTATCATTTCCAGTGTATGGTAGGATGAAGACAATGTAATAGAGATGCAAAAATGTTTTTCTTAAGTGAAAAAGTGGCAAGCAGATGAAATGTGACATGAAACCATTCCTCTATCCCAAGACAGAGAAGCCATGTCCCCCATTAATCAGTCAATGTACAATTGGACACAGAGATTTTCTCTGTTTGTGTTCTTGCTCTGCATTTTCCTTTTGTGCATTTACCCAGAATGCAATCTAAAAGAGGGGGTATAGCTCAGTGATAGCGCATTTGACTGCAGATCAAGAGGTCCCAGGTTCAACTTCTGGTGCCCCCTGGGAATCAGCACACCTAAATAGGCATCAAATGATGAACCTGCCAGAGACCATTATTTTGAAAAAGAACATGCTGAATGTTTCTAAACTGCCTCTGAATTGGACACCGAGGTTTACTCTGTTTGTGTTCTTGTTCTGCATTTTCCTTTCGTGAATTTACCCAGAATGCATTCTAAAAGAGGGGGTGTATCTCAGTGGTAGAGCATTTGACTGCAGATCAAGAGGTCCAAGGTTCAGGTCCTGGTGCCCCCTGGGAATCAGCACATCTAAATACGCATCAAATGATGAACCTGTCAGAGACCATTATTTTGAAAAAGAACATGCTCAATGTTTCAAAACTGCCTCTGAGTTGGACACCAAGGTTTGTGTTCTTACTCTGCATTTTCCTTTCGTGCATTTACGCAGAATGCATTCTAAAAGAGGTGTTATAGCTCACTGGTACCGCATTTGACTGCGGAACAAGAGGTTCCATGTTCAACTCCTGATGCCCCCTGGAAATCATCATACCTATATAGGCATCAAATGATGAACCTGCCAGAGACCTTTATTATGAAAAAGAATATGCTGAATGTTTCAAAGCTGCCTCAGAATTGGACACAGAGGTTTGTGTTCTTGCTCTGCATTTTCCTTTCGTGCATTTACCCAGAATGCATTCTAAAAGAGGTGGTATAGCTCACTGGTACCGCATTTGACTGTAGAATAAGAGGTTCCATGTTCAACTCCTGATGCCCACTGGAAATCATCACACCTATATAGACATCAAATGATGAACCTACCAGAGACCTTCATTATGAAAAAGAATATGCTGAATGTTTCAAAACTGCCTCAGAATTGGACACAGAGGTTTTCTCTGTTTGTGTTCTTGCTCTGCATTTTCCTTTCATGCATTTACCCATAATGCCATCTAAAAGAGTGGGTATAGCTCAGTGGTACAGCATTTGACTGCGGAACAAGAGGTTCCATGTTCACCTCCTAATGCCCACTGGAAATCATCATACCTATTTAGGCATCAAATGATGAACCTGCCAGAGACCTTTATTATGAAAAAGAATATGCTGAATGTTTCAAAACTGCCTCAGAATTGGACACAGAGGTTTTCTCTGTTTCTGTTCTTGCTCTGCATTTTCGTCTCATGCATTTACCCAGAATGCCATCTAAAAGAGGGGGTATATCTCAGTGGTAGAGCATTTGACTGCATATCAAGAGGTCCCAGGTTCAGGTCCTGGTGCCCCCTGGGAATCATCACACCTAAATAGGCATCAAATGAGGAACCTGCCAGAGATCACTATTTTGAAAAAGAAGATGCTCAATGGTTCAAAACTGCCTCTGAATTGGACACTGATGTTTGTGTTCTTGCTCTGCATTTTTGTCTCATGCATTTACCCAGAATGCAGTCTAAAAGAGGGGGTATACCTCAGTGGTAGAGCATTTGACTGCAGATCAAGAGGTCCCAGGTTCAACTCCTGGTGCCCCCTGGGAATCATCATACCTAAATAGGCATCAAATGGTGAACCTGCCAGAGACCATTATTTTGAAAAAGAACATGCTGAATGTTTCAAAATTGCCTCTGAATTGTACACCGAGGTTTGTGTTCTTGCTCTGCATTTTCCTTTCGTGCATTTACCCAGAATGCAGCCTAAAAGAGGAGGTATAGCTCAGTGGTAGAGCATTTGACTGCAGATCAAGAGGTCCCAGGTTCAACTCCTGGTGACCCTTGGGAATCATCACATCTAAATAGGCATCAAATGATGAACCTGCCAGAGACCATTATTTTGAAAAAGAACATGCTGAATGTTTCCAAACTGCCTCAGAATTGGACACAAAGGTTTTCTCTGTTTGTGTTCTTGCTCTGCATTTTCCTTTCATGCATTTACCCAGAATGCCATCTAAAAGAGGGGGTATATCTCAGTGGTAGAGCATTTGACTGCATATCAAGAGGTCCCAGGTTCAGGTCCTGGTGCCCCCTGGGAATCATCACACCTAAATAGGCATCAAATGATGAACCTGCCAGAGATCGCTATTTTGAAAAAGAACATGCTCAATGTTTCAAAACTGCCTATGAATTGAACACTGACGTTTGTGTTCTTGCTCTGCATTTTTGTCTCATGCATTTACCCAGAAAGCAGTCTAAAAGAGGGTGTATAGCTCAGTGGTAGAGCATTTGACTGCACATCAAGAAGTCCCAGATTCAACTCCTGGTGCCCCCTGGGAATCATCACATCTAAAAAGGTGTCAAATGATGAACCTGTCAGAGACCGTTATTTTGAAAAAGAACATGCTCAATGTTTCAAAACTGCCTGTGAATTGGACACTGATGTTTGTGTTCTTGCTCTGCATTTTCCTTTCATGCATTTACCCATAATGCCATCTGAAAGAGTGGGTATAGCTCAGTGGTACAGCATTTGACTGCGGAACAAGAGGTTCCATGTTTAACTCCTAATGCCCACTGGAAATCATCATACCTATATAGGCATCAAATGATGAACCTGCCAGAGACCTTTATTATGAAAAAGAATATGCTGAATGTTTCAAAACTGCCTCAGAATTGGACACGGAGGTTTTCTCTGTTTGTGTTCTTGCTCTGCATTTTCCTTTCATGCATTTACCCAGAATGCCATCTAAAAGAGGGGGTATATCTCAGTGGTGGAGCATTTGACTGCATATCAAGAGGTCCCAGGTTCAGGTCCTGGTGCCCCCTGGGAATCATCACACCTAAATAGGCATCAAATGATGAACCTGCCAGAGATCACTATTTTGAAAAAGAACATGCTCAATGTTTCAAAACTGCCTGTGAATTGGACACTGATGTTTGTGTTCTTGCTCTGCATTTTCGTCTCATGCATTTACCCAGAATGCAGTCTAAAAGAGGGGGTATAGCTCATTGGTAGAGCATTTGACTGCAGATCAAGAGGTCCCAGGTTCAATTCCTGGTGCCCCCTGGGAATCAGCACACCTAAATAGGCATCAAATGGTGAACCTTCCAGAGACCCTTATTTTGAAAAAGAACATGCTGAATGTTTCAAAACTGCCTCTGAATTGTACACCGAGGTTTGTGTTCTTGCTCTGCATTTTCCTTTCATGCATTTACCCAGAATGCAGCCTAAAAGAGGGGGTATAGCTCAGTGGTAGAGCATTTGACTGCAGATCAAGAGGTCCCAGGTTCAACTCCTGGTGACCCTTGGGAATCATCACATCTAAATAGGCATCAAATGATGAACCTGCCAGAGACCATTATTTTGAAAAAGAACATGCTGAATGTTTCCAAACTGCCTCAGAATTGGACACAAAGGTTTTCTCTGTTTGTGTTCTTGCTCTGCATTTTCCTTTCGTGCATTTACCCAGACTGCATTCTAAAACAGGCACTATAGCTCACTGGTACAGCATTTAACTGCGGAACAAGAGGTTACATGTTCTACTCCGGATGCCCACTGGAAATCATCACACCTATATAGGTATCAAATGATGAACCTGCCAGAGACCTTTATTATGAAAAAGATTATGCTGAATGTTTCAAAACTGCCTCAGAATTGGACACAGAGGTTTTCTCTGTTTGTGTTCTTGCTCTGCATTTTCCTTTCATGCATTTACCCAGAATGCATCTAAAAGAGGGGGTATATCTCAGTGGTAGAGCATTTGACTGCATATCAAGAGGTCCCAGGTTCAGGTCCTGGTGCCGCCTGGGAGTCATCACACCTAAATAGGCATCAAATGATGAACCTGCCAGAGATCATTATTTTGAAAAAGAACATGCTCAATGTTTCAAAACTGCCTCTGAATTGTACACCGAGGTTTGTGTTCTTGCTCTGCATTTTCCTTTCGTGCATTTACCCAGAATGCAGCCCAAAAGAGGGGGTATAGCTCAGTGGTAGAGCATTTTTCTGCATATCAAGAGGTCCCAGGTTCAATTCCTGGTGCCCCCTGGGAATCAGCACACCTAAATAGGCATCAAATGGGGAACCTTCCAGAGACCATTATTTTGAAAAAGAACATGCTGAATGTTTCAAAACTGCCTCTGAATTGTACACCGAGGTTTGTGTTCTTGCTCTGCATTTTCCTTTCATGCATTTGCCCAGAACGCAGCCTAAAAGAGGGGGTATAGCTCAGTGGTAGCGCATTTGACTGCAGATCAAGAGGTCCCAGGTTCAACTCCTGGTGACCCTTGGGAATCATCACATCTAAATAGGCATCAAATGATGAACCTGCCAGAGACCATTATTTTGAAAAAGAACATGCTGAATGTTTCCAAACTGCCTCAGAATTGGACACAAAGGTTTTTTCTCTGTTTGTGTTCTTGTCTCATGCCTTTTTTTCCTATCATGCATTAACCCAGACTGCAATCTAAAACATGCACAATAGCTCAGTGGTACAGCATTTAACTGCGGAAAAAGAGGTTACATGTTCTACTCCGGATGCCCACTGGAAATCATCACACCTATATAGGTATCAAATGATGAACCTGCCAGAGACCTTTATTATGAAAAAGAATATGCTAGAATGGTTTCACATCACATCGAATAAACATAATCAAATTCAATCTTTTCATAATTCACAAAAAAAATCAAACAAAAAACACATCAATCAACAGCATCATCAAAAATCAAAAAAAACAAAACAATTTCAAATTTCAAGAATCAACATCACATGCATCACATTCAAAGAAACGTTTTCAATTCAAAACTAATACATCACAATTACATTCATCAAAACAACAAAACAAAAAATTTCATCGAATCAAAACATCATCATCAAAAAAAAATCAAAAAAAAAATCAAAACCTTCAAAACTTTCATTGTACAAACAAAAACAATCATGTGCAACCTACAGCTCAATTCGAAATCAAAATAAACATTCAAAAACACCACATCAATCAATCAAATCAAAAAAAAAAAACTACTAATCAAAACAATCACACAAATTTCATCAATCACAACATCAAAAACTTGACATAAGAACTTCAACACAAAGACTGGGAAACTTGCCCTCTCAGAATTGGGAACACCAGAGGTTTTTTTTCCCCCCCCCTCCCCCCCCCTTTTCGCCCCTTCCTAGCTCCCTTCCCTTCTCCTTCCCCTCCCCTTCCCACTGTTTGTGTTCTATTTGCTCTGCATTTTTTTCCTTTCATGCATTTACCCAGAATGCATCTAAAAGAGTGGGTATATATCAGTGGTAGAGCATTTTGACTGCTATATCAAGAGTCCCAGGTTCAGGTCCTGGTGCCCCCTGGGAATCAATGCACACCTAAATAGGCATCAAATGATGACACCTATGCCTCCCCCGTTTCCTCCAGAGATCACTACAGCTATTTTGATAAAGAACAAGCTCAATGTTTTCAAATTTTCAATCATTCACTAAACTTGCCTGTGATTGGACACCTGAACTGTGTTTTTGTGTTGGTTCTCCCCTTCCTCGCCCCCCTTGGCCTCTTGCTGTGTCTCTGGTTTATGTTCCTAGTATGGTTCTTTGTCGTTCGTGACTTTTTTTATTTTTGTGCTCTGTCATGGGTACTTGGCAAAAGGCAAAAAATAACAAGATTGGTTTTATGTCTGTAACTGCATTTTTTTTTTATTTTATGTTCCGCTTTTTTTTTTTCAATTATAAATAAATATTATGCCCGTCCTCATGCATTTACCCCCAGGAAATGCAGTCCTAACTGTACAAACAAACTAAAAAAGTAATACTAGAGGAGATAAAACAGATTCTTTAATAAAATAAGACAAAAATAATTATTTTAAAAATCTAAGATAACCCTCAACCAACCACGGTATAATTCAAATAGGTCTACTCCAACTAAGGGGGGTATGGGTATCACTCCTACTTTGTAAAATGCAGTATGACTGCATAATTCAGAGGTACCCCATGTTCACCTCCTGTTGCGACCCTGGGAATCAGCCCCACCCTACAAAATGCATCAATGAATGAATACCCGTTCCAGGACCCTTAAATTTTGAAAAAGAACATGCTGAATGTTTTCCAACAAGAAAAACTGCTTCTTAATTGTACCCCCCAATACGAGGTTTGTGTTCTTGGCTGCTGCTTTTTTCCTTATTCGTCGTGCCTTTACTACCCAGAAATGCATTGCCCTAAAAGAGGGGTATGAGCTCAGTGGAAGAAGCATTTGACAACTACAGCCTGCAGATCGAAGAGGTCCCCAGGTTGTCCACATTATTCTCCTGGTTGTGACCCCTTGTGGAATCATCACAATCTAAATAAGCGATCGAACAAATGATAACCTTGCCCATTAGATAGCCCCTTATTTGAAAAAGTACACCCCTGCTGAATGTTTTACCCCAACACTGGCCTCAGAAATTTTGGACAACATAGGGTTTTCTGTTTGGTGATCTTGCTTTCTGCTATTTTCCTTTCGTGCAGTTTTACCCTCAGACTGCATTCTAAAACCGGCAAACTATAGCCTGCACTGTTACAGCATTAACGTACTTGCGGAACAAGAAGTTACAATGTTCTGACTCCGATTGCTCCACTCGGACGGAGAACTGGAAATCATCGACACCTATGATTCTTAGGGCAAATCAAATGATGAACCCCCTGCCAGAGATCACAATTCTTGAAAAAAGAACATGCTGAATGTTTCTTCCTAAGACTTGGCCTCTGAATGGACACTGACGTTTTTGTGTCTTGCTCTGGGCATTTTCGCTCATTATATGTCATTTACCCAGAATACATCCCTAAAAGAGGGGGTATAGCTCATGGAGAGCATTCGTTGACTGCAGATCAAGAGGTCACAGGGTTCAACTCTGGTGACGCCCTTGGGAATCTATGTCACATCTAAATACGCATCAAATGATGAACCTGCCTCCTCCCCCAACCCCAACCCCCTCCCTCACCCCTTGCCTATAGTACCATTATTTTTGGGGGAAAAAAGAGACATGCTGGAATGTTTTCCCCCACACACAAAAAAAGCACTGCCTCAGTAATAGTAAACACACAAGGTTTTTTCTTTTTCGCTCCGCTTTCCACCTTTTCTTTTTCTTTCGCGGTTTTCTCCCCTCACTCTTCTTTTTCTACTTCTCCCCCTCTCCTTCTCCTCTCCCCTCTCCCTGTCCCCTTCCTCGGTTCTTTCTTTTCCCTCCCGCCTTTCTCTCCCTCTCTCTCTCCCTTCTCTTTCCGCCCTTCCTCCTTCCTTTCCTTTCCTTTCCCCTCCCTCTTGTTTGTGTTCTTGCTCTGGGGGGCCTCTGGCAAAAAAATAGGGGTGGAGGCAGCTGGGGGGGGCCATAAAATTTAATAAAAAAAATTTTTTTTCCTTTCGTGCATTTACCCAGACGTGCATTCTAAAAAACAGGGGGCACTATAAAGGCTCACTGGTAGAGCAGTTTAAACTGGCAGAACACGAGGTTACAATATGTTCAAACGTCCTGATGGCCCACTGTAAATTCTTCAACACCTATATAGACAAAAAAATCAAATGATGAAACCTACCAGGAGACCTTTTATAATTTATGAAAAAGGATATGCTGAATGTTTCAAAACGCCTCAGAATTGGACAACAGAAATGAGGTTTTTTCCCTTTCCCCCCCCCCCCCTTTTTCCGTTTTGCTATTTCTTCTTCTCCTCCCCCCCCTTCCCCCTTTCTTGTTTTTCTTTCCCCCCTGTTCCCTCTCCTTTCCTTTTTTGTGCCTTTTCCTCCCGTTCCCCCTCTTTTTTCTCCACCCCCTCCTCGCTCCTTCTTACCCCGCCCTCTACTTTTAGTGTTCCCCCATTCTGTCTCCTTTTTTCTCTCCTTGCTCAATTGCAATTTTTCCCCCTTCCCATTTCCATGCATTTACCCAGAATGCCATCTAAAAGAGGGGGTATATCTCATTGGTAAGCATTTGACTGCAAGATTATAAGAGATTTCCCAGGTTACAGGTCCCTGGTGCCCCCTAGGTTGAATCAAGCATACCTAAATAGGCAACGAAATGATGAACCTGCGCACGAATCACTATTTTGTAAAAAGAACATGGCTGCAAATGTTTCACCAAAACTGCCGGGTGAATTGGAACATCCAAGTTTGTTTTGTTTCTTGTTCTGCTGGGCGGTGTCAGGGCTTGGGGCGTTCTGACTGTGTGCTGCCATTTTCTTTTTTTTATATATATAAAGAAATTTTGGTTTTTTTATTTTTTTTTTTCTTTTTTTTTTTGTCCCCTTTGCATTTGAAATTTTTACGACCCAGAATGACATCTATAATGCGAACAGTTATTGCTCAGTGGGTAGAGCATTTGACCAGCATATCAAGAGGGTCCAGCCAGGGTTCAGGTCCTGGTTGGCCCCCTTGGAAATCTCAACACCTATATAGGCATCAATATGATGCACCTTCTTCCAGAGATCACTATGTTTGAAAAAGAAACATCTGAGATTCGTAACCTAAACCTGAGCTGCATAAAAAAAAAAAAACTGCCTCCTTACTGAAGTTGGAAAGCAATTCCGTGAACCCATTTGTGTTCTTGGCTCTACATTTTCTGGACTCATGCATTTACCAAGAATTAAGAAGTCTAAAAGAGGGGTATAGCTCAGTGGTAGATCTTATTTTTAACTCACTAGCATACAGAGGTCCCTTAGGTTTAACTCCTTGTGCCTCCCTGGGAAATCACACGACCTAAATAGCATCAAATTGAAACCTGCCAGGTAGACAATTATTTTTAGAAAAAGCACATGTCTGTGAATTTTTCAAGAAAGACACTGAGACCGCCTTCTTCGTCTAAAACTTTGACCGTCCTTCTTGGACTTTAGTTGTTGTAACACGCGTAGGTTTGTTTGTGCTTATGTGTCTGCTCGTACTGCAATTTGTTATATCCTACCCCTTTTCCCCCCCCACCTATTCCCCCGCTTTCGCCATCGTTTTTTTTTCCTTTTTCCTTCTGTCCCCTTTCGGTCGTCGCATGTTTAAATACCCACACCCCTAAAACCCCACCCCAAAGATGGCAAAAGTGAGCCGTCCGCCGAGTTCCTAAGAAAAAAAAAAGAAAAAAGGAGTGGGTATCAGCAAAAGAATTATTCAGGGGGACTCTTCGACCAATTGGTAAGCATTGACTGCAAATCAAGAGGTCGCCAGGTTTTAATTTCCTGGTGCCAGGTGCCCTGGAATCCAGCCACCAAACCTAAATAGGCAGTCAAATGGGGAACGGCCTCCAGAGACCATAATTATTTTTGAAAAAGAACATGCTAGAAGTGTTTCAAGAAAAAAACAAAAAGAAAAACAAAAACCAAAAAAAATCAAAAAACTCGCCTCTGAAATTGGTGTGTTTACTCACCAAAACGAACCGAGGACTGAGTTCGTTGCCTCTTGGGCAAATAACTATAATTTAATTTATATTTATTCCTTTCCCCCAACACATGCAATTTAATGTTATACTCATAACCCAGAAATATGGGCGTGGCAAAAAAAAATCAAACGCAAACAACAAGAGAGCCTACAAGTAGGCTGAGAAGCGCACAGTGGTAGAGCCATTGCCACTTCATATCAAGAGGGGTTCACCCAGGCGTCAAAAAGAAAACTCCTGGTGACCCTTGGGAATCACACAACATTCTAAAATAGGCATCAAATGAATGATACCTCTGCCTGCCAGAGACCATTATTTTGAAAAAGAACATGCTGAATATGTTTTTCCAAAACTTGCCTCAGAATAGGACACATAAAGGTTTTCCTTTCCTCTGTTTGTGTTCTTGCTCTGCATTTTTCCCCTTTCTGCATTTACCCAGGACTGCAATATTCTAAAAGACAGGTCCCTCCAAAACACAAACACAAAAAAAAAACCATAGTACTAATAAGCTCACTGTACAAGCATTTAACCTGCAGAACACAGAGGTTACATGGTTCTAATCTCCCGGATGCCCACGGGAATCATCAGCAAAACCTATATAGGTATCAAATACAAATGGCGACCCACCCTCTGCCGAGGTAAAAGAACCTCCCCTTTATAAATAAATATTTTTAAATATTTATTAATTAAATTTTTTTTAATTTAATAAAAAAATAAGAAGAAGTCAGAAAATAATCATGCTAATTTTGTTATTTGTTTAGGTGCTTAGTTGTTTAAAGTTATGTATTTTTTGTCAAAACAAAGACAAAAAACTAAATAATCAAGTCATTCATCACAGAAAAAACAAAAAAACATCAAAATCCACAAAACAAAAAAAAAGACACACAACATCAACATCCAAATCCATCAATCAGAACAGCAAAAACAAAAACGCCTCAAAACTTGGACACGGTAAGAGGAAAGGCGGTTTTTTTCATTTCTCTTCTCTCTTTCCTTCCCCCCTTCTTGCTTTTCCCTCCCCGCCCCCTTCCCCTCCCCCTTCTCCCCCCTCCCTCCCCCTTCCTCCCTGCCGCCCTCCCCCCCTTCTCCCCCCGCCCCCCCCCCCCTTCTTTCCCTTCTCTTTTTGCTCCGCCCCCTCCGTCTCCTTTTTCCCCCTCCTGTCCCTCCCTCCTCTCCTTCCCCCCCCCCCCCTCCCTCCCTCTCCCCCCCCCCTCTTCTCCCCCCCTTCCTTCTCCTTTCCCCTTCTCCCCTCTTCTTTTCCCTTTCCCCTTTTTTTACCCCCCTTCCCCCCCCCCTCCGCCCCCCCGTCCTCCCTTTCCCCCCCCCTCCCCTTTTCTCCTCCCCTCTCTCTTTCTTCCCGCTCTTCTCCCCTCCCTCTCTTTCCTGACCTCCCCTTTCTTCCTCCTCCCTTTTTTTTTTTCCCTCCTCCCTTTCCTCTCCCCTCCCCCCCCTTCTCCCCCTCCCCCCTCTTCTCTCTCCTTTCCCTCCCCCGCTTTTTCCTCCTCCCCCCATTCCCCCATTTCCTCTTTCTCTCTTCATATTCTCCCTTCCTTTTTCTCACCTTCCCTCTTTCCCCTCCCTCTCCCCTTCCCTTCTCCTCCCTTTTCCCCCTTCGCCGCCTTCTCTTTCCCCTCCCCCCCCTCCTCTTTTTCCCCGCTCTCCCCTTCGTCCCCTCCCCCCCTTTTTTCCCTTCTTTCCCCTTTTTCTTTGCCTCCCTCCCTTTTTTTCTCCCTTTTCCCTCCCCCCCCCTTCCCTCTTTTTTCCCTTCTTTTCCCTCCTCCCCCTGTTTCCCTTTTTTTTTCCCCCTTCCCTCCTTTCGCCCGTCCTTCTCCCCCCCCCTTTCCCTTTTTTTTGATGTCTCCCCCCTCCTCCCTCCTCGCCTTTTGCCTCCTCTTTCGCTCCCCCTCCCCCTCCCCCCCCTCTTTTCCCCCCCCTTCCCTCTTTCACTCTCCCTCTTTCCCCCCCTTTTCCTTCCTCCCTTTCCTTCCTTTTCCTCTCTTTCTTCCCCCCTCCCCTCTCCCTATTTTTGGCCCTCCCTCCCCCCTCATTCTTCACCTTCTCCCTTCCCTTCCTTTCCCCTCCCCTCCTGCCCCTTTCCTTCCTCCCTTTCCCCCTTCCCCCCCTCCCCCCTTCCCATTCTCTTCTCCCCCCTTTTCCTTCCATTCCTTCCCCCTCCCCTGTAGTCCCTCCTCCCGCCCCTACCCCCCCCCCCCTCAGTTTCTTCCCCCCCTTCCCCCCCTCCCCCTGGCCCTCCCTTTTTCCCCTCTCCCCCCCCCTTCTCCCCCCCCCTCTTTTGTCTGCCGTCCTTTCTCCCTTCTCTTTCCCCCCCTCCCCCCGCCCTTTCGCTCCCCCTATTCCCACCTTTTTCCTCCCTCTTCCCCCCTCCCCCCTCCCGCTTTTCCCCCCCCCGATTTTCCCCCCTCCTTCCCCCCCCCTTCCTTCCCGTCCCTGTTCCTCTCCTTTTTTCTCTTCCCCTCCGCTCTTCCCCCTTCCTCTTTTTCCCGCCTCTTGTCTTTCTGCAGTCCTCCTTTTCCTCCCCCCCTCTCCTCTTTCCTCCCGCCCCCCCTCTTCCCTTTTTCCCCTTCCCCTTTTCCCTCCGCTTTCCCCCTCCCCCCCTTCCCCCCCCCCCCCGCCTCCCTATTTCCTCCCCTTCCCCTTCCCTTTTCTTTCCCTCCCCTCTTTCTTTCCCTTCCGTTTCACCTCCCCATCTCTCTTCTCCCCCTCTTACTCTCCCTTTTCTCTCTTCCCTTTCCACCTTTTCCTCCCCACCCCCCCCTCCCCCGTCCCCCCTTTTCCTTCCCCCTTTCCCCCCTTCTCCGACCCCCCCCCTCTACCTTTTTCCCCTTCTTCCCCCCTTTCCCCCATCTGTCCCCCCCCCCATCCTTCCCCGCCCCTCCTTTTTTTTGCTCCTCTCCTTCTCCTCCCCCCCCCTTCCTCCCCCTTGCTCCCCCTTCCCTTTCTTTTCCGCTCCCCTTCCTCCCCCTTTTTCTTTGCTTTCCTCCCTTCCCCTCCTTCCGCTACTTCCCTTCCCCTTTTCTCTCCTCCTTCTCACCCCATGGTTTCGTCCCTTTCTCCCCCCTCCCTTCCCCCTTTTTCTCCCGCCTCCCTCCTCTTGCTCACCCCGTTCCGCCCCTACTTTTTTTTCATCTTCTTTTTTTCTTTCTCCTTCCGTTGTCCCTTCTTCCCCTCCCTCTTTCCCCTTCCCCTTTCCCCCCCTTCCCGTCCCGCCCACCCTCGGTTCCCCCCCCCCTCTCCCTTTCCTCTCCTCCCTTTTCCGTTCCCCCCCCCCCCTCCCCCTTCCCTTTCCCTTCACCCTTCCCCTTCCCTCCCTTCTCCCCCCCCCCATTCCTCCCTCCCCCTTCCTTTCCTTTTCCCATTTTGTTTTCATCCCCCCCCTCCCCCCTCACGCCCCCTCTCTTCTCCTCCCTTTTTTTCTTTCTCCCTCCCCCCCCCTCCCCCTTCGTATTTTCTGTTCCCTGCTCCTTCCCTTTCCACCCTCCCCTTCCGTTTTTCTTTCCCCCCTCCCCCCTTTCCTCCCCCGTCTTCCCCCTTTCTTCCTTTTCCCCCCTTCTTCCCGTTTCCTTTCTCCTCCCTTTCTCCCCTCCCCTGTTTTTTCCCCCCTTTTTCCCCCCTCTCTTTCCCCCTTCCCCTTTTTTCCTCCACACCCTCCTATTTTTCCTCCCCTTCCTCTTTTTCTTCCCCCCCCCTCCTTCCCCCCCCTCTTCTTTCCCCCCCTCCCCCTTCTCCCCTTTTCTCCTTTCCTTTCTTTCCTCTTCCGCCCCCTCGCCTCTTCTCGCCCGCCCATTCTCCCCCCCCTTTCTTGTACCCCCTTTTCCTCTCCCCGTTTCCCCCTCGACCCCTTTTTTCCGCCCTCTGCTATTTTTCTTTCCCCCCCTCTTTCTTTCCTCCGCCCCCTCCCCCCCTCTCCCTTCCCCCTCCCTTTTCCCTCCCTCTATTGCCTCCCCCTTCCCCCTTCCCTTTCCCCCCCCCCCTCCCCCTTCCCTCTTTTTCCGCTTCCCCTCCCACCTTTTTTCCTTCCCCTCACCCTCCCTTCTTTTGTCCCCTTCCTCTTTTCCACTCTCCTTCCCCCCCTTTCCTTCTCTTTCCTTTCCCCCCTCCCGTCTTTCGCCCCTCCTTCCGCCCCCCCCCCCCCTCCTTTTTCCCCCCTCCCCCCTTTTTCCCCTTCTCTCCCCTTTCCTTTTTCGCTCCCTTCCTCTTTCGCCTTTCCCCTCTCCCTTCTCCCATTCCTTTCTCTTGTCCCCTCCTCCCCTTCCTCTGTATCCCATTCCCCCCCCAGTCTTCCTTTCCGTTTCCTCCTCTTCCTTCTCCTTCCCTCGCCCACTCCCTTCTTCGCTCTTCCTTCCGTTCCTCATTGCCCTCTTCTTGCTTCTCCTTTTTCCTCTCTTCTTTCCTTTCCCCCCCTCTTTGTTCCCCCCTCTCTTTTCTCCTCTTTTCACTTGTTTCCTTTGCGTCTTTTTTCTTTTCTTCCCCCCCCCGGGTTTTCGCGGTCTTCCCTTCTTATCCCTCCCTCCCCCTCTTCCTTTCCCTTTCTTCCCCATTTCCCTTCCCCCCCCCCCCCGCTTTCATTCCCTTCCCTCCCCTCCTCCCCCTCCGTTCCCCCTCCTTTCTTCCTTCCTTCTTCTTTCCCCCTTGCTCTCTCTTTTTCCCCCCCCCTCCCCCATGTTTTCCCTCCCCCCCGTCCTCTCTCCGCGTTTCCCGCCCCCTTCCTTGCCCTGTTCCCTCCTTCCTTTTCCCCTTTTCTCCCCCCCCCTTCCTCTTCGGTTCGCGCCCCCCCCTACCCTTATCTTCCCCTTTTATTGTCCCCCTCACCTCTCCCTCCCTCCCCTCCCCTCTTTGTTCTCCCTCCTCCTCATCTCTTCCCTTTTCACTTTCCCGTCCCCCCCTCCTTCCTCCCTCCCCCTCTTCGTCCTCTCCCCCCCCCCCTTCCTTCCTATCCTTCCCCCCCTTTTCCCCCCCCTCTTTCCCTCTCCCTTTTTTCCCCCTTCCCCCCTCTTCCCTCTCCCCCCCTTCCCCCCCCCTTCTCCCTTTCCCTCCTTCCCCCCCTTTTCTCTTTCCGCTCCTTCCTTTTTCCCCCCCCCTTCCCCCTTCGGGACACAACAGAGTTAATGAATTTTCTCCCCTTTCTTCCGCCTTTCTCCCTCCCTTCTCCCCTTCCCTTTCTTTCTCCTTTCTCCCTCCCCCCCTCCCCCCCCCTCCCCCTTGTATCCTTCCTTTCCCTTTTTCTTTCCCTTTCCCTTTCCCTTTCCCCTTATTCCCGCCTATTTTCCCCTTCCCTTCCTCCCTTCCTGGGGTTACCCCTCCTCCCACCCCCCCCCCCCCCCCCCTCCCTTCCTTCTCCCCAGCCCTCCCCCCCCTTTTTTTCCTTTTTTCCTTTCTTTCCTTCCCTCCCTCTCCCCCTCTCCCCTTTCCTTTTCCCCTCTCCTCTCCCTCCCCCTCTCCCCTCCCCCCCGTTCCTTTCTCGCCCCCCCCCCCTTCCCTTCTCTCTTCCGCTCTCCCCGCTCGCTTTTCCTCCCCGCCGTCCCCCTTCTGTCTCTCCCCTCCCTTTCCTTCCTGTCCCCCCTCCCTTCTTTTTTTCTCCCTCCCCCTCTCCCTCTTTCCCTTTTTTCGCCCTCCCTTTCCTCGACCCTCCTTTCCTCTCTTTCTCCTCCTTCCCCTCTCCCCACTCTCCCTCGTCTGCTCCCCTTCTCCCCGCCCCCTCATTTGTCCTTTTCCTCTCGCCCCCTTCTTGCCCTTTTCTTTGTTCCCCTTCCTTCTCTCCCTTTTCTTTTCCTTCCTCCCTCCTGTCCTCCCCTTCCCCTTTTCCTTCCCCTTTCCTTCCTCCCCTCCTCTCTTTTCTTTTTCTCCCTCTTCCGCCCCCCCCCTCCCCCCCTCTTTCCTCCTCCCCCTCCTTCCCCCCTATTTTTCCTTTCTTACCATCCCCCCCCCCCCTCCTTTTTACCCCCCCCTCTCTTTCCTCCCCCCCCTTTTCTTCCCTTCCCTCTTTCCCCCTTCGACTAGAGGTTTTTTCTTCTCCTCCCCTTCCCTCCCTCCCCCCTCCCTCTCCCTCCTTTTTTTTCTACCTTCCTCCTCTCCTCCTCTCCCTCTTCCCCCCGCTTACCCCCCCCCCTTCCGCCTTTCCCCCCCCTTTTCTCCTGCCCCCTCTTCTTCTCTTTCTCCCTCCTCTCTTGCTTTCCCCTCCTTTTCCTTTTCTCCCCTCTCTTCCCTCTTTTCCCGCCCGCCTTCCTTTTCTCCCTTTCGCGTCTTTTTTCCCCCCTTCCTCCTTCCCCTCGTTCCTCCCCTCCTCCTCCACTCCCCTCGCTCTCCCTGCTGCCTGTCCTTCGTCTCTTTCTCCCCTTCTCTTCTTCCCTCTCCTTTGTTTTTTCCCTTCCCTTTTTCCCCCCTTCCCTCCCCCCCACCTCCTTTCCCCTCCTTCTTTCCCCCCCCGCCCTTCTTTCTCCTTGGTCCCCCCCTACTTCCCCGCTCTTCCCTTCCTCACCCCCTCTCCCGGTCTCCTCTTTCCCTCGCCCTCCTCCCCCCCTTTCCACCCTCTATCCGCTCTCCCCTCCTCCCCGCCCTTCCTCCCCCCCCGCCTCCTCTCTTCTTCCTTCCATCCCCCCCTCTACCCCCCCTCCTTCTCCTTTCTCCCGTCGTCTTTCCCCATTCCCCCCCACTCCTTTTTCCCCTTTCCTTTGTTTTCCCCCCTTTTCCCCCCCTTGTTCCTCCCCCCCTTCTTTCTCTCCTTTGCCCTTCTCCTTTCCCCCCTCCCCCCCTCTACCCTTTCCCTCTGTCCCCCCCCCCCTTCCCCCCGCCTTTCCCTCTCCCCTCCCCCTTTCCCTCACCCCCTCCCCCTTTCTTCTCCCGTCTTTCTTTCTTCTTCCCCTCTTTCCTTTTCCCTCCTCAGCCTTCTTTCTTTCGCTTCTTTCCTTTCCCCTTTTCCCTCCTTCTCCTTTTCCTTCTACCCCTTTGCTTTTCTCCTCCCTCCCTTTCTTTTCCCCCCCTTTTTTCCTTTGCCCTTCCCCCCTTCTTTCCTTTCTCCTTCTTTCCGCCTCCCCCTCCGCCTTTTTCCCCATCTCCCCTTCTTCTTCTTTTCCCCCTCTTTTCTTTCCTTCCCCCTCTTCGTCTCCCCCTCTCCTTCCTCCTTGTCCCGGGGCGTCCTTTTTCCTCTTTTTTTTTTCCCCTTTCCTTTCCATCCCTTTCCCATTCTTCCCCTCTTTCCCTCTCCCCTTTCTCTTTTCTCCTTTCCCCTTTTCCTTTTCTTACTCTCCTCCCTTTCTTTCCCTCCCCTTTCTCTCCTTCTCCCCCCTTTTTCCCGTATCTATCTCTTCTCCCCTTCTTCCCTCCATCCTCTTTGCCCCCCTCCCCCATCTCTTTCTTTCGCCTTCTCTCCTCTCTCTGTTCCTCCCTTTCCTTCCCTCCCTTCCCCATTGCTCCCCTTTCTCCTCTCTTCCCCTTCTCCTTTTTCCCTCCGTCCTCCGTTTCCCTCCCCCCGCCTGTTTCCCTCTTTCCCCTTCTTTCCTCCCCACTTTTCCTCTTCCCCCATCCCTTTTTTCCCCCCTTCCTGTCCCTTTTCCTTCTTTTCTTCCTTTTTTTCCCTTTTCTTCTTTCTCTTCCTCTCCCTTTCTTTCCTCTTCTTCTTCCCCTTTTTCTTTCTTTTCTTTTCTTTCTTTCCCTTTCCTTTTCTCCCCTCTTTCTTTCTTTTTCTTCCCTCTTCCCTTTTCCCCTTCCCCCTTCCTTCCTTTTTCCTTTCTTCCCCCCCCCTCCCCCCCCTTTTTTCCTTTCCTTTTTTTCCCCCCTTTTCCTCCCTTCCTCCTTTTCCCTCCTTCCCCCTTCTTCTTCTTCTCTTCTCCTCTTTTCTCTTCTTTCCTTCCCCTCTTCTTTCCTTTCTCCTCCTCTTCTTCTCCCTTCCTCTTTCCTCCTTCCCCTCTTTCTCTTCCTTTTCTCCCTTCCTTCCCCTCTTCTTTTCCCTCCTTTCTTTCCCTTCCCTTCTTCCCTCCCCTCTTTCTCTCCCTCCTTCCTCTTCCCTCTTTCCCTCCCTTCTTCTTTCTTTTTTCCTCTCCTCCTCCTTCCTTCTTCCCCCCTTTTCCTCTTCCCCTCCTTCCCCTTTCTCCTCTTCTCTTTCCCCTCTTCTTCCCCCTTCTTCCTTTTCTCCTTCTCTCCTCCTTTCCCCTCCCTTCCTCTCTTTCTTTCCCTCCTCCTTCCTTCCCCTCCTCTCCTCCTTCTTCCTTCTTTCTCCCTTTCTTCTTTCCCTTCCTCCTTTCCTTCTCTTTCTTCTTCCTTCTCTTTTCTTCTCTTTCTTCCCTTCCTTTTCTTTTCTCTCCCCCCCCCCTTCCTTTCCCTCTTCCTTTCCTTTCTTCTCTTCCCCTTCCCCTCTCTTTCTTTTCTTTTTCTCTTTTCCACCCTTTCCTTCCCCTCTCCTCACCTCCCTTCCTCTTTCCCCCCCCCCCCCCCTTTTCGCCCCTTTCGCTCCTCGCATTCTCCTTCTCTCCTTTCCTTGCCCCTCTCTCCCCCCCTCCTTTTTCCCCTCTTCCTTCCTTCCTTTTCCCCCTTCTCCTTTCCCATTTTCCTTTCCCCCCCTCTCCCCCTTTCCTTTCTTTTCTTGCTCCTCCCCTTTTTCCCTTTCCCCAAGTGGACGAGAGATTTTCCCTTTCTCTTTCCCTCTTCTTCTCTTCCTTCCTTCCCCCCCCTCCTCCCTTTCTCCTTTTCTCTTCTTCTTTGTCCCTCTTCGTCTTTTCTCCTTTTTCTTTTATCCCCACCTGCCCATAGTATGGTTCCTTTATTTCTCCCCCCCTCCTTTCCCCCTAGGTCTTCTCCCCTTTTTTCTTTTTCTTCCTTCCTTCTTACTTCTCCTTTCCTTTCCCCCCCTCCTTCGCTTCCTTCTCCTTCCTTTTCCCCTTCTTTTTTTTCTTGTTTCCATTTTTCCTTTTCTTTTTTTTCTCCCCTTCTCTTTATTTTTTTTCCTTCTCCTCCCTCCCTTTTTTTCCCATTTTTTCTTCTTTCTCTTTCCCTTTTCACCTCCTTCTTTTTTCCTTTGTTTCCTTGGTTCTTCCCCCTTTCCCCCTTTGCCTTCCCTTTCCCCCCCCCTCCCCCCCCACCCCCCTCCCCGTTTCCCCTCTTTCTCTCTCCTACTCCCCTTTGTCTTCTCCCTTCTTCTTTCTCCCTCTTCCTCTCCTTCCTTGTTCTTCCCTTTCCCCTTTCTTTGAACGATTTTCCTCTTCTCCTCGTCCTTTTTTCGTCCCTTTCTTTCTTCTTTCCCGTTCTCTTGTTCTCCTTTTCCTTTCTTTCCTCCTCATTTCGCTTTCCCCCTCCGTTCTTCCTTCTCTCCTTCTTTTCTTCCTTTCCCTCCAGCCCATCTCCCCTCCCCTTTCCCTTTTTTTCTTCTTCCCCCCTTCCATCGCCTCCTTTCTTCCTTCCCCTCCCTTCTTCCTCTCCTGTCTCACTTTTTCTCCTTCTTTTCTTTTCCTTTCATCCCCTTCTTTTTTTCTTCTCCCCTTTTCCTTCCCCCCCTCCCCCGCCTCTCCGATTTTTTTTTTCCTATCCCCTCCCTCCCTTTTCCCTCTTTCCCCCTCCCCCCCTACTTCTTTTTTTCCCCTTTTTTCCCTCTTTCCTTCCCTCTTTCCCCCCTCCCCTCCCTCCTTTCTCTCCTCCCCTTTTTCTTTTCCTCTCTTTTATTTTTTTCCCTTCCCCCCTTCTCCCCCTTCCCTTCTTCCCCCTCCGCTCCCCTTTCTTTTCTCTTCCCCCTTCCCTTTCCTTCTCCTTTTCTCCTTTCTTCCCTTCCCCCCTATCCCGCCCATTCCCTTTTCCTTTCATTTGTCCTTCTCCATCTTTCCTTTTCCCCTTTTTTCCTTCACTTCCCCCACCTTCTGTTCCCCCCCCTCTTTCCCCTCTTTTCCCCTTTCCTTTCCCTCCTTCCTTTTCTTCTTCCCCTCCTTTCCCTTTTCTTCTTTTCCCCCCCTTCTCCTTTTCCCCGTTCCCTTTCGTCCCCCCATTCTTCCTTTTCCCTTCCTTCTTCTTCCGCATCTTTCTTTTTTCCCCCTTTTCGTATCCCCTTCCTTTCTCCTCTTCTCTCCCTCTCGTCCCTCCTCCCATTTTCTTTCCCTTCCTTTTCCTTCTTTCTCCTCCCCTATCTCCTCTTCCTTTCCCCCCCATCTCTATCTCTATCTCCCCCCCCCTCTTCTTCCCCTCCTCTTCCCTTTTCCCCTCTTCTTTTTTCCGGCCCCGCCCCCGCTTTCCGTCTCGTCTCCCCATCCCTCCGCCTCCTCTCCTCCTCCCCCTTCCCTCCTCCTTCTTACCCCCCTCCCCTTCCCCCTCCCTCCCTTTTTCCTCTTCCCTTCTTTCTTCTTCCCCTTTCCCTTCTCCCCCCCCTTTCTTCCCACCTTCTTCGCCCTTCCCCTTTTTCATTTCTCGCTCTTCTTCCCCCCCTCTTCCTTTCCGCTCTTTCTTTTCTTTCCCTCTTTTCCTCCCCTTTCCCCCTCCCTCCCCCTTGTTCCTTTTCTCCCTTCTCTTCCCCCCCTCCCTTTTCCCTTTTCACCTCTTTCCCTCTTCTTCCTCCTCTTTGTTCCTTTCTCTTTTTTCTTCCTTCCCCCCTTTTTTCTTTCTCTTCTTCCCCTTCCTTTTTCCTTCCTTTTCTTCTCTTTCCCTTTCCATTTTCTCTTCTTTTCCTTCCCCCCCTTCCCCCGTTTTCCTTCCCCCCCTCCCTCTTCCCTTCCTCCCTCCTTCCTTCCATTTCCTTTTCCTTCCCTTCCCCTTCCCCCTCCCCCTTTCTTCCCCTTCCCTTCCTATTTTCCTCCCTGTCTTTTCTTTTTTCTTCCACGCCTCTTCTTCATTCCCCTCCTCCTTTTCTCCCGTCTCCCGTTTCTTCCCTTTTCCTTCTCTTCTTCCCTCCTTCCCACCCTCCTTCTTTTCTTCTCTTTTTTTCCTTTTTCGTTCCGCCCCCCTTTCCCTCTTTTTCTTTTCTTCTTTTTCCCTTTCTCCTAGCCTCTCCTCCTCCTTTTCTCTGTCACCCCTCCTCTTTTTCCCCCCCCTTTCTTTTTTCCCCTTTTCTTCCCCTCTTTTTTCTTTTCCCATCTTTTGTTCTCTTCCCTCTTTCTTCCCTTTCGTTCCTCTTCCTTTCCCCCCGCCTTTCCGCCTTCTTCCTTTTTTTCCCTCTTCCCTTCCTGTCTTCCTCCTTTTCTCCTCTTTCCCCCTTCTTTTTCTTCTTTCTCTCCCCTTCCCTCTCTCCATTCCCGTCCCTTCTTCTTTTCTTTTCTTTCCCTCGTCCTTCTTCCTCTCTTTTCCTCCTTTCCCTCCCTTCTTCCTCCTCCTCTTCTCCTTTCTCTTTCCTTTTACTCCCCCTTCGCCCTTTCCCCCTTTCGCCTCCCTCGTTCTTTTTTTCCTTTCCTTCCCCGTTTTTTCTCCTCCTTCTCTTTCCCCCTTTTTTTTCCCCCTTCTTTCCTTTTTCTTTTCCCCTCCCTTTTCCTTCTTTCCCTTTCCCCCTTCCCCCTGTCGTTTTCCCCCTCCCTTTTTTTCTCCTCTTCTTCGTTTCCCCCTCGTTTTCTTTCTTTATTTTCCCCCTCTTTTTCTTTTTCCCCCCCTTTTTCCCCCTTTCTTCTCTCCCCCCCACTTTCTTCCTCCTTTCCCCTTCCCCCTTTCCTCTCCTTTTCCCTTCCCTTTCGTTTTTCCCTCCCCTCTTCCCCTCTCCTCCCTTCTCCGTCTTTTTCTTTCCCTGGTTTTTCCTCCCCTTTGTCTCCTTTTCTCTCCCTTCTTCTTTCCCCCTTCCCGCGCCCTCATTTTTCGCCCCACCTCTCCCGCCCTATTTCTTTCCAGTCCTATCCTCCTCTTTTCCTTCCCCTCGCCTCCTTTCCCCCTTCCCCCTTTTCTTTTTTTCCCTCTTCCACCCCCATCCCTCTTCTTTTCGGTCTCCATCCTTTCTTTCCCCCCGTTGTCTCCCTCCCCGCATTCTTCCTGTACTTTCCCCTTTCCCCTCCTCCCCTTCCCCCCTTTCCCTTCCCTTGTCCTTTTTTTCTTTCCCTCTTCCCTTTTTTTTTTTTCTCTCTTCCGCTTCTTCTTTTCCCCGCCCCCCTCGTTTCTTCTTCCTCCTTCCCCTTTTTCCTCGCTTGTCTTTTTCCCCTTCCCCCTTTCTCCTTTCTTCTCCTTCCCCTTCTTTTCTTCTTTCCCTCCCATTTTCTCTCTCTTCTCTTTTCTTTTCTTCCTCTTTCCTCTTCGTCCCCCGTCCCCCCTTCTTTTCCTTCTCTCTCCTTTCTATTTCTCTCCCCCCCCTACACCCCTCCCACTTCCTCCCCCCCTCCCTCTTCTTATTTTTTTTCTCTTTCCTCTCTTTCCCTTTTCCCCTTCTCCCTTTTCCTCTCCCCCCTTCCCCTCCTTTTTCCTTTTCTTTCTTTTCCTTTCATTTCCCTTCCCTCTTTCTTTCCCCCCTTTCCTCTTTTTCCCTTCCTCATGTTCTCCTTTCCTTCCTTCTTCTTTTTCTCCTTACCTTCTATTTCTTCTTTTTTTCCTCCCCCTCTTCCCTCTCCCCTTCCTCCCTTTCCCTTCCTCTTTTCCTCTCCCCTCCTTCCCTTTCTTCTCTCCTTTCTCCCCTTTCCATTTTCTCCGTTCTTTTTCTCGCCTTTTTTCGATCTCTACTTCCTTCCGTTTTTCTTCTTCTTCTTTTCCTTCCCCTTTGCTCCTTTTCTTCCTTTTTCTGTTCCCTATCCCCCGTCCTTTTTTTTTTCTTCCTCTTTCCCTCTCCCCCTCCCTTTCTTTCTTTTCCTCCTTTCCCTTTTCCTTCTTTTCTTATTTCCTTGTTCCTTTTCCTTCCCTCCTTTTCTTCTTCTTCCCTTTCTCTCCTCTTCCTCCTTTTTCGTCTTCCCTTTTGCCCCCCCTTCTCCCCTTTTTCTTTTTTTCTTTCTTTTCCCCCCCCCATCTTCTTCTTTTTTTTTCTTCCTCCTTTTCCTCCTGTTTGTTGTTTTTTTTTCTGATCCCCCCTTCGCCCCCCTTTCCCCCTTCTCGCTTCCCCTTCTTTTTTCTCTTCCTTCGTTCCCCCTGTCTCCCTTTCCTTCCCACCCCCCTTTCTTTCTTTCTTTTTCCCATTCTCCCCCCCTTCCCTCTTCTCCTTTCTCTTTCCCCTCCCTCTCTTTCCCTTCATTTTCCCTTCCTTTCCCTTCCCGTCCTTATCCCCTTTTCTTGCCTCTCTTCTTTGTTCTCCACCTTCTTCCTTTCTTCTTCCTTCTTTCTCTTCCCTTTCCCTTTCCCTCTCCCTTTCTTTCCTCTTTCCTTCACTCCTTCTTATTTTTTTCTTTCCTTCCCCCCCCTTCCTTTTCTTCTTTCTTCCCCCCCCCCTTTTTTTTTTTCCTTCCCGCTTTTATTCCTTCCTTTCGGGTGGTGTTTCCCTTTTCTCCTTGCCCCGTTTTAGCTTTTCTTCCTCCCTCCCCCCTTTCCCTCTCCCCCCCTCCCATTCTCCGTCTTTCTTTTCTTTCCCTTTCTTTCTTTGTTTTTCTTCCCTCTTGTTGCCCCCTCCCCGCTTTTCCTTTCCCTTCCTCGCTCCCCCTTTTTTCCTTCTGTTACCCCCGCCTTTCTCCCTTCTTCCTTCCCCTTTTCCCTTCCCTCCTCTCTCCTTTTCTATTTCCTTCTTCCTCCTTCCCCTTTTTTTCTTTTCCCCCTTCCCCTTTCCCTTCTTTTCCTTCCTTCCTTCCCTTTTTTGTTCTCCTCCCCCTCCTTCCCCCTTTCCTTTCTCCCCCCCCCCCTCCTCCCTTTTTTCCCCCCTCTTTCCCCCCTCTTTTCCTTCCTCCTCGTCCTCTTTTCGTTCCATCTTTCCTCTCCCTTTCCCTCATTTCCTTCTGCCCTTTTCCCATCCTCCCCCTCCCCCCTTTCCTTTTTTCCCCCTTCTTCCCCTTCCCTCCCCCCTCCTCCTTCCCTCTCCCCCCGTCCCTTTTTTCCTTCCTCCTTTTCTTTTTCCTGTCTTTTTTCTTGCCTCTCCCTCTTCCCCCCGCCCTTCTTATTCTCTTTCTGTTCCCTCTCCCCCCCTTCCCTTTTTCCCTTCCCTCCCCCTTTTCCTCCCCCCCCTTCCTGTTCTCCCTTCTTCTGTCCCCTTTCCCCTCCTTTTCCCTTGTTTCCCTCGCCCCCCTTTCTTTTCCCCCCTCCCCTTCTTCCGTTTCCCTTGTTCCCTTCCCTACTCCCCCCCTTTGCTTCCCTTTCTTCCATTCTTCTTCCTCTTTCCCCCCCCCCCCCTTTTTCCCCCCTTTTCCCCTTCCCCTGTTTCCCCCCCTTTCTTTTGTTTTTCCCTTTCTTTTCCCTTTTTTCCCGTTCGGTTCCCTTTTTTTTTTCCCTTCCTTTCCACATTTCTTTCTTCGTCCTCGTTTCTCCTTCCCCTTTCCTTTTTCCTCTTACCTTTTTTTCCATCTCCCTTCTCTCCCTCCTCGCCCTTCTCCTCGCCCCTTCTTCCTCCCCTCTCTCTCCCCCTCCTTCTCCCCCCTTCCGTTGTCTTTCCCCCCTTCTGTCCCTTCTCCTTTCCTTCTCCCCCCCCCGCGCCTTCCCGGTTTCCCTTTTTCCTCTCCCCCCCATATTCTTTCCTCTCCCCCCCCTTTCCTTTCCTTCTTTCTTTTTTCCTTTCCTTCTTTTCCCCCCCCCCTTTCCGCCTCCTTCTTCCCCCTTCCTCCTTCCTTTTCTTTCTTAGTCTTTCCTTCCCCCCCCTTCCCTTCTTTTTCCTCACTTTTCTTCCCCCTTTTCTTTTCCCTCCTCTTCTTTCTCTCGTGCCTTCCCCTTCTTTCTCCTTATCTTTCTTTTTTTCACCTCTTTCCTTTCTCTTCTCCCCCCTCCCTTCATTTTCATCTCTTCTCTCTTTTTTTACCTTTTCCCCTCCCCCCTTCCCCCCTTTCCCCCCCTTCTCCTTCTGCCTCTGCCTTCTTTTTCTTCCCCTCGTTCTCTTCCGTTTTTTCCCCCGCCGTTCCTCCCCCTCCCTTTTTCTTTACTTCCTCCCCCCTTTACTCCTTCCTTTTTTCCCCCCTTTCACCTTTTTCCTTCCTTCCCTTCTCCTCCCCTTTCTCTTGTCCTTCCTTCTTTCTTCCTTCTCCTCCCCCGCGCCTTCCCATTCCCTCCTCCCCCCTTTCTTCCCTCTCCCGTCTTTTCTTTCGCTTTCCCTTCCCCCCTCTTTCGCCCCTTTCCCCTCCCTTCCCTTTTCTTTTCTTCTCTTTCCCCTGTCGCCTTTTCTTTCTCTTCAATTTTCGCTTTCCTCCCGCCTTTCCCCCGTTCTTTCTCCTTCCCCCGTTTCGTCCTTCTTTTCTCCCTTTCCTTTCATTTCTTTCTCTCCTTCGTTCCCCCCTCCGCCCTATCCCCCTTCCTCCCCGATTTTCCTTTCCTTTTGCCTTTCTCTTTCCTTCTTCCCCTCCCTACTCTTTCCTTTCCCTATTCACTTTCCTTCTTTTCCCCTTCCCCTCCTTCTTCTGCTTTCCTCCTTCCTTCACCCCTCCCTTTTCCCCCCTTTTTCATTTTCTCCCCTTTTTCTTTTTCATTCCCTTTCTTTCTTTGTTTCTTCCCCTTGTTCCTCCGTCCCCCCCCTCTTCTCTGTCCCCTTCTTCCCCCTTTCCCCCCCATCCTCCTCCTTTCCGCCCTCTCCCATTTCCTTTTCCCTCTTTTCCTTTTTTCCCTTCCCCTCCCCCTTTCCCCTCATCCATTTCCCTTCCTTATCCCCTTCTATCCCCCTTTTCCTTTCTCCTTTCCCCTTTTTTCCTTTCTTTTCCCTTTCCCCCTCCCTCGCCTTCTCTCTCTCTCCCCTTCCTTCGTTCCCCTTGTTCTTTTTTCCGGGATCTTTTGCATTTCTCTTCACTTCTTCTTCCCTTTCTCTTCTCCCCTCCTTTCGTTTCCTTTCTTCCCCCCTCTCCCCCCTCGTTTTTTCCCTCTTCTTCCCCTTTCTTTTATTCCTTGCTTCCCTTCCTTCTTCTCTCCTTTCCCTCCCCCTTCTTCCCTTCTTTTTGCCCCGCTTTCGCCCCCTTCCGCACCTTTTCTTCCCGTCCAACTCGTTTTCCTTTTCCCCTTTTTTTCTTTCCCTTCCTTTTTCTTCCGTTCCCTTTTCTCCTTTTCTCCCCCCTCGTTCTCCTTTTTCCCATTTTCCCCCTTTCCCCCCTCCCCTCTTTTTTCGCTCCCCTCTTTCTTCTTTTTCTTTGCCTTTCCCCCTTTTTTTCCTATCCCCGTTTCCCCTTCCCCTCCCTTCTTCCTTTTCCCCCCTCCATCAATTTTTCTACTCCTTTCTCACTTCTCCCTCTCTATTCCCCCTTTCCTCCCCCCTTTCTTCTTAGTTCTTTCATCCTCTTACCTTTCTCCTTCTTCGTTCCCCTCTTTCCTCTTCCCCCTATCATTTATCCCTTTCTTACCCCTCCCTTCCTCCTTCCCCTCTTGTTTTTCCCTCTTTTGCGCATTTGTTGGCCCCCTACCCCCCTCCCCCTCCCCTCTTCTTCCTTTTTCCTTCCTAGTTTTCTCCTCCCTTTTTCCCTCGTGTTTTATTTTTCCCCTATCTTCTTTCTTCTCCTTCCTCCCCTTCATTCACATCCCTCTTTCCCCACTTTCCCCCCCCCCCTCCTTGTTTCCCTTCGCCCCTTCCTTCTTTCTCTTCCCTCCCCTCCATCTGTCCCTTTTCTTCTTTTCTTTCCTCCTTTCCTCACCCTTTCCCCCCTTCTTCCCTTTCGCCGCTCTGTTCTCTTTATTTTTTTTCCTTTTCCCCACTTTCCCCTTCTTCCCTCTTATTTTCTCCCTTACCTCTTTCTTACTTCTTTCTTTTCTTTCTTCCCCCCTCTCGTTCTCCCTCTTTTTTTTTCCTTCCCCCCCCTCCTTCCCTTGTTTCCTTTCCTCCACCGTTTTTCCCCTCGTTTTCCTCGTTCTTTCTTCTTTTCCCCCCCTTCTTTTTTCCCCTTTCTTCACCTCTCTTTCCCTTTTTCCTTTCGATTTTTTTCCCGTTCCCTTCTCCTCCCCCTCCATTCCTTCCTTCCCCTCCCTTGAATTTTTCGCCCTTCCCCCTTCTTTTCTGTTTCCTTCCCTTCTTTTTTTTCCTTTCCTTTTCTTTTTTCCTTTCTTCTTCTCGTCTTTCCTTCCCCCCATTTTTATTCCCCCTTTCTTCTTTCATTTTCCCTTCCTTTTCTTTCTCCCTTTTCCCCTTTTCCCTTCGTCCCCCTCTTTTCCCCTCCTCTCCCTTTTCCCCCCTTTTCCCTTCTTCTTTCCTTTCCCTTTCTTTCCCCTTTTCCCTCCGCCCTCTTCCCCTCTCTCTCCCTTTCTCCTCCCTCCTCCCTCTCCTCGCCCCTTCTTCGTTTTCCTTCCTCTCCTTTCCTCCTCCCCCATTTCTCTCCCCTTTGTTTTCTTCCCTCTCTTTTTCTTTTCCTCCTTTCCCCTTCCCCTTTTCTTTTTCTCTTCCCGCCCTCTTCCCCCCACTCTCTTCCTCCTTGTTCTTCCTCCCTTTTTTCCCCCCCCCGTTTCTCCTTCCTTTCTCTTTTTTTTCTCTTTCCTTGTCTTCCCCATGTTTCCCTTCCCCCTTCCCTTCTTTTCTTTTCTCTTTCCCCCTTTCTTCTCTTTTCTTCTTTTTTTTTCGTTTTCCTCCCCTCCCCCCTTTTTCTTTTCTTTTCCCCCACCTTCTCCTCACCTTCCCCCTCTTTCCCTTTTCTCTTCCCTTTTTCTCCTTCTCCTCCCCTCTTCCTCCTTTCCTTTCCCTTTCCTCCTTCCCTTTCTCCCCTTTCTCTTTCTCTTTCTTTCTTCTTTTTTTCCCTCTTTTCCTCCCCTTTTCACTTCTTTCTTTTCCCTCCCCTCTTTCTTCCTCCTCTCTCCCTTTCTTCCTTCCTCCCTTCTTCCTTCCCTCTTTTCTTCTCTTTTTCTTCCCCCCTCTCTTCCCTTTCCCCCCCTTCCTTTCTTTTCCTTCTCTTCCTTCCCTTCCCTTTCCCTTTCCTTTTTCCCTCCTTTTCTTTCTTCTCCTCTTTCCTCTTCCCTTTCCTTCCCCCCTCCCTTTTCCTTCCCCTCCTTCTCTTCTTCTCCTTTCCCCCTCCTCTTCTTCCCTTTCTTTTCCCCTCCTCTTCCCCCTCCCTTTTTCCCTTCTCTTCTTCCCTTCTTTCCTTCCTTTCTTTCCTTTTTTTCTTTCCCCTTTTTCTTTCCTTCCTTTCTTTTTTTTTTTCCCCCTTTTTCTTTCCCCCTTCTTTTCTTCTCTTTTCTTTCCTTTTCCTCTTCTTCCTTTCTTTTTTTTTCTTTCCTCCTCTCCTCTTTCCCTTTCCTTCCTTTTCTTCCCCTTTTCCTTTTTTCCTTCCTTTTTTTTTTTTTTCTTCCCCTTCTCTTTCCCTTCTTTCTTCCTTTTTCTTCCTTTCTTTCCCTTTTCCCCTTTTCTTCTTTTTCCCTTTCCTTCCTCTTTCCCCCTTTCTTCCTTCCCTTTTTCTCTCCCCCTTTCCCCCTTTTCCTTTCTTCCTCTTCTTTCTCTTTTCTTTTCTTTTTCCCCCCTCCTTTTTCCTCTTTTTTTCCTCTCTTCCTCCTCTTTCCTTTTCTTGTCCTTTTCCCCTCCTTCCCCTCTCCTTCCTTTCCTCTTCCTTTTTTCTTCCCGTTCTCTTCTTCCTTCCTTTTCTTTCTTTTTTCCCCTTTTTCTTCCTGCTCTCTTTCTTTTCCCCCTTCCTTCCTTTTTTTCTTTTTCCTTTCCCCCTCCTCTTTTTTTTCTCCTTTCCCCCTTTTTTCCTTCTTTTTCTCCTCTTTCTTTGCCCTTTCCTCCCCCCCTTTTCTCTTTTTTTTCTCTCCTTCTCCCTCTCCTCTTTTTTTCCTTTTTTTCTCCTTCTTCTCCCTTTTCCCCCTTTTTCCTCTTTTCTTTACTTTCCCCTTTTCCTTCTGCTTTTCCCCCTTTTCTTTCTTCTCTTTTCTTTTCTCTCCTTTCCTTTTTTCCCCCTTTTTTCCCTTTCCCCCTTCCCTCTTTCTCCTTCCTCTTCCTTTCCCTTTTTCTTTCCTTTTTTCCTTTTCCTTCCCTTTTTCTTCTTTCTTTTTTTTTCTTTCCTTTTTTCCCCCCTCCCTTTTCTTTTTTCCTCTTCTTCTTCCTTCCCCTTTCTTTCTTTCCCTTTTCTTTCCTTCCCTTTCTTTCCCTTTCCCTTTCTTCCTTTCCTTTTCCTTTTTTCTTCCCTTCCTTTCCTTTCTTTTCTTTTTTTCCTTTTTTCCTTTTTTTCCCTCTTTTTCTTCCTTCCCCTTCTTTTTTTTCCCTTTCCCTTTTTTCCTTCCCCTTTTTCCCTTTTTTCTTTTCTTACCCTTTTCCTTCCTTTTCTTCCTTTTCCCCTTTCCTTTTTCCTCTTTTCTTCCCTTCCTTTCTTTTCCTCCTTTCCCCTTCCTTTCCCCTCCCTCGTTTTTCCCCTCCCCCCCTTTTCTTCCCTTTCTTCTTTCCTCCTTTCCTTTTCCCTCCCCCCCCCCCCTTTTCTTCTTTTTTCCTTCTTTTCCTTTCCTTTTCTTTCCTCCCCCTTCTTTCCTCACCTTTCCCCCTCCTCTTTTTTTCCCTTCCCTTTTTTTTCCCTCCCTTTTTTTTCCCTCTTTTCCCCTTTTCCCCCTCCCTTTCTTCCCCCCTTTCTTTCTCCTTTCCCCTTTTTCTTTTTTCCCCTTTCTTCCTTTTCTTTCCCCCCCCCTCCTCTTCTTTCCTTCTTTTTTTTTTCCCCCTTTTTTCCCCCTCCTTTTCTTTCCTCCCTCTTTCTTTCCCTTTCTCCCCTTTTCTTTTTCTCTTTTCTTTTCCTTTTCCCCTTTTTTTCCTTTTTCCTTCTTTCTTCTCCCCCTTTTCCTTTTCTTTTTCCTCCTCCCTTTTCCCCCCCCCCTTTTTCCTTCC
>JAXDDX010000250.1:0-82500 GCA_034670405.1 Hoplostethus atlanticus
AACACTTGAAGAACCATGTTCAGAATTACTAAATGTATGTAAATATGACATCTGGTAACGGTATCCCAATGTTGAACACATTTCAAATGTGGCAATTCCCTGAACGAAGCAAAGGGTTGAAAACTGAATACTTCTGTTATTTTCATTTTATCCTTCACATAAATTTCAACTATTTAGTTTTCACTTTAACAGAATATAGTACTTTGGATAGAACTCAGACAAAACATCCAGAATAAATGTGTTTTGAAGTAACAAAATAGCAAAACGTCAAGAGATTGAAAACTTCTGCAAAGCGCTGTACATGAACATGAAAAAGATCCAGACAAAAATGCCTACCTGCCCTGCCTACCTGCCCTGTCTACCCAGCTTGCCATCCTGCCCTGCCTACCTGCCCTGTCTACCCAGCTTGCCATCCTGCCCTGCCATCCTCAGTCCCTATTTCCTCATTACAGTTTTTCCCAAACGTTTAAACACATTTCCAGAAACTGTGGCTCAATTTCTCAAAACTCTAAACACAAAACTGAAAAGAGTTAACCACTTTGTCAAAACTCCACAAATCTCTTGCAAAATGAAACGCAGCACTCAAAACCATGTTCTCTCTTCTCAAAACTGATTCTTTCCACCAAAACAAGACACACAGCTGTCATATGAATATCTCTTACATGATGGCGCGGCCGTGTCTAGACGCCGTCGTGGTAGCTCCGCGGAGATTGTGCGTTTTTTTAGTTTTTGTGTTTGTTTTTAATATCTTTTTTTGCTCAAACACATCGGCACTAACATCCTACGAACGCAGCACACTTTTGGACATAAACTTTTGCACAAAACAAAGGTTTTTGTCCACTTTTCCCATCGACCCAGCGTGGCCGGCAGAGATAGTACGAGCGAGCCACAACAACAACAGTGGAGACTCACCTACGGGGAGACGAAGGAGGAAACATCGGGGAAAACGGAGCGGAATTCGGAACAGACTGAGAGTTCAAGCCCACCGTCCACCTCTGCCCAGCATCCTTCTTGCTAACGTCCAGTCTCTGGATAATAAGTTGGATGATGTTAGGGCGAGGATTAGATTCCAACGGGACATGAGGGATTGTAACGTCTTTTGTCTGACGGAAACATGGCTGACCCCGCTGGTGCCGGATCGAGTCATATGCCCAACCGAGTCCTTCTCTGTTTTCCGTGCGGATAGAACGGAAGAGTCTGGCAAATCTAAGGGTGGAGGGGTTTGCTTCATGACCAACAACAAGTGGTGCAACCCCAAGGACATTAAGACTCTTTCTCGTTCCTGCTCGTCGAACCTGGAACATCTGACTATCTCATGCCGTCCATTCTACCTTCCCCGGGAGTTCAGCTCGGTCATCACCACAACCGTCTACATACCACCACAAGCGGACACCGACGTAGCACTATCGGACCTACATGATGTGTTATGTCGGCATCAGAACAAGCATCCCGACGCGGCTATGGTGGTGGCTGGGGACTTTAATAGGGCGAACCTAAAAAAAGTCATGCCGAACTTTCACCAGCACATTACGTGTGCTACCAGAGGGGAAAGAACGTTGGACCACTGCTATACGCCGTTCAAGAGAGGCTACAAGGCTGTCTCTCTCCCTCCGTTCGGCAAATCAGACCATGCCGCCATTTTCCTGCTACCGGAGTATAAACAAAGGATAGTACGGGAAGCGGTAGTGACGAGGGACGTAAAGCGGTGGTCTGGACCAATCAGAGGCTGAGCTACAGGACGCTCTGCGTGACGTCGACTGGGGACATGTTCCAATCCAGTTCCAGGGACGTCAGCGAGTTTACGGAAGTAGTAACGAGCTTCATAGCAACGTTAGTGGACACCATCATCCCCACGGTGAAAGTTAGGTCCTTTCCTAACCAAAAACCGTGGGTTGATAAATCCATCCGCGACGCTTTGAACGCCCGCACTGCTGCCTATAACTCCGGTCTTGTATCCGGCAACATGGACGAGCACAAGGCAGCGTCCTATGGACTGAGAAGGGCGGTGAAGGAGGCCAAGAGGAGGTATAGGGACAGAGTGGAGTCGCAGATGGAGCAGCGCGACACCAGACGCCTATGGCAGGGGCTACGGACTATAACGGACTACCAGGGCAGACCCCCCGCAATTGTGAGTGCCGACGCATCCCTAGTGGAGGACCTGAACTCATTCTATGCACGGTTTGAGGCTAGCAACAACAGCGCTAGCTCGCCGGCTAACAACATCACCGTTAGCGCAGCCGGAGTGAGTTCTACCGCTGGGGATAAAACACACACTCTCTGTGACCGAGCACAGTGTGAGGAGGGCTCTGACGAGGGTGAACACCAGGAAAGCTGCTGGTCCGGATGGCATATCTGGGGGGAGTACTGAAGACCTGTGCTAATCAGCTAGCTCCAGTGTTCACCACTATATTCAACATCTCCTGGCTGAGTCTGTGGTCCCCGCCTGCTTCAAGAGATCCACTATTGTCCCTGTGCCCAAGAATGCTTCTCCAGCATGCTTGAATGACTACCGACCGGTGGCCTCACCTCGGTGGTCATGAAATGCTTCGAGAGGCTGATTAAGGACTACATCTGCGCCTTCCTCCCTTGCTCCATGGACCCGCTGCAGTTTGCTTATCGTCCCAACAGATCCACGGATGATGCTGTCTCCCAGGTACTGCACACCACACTCTCTCATCTGGACAGCCGGAAGGGGGGCTATGTGAGACTGCTGTTCATTGACTATAGTTCAGCTTTCAATACCATAGTCCCCAACAGACTGGCTGGCAAGTTGATGGAGCTGGGACTGAACACCCCCCTGTGTGCCTGGATCCTGGACTTCCTGACCGCCAGGCCCAGGTGGTCAGGGTGGGTAGACACACCTCCAACCCCCTCACCCTGAACACAGGATCCCCCCAGGGTTGCGTCCTCAGCCCCCTACTGTACTCCCTGTACACACATGACTGTGTGGCCAGGTTCAGCTCCAACACCATCATTAAGTTTGCGGATGACACAGTGGTGGTGGGCCTGATCTCCAACAACGACGAGAAGGCCTACCTGGAGGAAGTTGCTGATCTGTCACTCTGGTGCCAGGACAACAGCCTCCTCCTGAATGTCACCAAAACTAAGGAGCTGATTGTGGACTTTAGGAGGACACAACAACAGAGGACGTACTCACCACTGGGGATTAATGGGAATACTGTGGAGAGGGTGAGCAGGTATAAATACCTGGGAGTCCACATCACGAAGATCTCACATGGTCCACACACACTGACACTCTGGTGAGAAAGGCGAGGCAGCGCCTTTACCACCTCAGGCAACTGAGGAAATTTAAAGTCTCCCGGAGGATCCTTCAGTCCTTCTACTCTGGAGCTGTAGAGAGCATCCTGACAGGAAGCATCACTGCCTGGTTTGGCAGCAGCTCCGCTCAGGACAGGAAGGCTCTGCAGAGAGTAGTGCGTTCGGCTGAGCGCACTATTGGAACTACACTCCCACCCTGCAGGACTTATACACCAGGAGGTGCAGAACCAGAGCCTGCAGGATCATGAAGGATCCTCACCACCCCAACAACGGACTGTTTCAGCTGCTGCGGTCAGGCAAGCGCCTCCGTAGTCACGCTGCCAAAACAGAGAGACTGAGACGGAGTTTCTTTCCTCAGGCCATCAGGACTGTGAACTCCGACCTCACCAGGGCCCCCACCAAGACACACACACTGCCCCTCTTATGCACACACACACTTAGGTAAAGACTACACATAATTTATAATTTATATTATATTATACATACAATTTTCCCTTTTTTACTATATTTTTTTATAAAGTGCTCTTATTGTAAATATTGTGTTGTTTTTTTTATATAGAGCTCTTAAAAACTGTGACATTGTAAATATTGTGTTAGTTTATTGTAAATAGTGTGAACCTGTTATTTTGCACATTTCTGCTGAGCATGGCCACTTTGCATTTCACTACACACCTCGTGTGTGTATGTGACAATTAAACTTCTTGAATCTTGAATCTTGAAATTAAACACTGGTGTGATGAATTGAAAACACTACCATCAAAATACTGTTTCTATATGTTTTGGCTTCATGAGGCTATGTTTCATATTCAAATGTATAATTGTGTAGAAATTGTTTCCTTTTTTAAAGTTTAGGGTTTTTTTTGTCGCAAAGTAGGGACAATTTTAATTGCAATGTTATGGAACATACAGTATAAAGACTGTTGCCATATTGTAAAACAATACTGTGAATATATCATAAATATTGCATTGACACAATCATTGTATCAGCATAGGATACAATGCACCTTTGTCTATCCAATGAACTCCAATTGGGCTAAACTCACCACCCAGCTTCCAGAGTCATACTGTAAACTATAGTTGATACTGTGCCCATTGATTTCAGAAAATACACACATTACCCATTTTGGCAAAACTCACAGTAACTGCACTGATAAGTAAAATGAGAAACACAAACAGTAAGAAAATGTTTAGACTTTTCTCTCTGGGGATATACAAATACAAAATGATAACAAAGCAAATATTTGTTACTGTAATACAGTAAAAATGTTCAGCTGACTGAACTGACTGCAAAAAAAAAAAAGTTTTTCGTAGGCCCACAACAAATAAAAATATAAAACGTGGTGAAACAGATCTACATGTAAATCAGTCCCCCATCCCGCCTCCGATCCTGATCAGGCCAGAGGACCTCAACTACATGGGCTGGACTCGCTCCCCAGTTTTCGGTCATTGTTTAGGCCATGATTGAGTACATGGTAACCAAAGTTGTGGGGATTTCATTAGAGATATTGGCTCCTCCTCCTCTCACTCTCATTTTCCCCAACACAGTAGAGGTCACCTGAGGCCTGTTTTATGCTCTGACACATGATTGGAGTGTTTTCCCAAATTTGATTTGAACAGGGAGACGTGAGTGAGACCAATTGGTAATCAGGGTGTTTGCATTTTGAAGGCAGTGTTTCAGGTGAAAAAGTGTGCTAAATGATGCAATTTGTGTTTAGAGTTTTGCAAATATGTGATTTAGAATGATATTTGAGTGAGAAAACAATGGAATTGTCCCTTAGAGTTTAGCATTTTGGAGTCATGTTGTTGATACTGAGTTAAAGTTTTCAGAATTGTGTGCAAAGTTCCATTTTTTGTGGGGATACAATGGGGGAAAAACTGTAAATAGGGTCTCCTGTCTGTGTTCTGTCATGGTCTCAGCTGTTCCTCCATTTTCCCTGTGTTCTCCCTCCCCCTTGTGTTTCCAGTGTGTCGCTGTCTGTCCTCTGTGTGTGTGTGTGTGTGTGTGTGTGGGTGTTGTGTGTGTGTGTGGTGGGCGTGGCACTCCAGTCACTCCCCTGCCTACCACACCTGTCTCCATCTACCCATCAAGCCTCCTGTATATCTTCCAGGTTTTCCAGTCACTCATCGCCAGTCGTTGATTCAGCCAGTGTGGTCAGCATATGTTCCCGGCCTCTACAATGGGTTTTATTCTAGCTCTGTGTATTCCTACGTCATCATAACCTTGTTTTCTGTGTCCAGGTTTCTCTACCCGTCACCCAGCCATACCGCTCTTCTCCCTGCTGTTTGCCTGTCCATCACCTGCCTGCCTTGCCCGCTGCGCTCACCACCAGTCCCTCCAGCTTCTCCAGCTTCCGCTTGGTCCCCTCCTGTCTCGTCCCGTTTCCCCGATTCCCCCCAATAAATTATCACCTTTTCCATACTCCGAGTCTGGGTTTTGCATTTGGGTCCAACCAGTGATATCGTGACAGTTCCGCATTTGGGTTCCCAAACACGGTGTAACAGATATAGGTGTGAGGTTTATAGAGGTTGTGGGAGGGTCGGTGCATTATCACCAGGGCCTAAAAAACACATTGCCCACATTACCCAATGTGGGCAATATCTGGCTCAATGGAAAGTTTTCAGCAACCAGGTGTTAATCTGGCCCACATAGTTGCAGCCACAGTTGATGTTGTCTTTAGGCACATGTAAAAAGAAAATCCATAAAGCGAAGATGCTTTCAAAAATAATGAAATGAAAAGTTTCTAAATATCAAAAGATTACTAAGAAGTACAAAATAACTAATGCATAAAATAATAAAAAAAACATCTAAGCCCAAATTTTTATTAAAGAAATCTAGGGTGCCTAAGACCTTTGCACAGTACTGTACATCTTTCATGGAGCAAGCCATTATGAAAATAAATACTCAGAGAGGATTGCTAACTCCATACTATAAACAGGAACCACAGCGACAGCTATAGGTGTACAAACCTCATAATTCTTCAAACTGTGGTAACCTGGCTCAAAATCAAACAAGCCTATTCGTGTACAGCTAGGGACAGGTCAACCTGATAATGCAGCACCTTCAGATGAGGTAAGATGGCAGGCTGCTGGTGCACTATCACCAAGGTGTATAGATGTTGAGGGGGTCTTTTCAGGCACCTCAGGATTTACAGAGGAAGTTGGGCCAAAGTATTTCAATGGTGCATCTAAAAAAATGGAGCACATGTCAATATTATGACTTACACAGTAACAGAGCCATTAACTCAACAAATATGCCCTTTATAGATGGTTGTTTTCATCACTATATCTTCTGTTTTCTCATAAGAGGCTTTCAGAAAGGCCTTCAGGTTTTTGACCAAAACTATGATCATTACTATTTTTTTTAAATAGCTGTGGTTAACCCTTTTTAAGCTAGGTAGAACATACAATGAGCATTCAGTCAATGGAAATAAGAGAACATAATGTGGTCAAATATCAATCATGGGATCTATCCATCATTGTGATTCATCCATCATGGTGATCTATCCATCATGGTGATCTATCTATCATGGTGATCTATCCATCATGGTGATCTATCTATCATGATGATTGTCTATCATGGTGATCTATCTATCATGGTGATCTATCCATCATGGTGATCTATTCTATCATGGTGATTATCTTCTTGGTGATCTATCCATCATGGTGATCTATCTATTATGGTGATCTATCCATCATGGTGATCTATCTATCATGGTGATCTATCTATCATGGTGATCTATTCCATCATGGTGATCTATCTATCATGGTGATCATCATGGGTCAGTTAACTCTCAATATTCACAAATAATACAACACGATTCACAAATTGCGATTTATATATAAATGACTCTGTTCACAAATATTTTTTTCAATGCACACACAAATACAAATATGCATTTACAGATGTGGAATCTGTGTTTAGAAACCTCCGGGGACACTGTGAACCTCTTTACATTTGTATGTAATGTGTTTTTCAATGCTGCGTCCCTAATCCCGACGGGCGTCCGGTAGCAGTACTCCAAGTGTAAAATTAAACATAACATGTTTACCCAATAATCCCTTGTTGTTCCTGATTGAATACATTTGAATTGTTGATTTTGCTAACGATGTTTTATTTACACAGCTAAAAAAGTTAGCAAGGTAATATTAAACCCATGTTAGGTCATTTTCGCACTAGCACCGCCAACAATCTCGATCTGAAACACAGAGCAGTAGTCTATTTGAGTTGCGTCAGGATTGTAACTATTGCCTGCTGTTTGAGGATCAAGAGGGGTGAAGAGAGAAGGGTGAAGAGATCAAAACCCAAGACTAAATGTAGAAGAGGCCTTGGCATTGTTTCATGACTGGGTGAAGGAATCTGATGGTGGACATGGCAGTTTTGGTTCCCCGTCACAACACAGGGGGCGGAGTCCAGTCGAAAGACTGCAGCGTTTTTTTAACTGAGTATATTTGTGGATTTGTTTTACATTTATATAAAACGAGACGTTTTTTCTGTGTGCATTGAAAAATTGTGAACCCGAGTCATTTATATATAAATCACAATATTTTTATTTGTGAATCGTGTTGTATTTATTTGTGAAAAATTGAGAGTTAACTGACCCATACATATGGTCTTAGCATGGAGAACCAATCATGAGAGACTTCTTTGTTTCCAAAAAACTATAAAGATTGTAGTGAGCTGATGTCAGGAGAGAGAGGCATTTGAGAGATTTTGACTTCCTGTGGGACCTGTGACGAGGTTACTCTCTCCAATATATCTGTTAAAAATATATTTTATACTTCAACCTATCAGTGTTTTGTGTGTTATTTCAAGACTTTGACTTCAAGGCAATTTTCCACAACATTTTGGAGGTCGCACCGAGATGACCCTATTTGTATTTATCCCACGACTCACCTTTGGGTCCCAAGCTGGTGTTTGACAAATCTCCGCTAGATCATTTTCCCGTTGATCCCATCAAAACCTTCCTGGTCACCTCCAGAGCTCCAGAAGACCATAGGTCTTCACCATCTGATCCACTGTGTTTAGGCCTGTCTGCCTTCTCCAGCCGACATGTTGGGATGGCTGGGTAGTCTTCCAGGATGTCAGCCTGCTGCAGGAACCACTTGAACTTCTGAACTTTCGTCTTTCAAATCCTCCAGTGTTCTCAAGAGTGCTGTTAGGAGCCCCCATCGTTGCTCCCTGGTAAGATCAGAGGAAACTTTCAACTCAAAGGTCAATTATTGAATTTTTCCACTATGGTTAAAGATTCATCTCCTCCAGTGTTTTAGAACATGTGGGTATGGTAAGATGACTTGACATCCAGACCACACAAGGTAATTGGTGACGTAATTGGTAAAGTTTGTTCTAATGTCTAAAACATATCTACCCCTTCACTACAAACACACAGTACGTGGATAAGTCTGAATATCTTCAGCGAGGTCAGAGCCCAAGGTGATTCCCTTCTTTGTCTTCAACATCCCTTTTATTTCTTTGAACTTTTAAATGTGTTTTTTCTGTTTTTCTTGACTGTAACCTTCAATGACTCTTCTAATGACTGGAAGGACACCCGATCTAAACAAACAGATATTCTTTCTGCTGTTTCCAGTGGCTATAAGTAAGTATTCTCTCCATTTGACCTTTTCACTTTGTCTTTTGGTACAAAATTTAGTTCAAAATAATATCAGTTTGGTTGGTAGTTTCTGTTTAAAGCTTTACAAAGTTCACCTTTTCTGTCAAAGTGGAATGGAAAAAAACACACATACAAATGACACAATACAATTACAGAAATATGTAGTTTGTAAAAATATGAATTCCCATCATTCACTTGGGTTTTAAAAAATCTCATGGTGAATAATTTCACATTCATATTTTACTCATTCTTGATCCTAAAGGTTATAGTTCATGTATAGTACATTTTGAATTGAATATTTACCCCCGGGGTCAATAATGTATTGATCTATCTATATTATATATTTTCTATACAATTTATACCTGTCTTGGTAGGAAGTCTGGTACCAGGCCCTTCACTACTTCTTCATGGGATCTTAGGGTGGATTACCAGAGTCACTTATGGATGATGGTTTGATTCCTCCTGGGGGTTCAAAGGAAACATAAATGATCCTCCTTCATCACTTACATGTGAAAACACAAGGGAGAGCTTTTAGTGCTCTTTCTCCTCTCTGACTTTACTGTGGAAGTCAATGAAGACAAAGTGAACCCTCCCTGATTCGTAGTAAATGTCACATACACACTGAGTGGAGGAAACACCAAGACCACCAACCAGACTGACCAGGTCCATCCAGAGAGAAGGATCTTTAAGCTTTGGGACCAAATGAGGCCTGGACTTTGGAAAAGGTGAAATAGAGTGTATCTCAGTATGGGGAAGAGGTGCTGTTTACTGTACTGGGATCAGATTTCAGTCTAATTTATCCAAGCTGAAGAGGCGTTGCCACAATCTGACTGTGACCTGCTGTTGATTTGATCTGGCAACACTAAAACTAATCCATTGAAAACTTCATTTTGACACCAGTGATGGAAACCAGCACAATGAACTGATGAACTCTGCAGGCATCAAACACATCTTAAAGACCTCATCACCATGGTAACACACACGTATAATACACAGTCACACAGTTACACAATACCATGCAGTTCCACATAGTTTATTCCTGAAACGTGTAATGTCTCCTGGTAGGATCCTTACCTGGTGAAGTCACATCCACATCAAGTCAGAGAGACTTTCTACCTTCGTCTGCGGAGGAAACATTGACAGACGCTGCTTATTCTCCTTCCTCAGTCCTGGCTGTGTCTACAATTGACCTGAAGCTGCTGTCACTTCCTCATAACTTCACTATTGACGTCTAGAAACTTCACTAGAAACGTCAGTATGTCATCAAACCAGTCTCACCTGTTTTCATGTGTGACAGTGAACTAAAGAGAAGACATAATACATGGAGTTGACGATATTTGACCAGATGTAAACTTCACTAACAAAAACACTACAAGCCCTTTGTAGCTGGTGAGGAGCACCGTGGGGTCCTAGAGGTTAACGTGAAGAACCCCATTATAAATGGACCAGGACCTCAGGATGACATGAGTAGCCTAATACAATACATAGTTTAGGATATTGGATAGAAAATGTGCCCTGTAAAGTGCCCTGTGAGAGGAACTCTGCTACACCAAAGGAAATCTGATTTCATGTTCATTCAAGTTCAGTATGGAAGGTGAGGAGGCGGGGTTTAAGTCTCTTCTGGGGTTAGGGACTGCTAACACCATGTAGGCATTACATTACATTACATTACAGTCATTTAGCAGACGCCTTTATCCAAAGCGACTTACAATAAGTACATTCAACATCGGTAGGCAAGAAAACTACTAGTCACCAGAAATCGTAAGTGCATTTCCTTCCTAAACAAGCAACTAAGAGCATAA
Organism: Hoplostethus atlanticus; assembly: GCA_034670405.1. NCBI lineage: Eukaryota > Metazoa > Chordata > Actinopteri > Trachichthyiformes > Trachichthyidae > Hoplostethus > Hoplostethus atlanticus. The sequence goes on from JAXDDX010000250.1 coordinate 10,691, forward strand.
CTAGTGCTAATGTAAAAAGTGCAATAAGTTAGCTACCTACTTTTTTCTTAAACAAATGAGACAAATAAGAAAATCAAATAAACCAGAGCTAAGACAAATTAGTGAATCAAATAAACAAGAGCTCAGAAAAATAATTCACGAGAGCAAGTGCTAAGAGGAAGGGTCAGGGTGTTTCTTGAAGAGGTGGGTTTTCAGCCTGCGGTGAAAGATGGGCAGCGACTCTGCTGTCCTGACATCAGTCGGGAGTTCATTCCACCACTGCGGGGCCAGAACAGAGAAAAGCCGTGACGGTGTAGATCGACCCCCAGGGGCCTCTGAGCGACGGGGCAACCAGTCGCCTCGAGGCAGCAGAGCGAAGTGGTCGGGCGGGGTGTAAGGCTTGACCATAGCCTGGAGGTAAGACGGAGCTGTTCCTTTCAACTGCCCTATAGGCTAACACCAGGGTCTTGAACTGGATGCAAGCTGCTACAGGGAGCCAGTGTAGAGAACGGAGAAGGGTAGTTGTATGGGAGAACTTGGGGCGGTTGAACACCAGACGAGCTGCAGCTTTCTGAACAAGCTCCAGAGGTCTGATGGCAGACGCCGGGCACCAGCAAGGAGGGAGTTGCAGTAGTCCAGGCGGGAGATGACAAGAGCCTGGATGAACACCTGCACTGCCTTGTCAGTGAGGAAGGGACAAATCCTCCTGATGTTGTAGAGGAGGAATCTGCAGGAGCATGTCACTGATGCGATGTTTGCCGAGAACGACAGTTGGTCGTCCAGGGTCACACCCAGATTCGTTGCAGTCTGACTTGACGTCACCACAGCATTATCAATGGTGATGGCCAGGTCTCGGTGTGGACAGCCCTTCCCAGGGGAGAAACACCAGCTCAGTCTTGTCCAGGTTGAGCTTCAGGTGGTGCATCGACATCCACTCCGAGATGTCTGCCAGGCACACAGCAGTGCGTGCCTCCACTTGTGTGTCAGAGGGGGGGAAATGACCAGATCAGCTGGATGTCATCTGCATAGCAGTGGTAGGAAAAGTCGTCGGAATGGATAACAGAAACAAGAGATGTTGTGTAGAGAGAAAAAAGAAGAGGACCCAGAACCGAGCCTTGCGGAACCCCAGTAGTGAGCCTGCGTGGTTCTGACACAGACCCTCTCAGCGTCACCTGGTAGGAACGACCCGTCAGGTAAAATGCAAACATGGAGAGTGCAGAGCCTGAGACACCCATCCCCTCAAGGGTGGAGAGGAGGATCTGGTGGTTTACCGTGTCAAACGCTGCAGACAGGTCCAGGAGTATCAAGACAGAGGAGAGAGAGTTCGCTCTAGCGGCATGGAGCGACTCTGTCACTGCCAGGAGGGCAGTCTCGGTCGAGTGACCCACTTTGAACCCAGACTGGTGGGGATCCAAGAGGTTGTTCTGGTGGAGGTACAAGGACAGTTGATTGAAGACAGCACGTTCAAGAGTTTTTGATAGGAAGGGTAGAAGGGAAACCGGTCTGTAGTTCTTGACCTCAGAGGGGTCAAGTGTTGGTTTCTTCAGAAGGCGGGTGACTCTGGCAGTCTTGAAAGCAGAGGGAAAGCATCCAGACACCAGAGACGTGTTGATGAGGTGGGTCAGGAAGGCAAGGAGTTCAGGTGCAGTAGACTGAAGAAGAGGGGATGGGACCAGGTCAAGGGAGCATGTGGTGGGGCTAGATGTAACAAGGTGAAGGACCTCGTTTGGGGAGAGGGGAGAGAAATGGGATAGGGAGGGAGGTGGGGAGGGAAAAGATGGAGAGGGATGGGTGGAAGGCAGACAGGTGTGGTTGGTGTGCAGAGCACCAGCCGGGGGGTGAGGGAAGGAGGATCGGATATCATTAACCCTCTTGTCAAAGAAGTTGGCAAAATCGTCAGGGCAGAGGGAGGAGGTGGGAGGAGGGGTGGGGGTTGGAGGAGGGAAGAGAAAGTTTCAAAGAGTTGTTTAGGGTTGGAAGCAGAAGTTTAAATTTTAGTGCAGAAGAAAGCAGCTTTAGCAGCAGATAGAGAGGAAAGGATAGATTGGAAGTTAAGAAGGTCCTCCGGGAGTTTGCCATTTGCCATTTTCTCCATTTGCGCTCAGCCACTCTCAGGCTCCGTCTCTCAGTACACACTGAGTCCGACAACCAAGGGGCAGGTGGAGTTTGGCGTGCAGGCCTGAGGTGAGGGGACAGAGATGGTCCAGAGAAGAGGACAGAGTAGAGAGAAGAAGATCAGTGGCAGTGTCAGGGGATAGAAGAGAGAAAGATTCAGGGGCAGGGAGAGCAGAGAGAACAGAAGAGGAAAGATCAGTGGGGGAGAGCGAGCGGAGATTGCGACGAGAAGAAACCATGTGGGTAGGGGGAGGATGTGAGGGGGGAGAGGAGAGAGAGAGAGAGTAGGACATGAAGTAGTGGTCAGAGAGATGAAGAGGAGTGACGGAGAGGTTGGCAGTAGAACAGTGTCTGGTGAAGATTAGGTCCAGTTGGTTGTGGGTAGGAGGAGATGGGGAGAGGGCTAGGTCGAAGGAGGCAAGGAAAGAAAGAAGAGGGTCAAGCTTCTCAGTCTGAATGTTGAAGTCACCGAGAAGGATGAGCCCAGAGCCATCGTCAGGGAAGTGGGAGACTAGTGTGTCAAGCTCCTCCAGGAACTCACCAGAAGGGCCTGGTGGGCGATAAACAACCGCGATGGTGAGCTTGACTGGATGAGAAACAGTGACAAGACACACACAAAAAAAAGACACACAACACAGCAAAGTTCAATAAACCCCCACAGTGTATTATACAGGCAAAAAACAACAACATGCAGTGCAACAACCAGTTCAACCCACACCAAGTGCCCCGTCTTAACAGTCTATGTACAAAGTCCCCTGCTCAGGTGAGAGTGGTTTCACCACTTACTCGGCTGACTTGGCGTTCCCCGAAGTCAGACCGAGTGAAACCTCTCGTCTGTTAGCAGCTTTGTTCTTGCTCCTGAAACTACCGGAATTACCTCCTGTAGGTTAGCTCCGACGGCCAGGGCGATGCACGAGTGGTGGATGGGTAGATGGCGTGGTGGATGAATGACGTCTAGCGGATCCAAACTGTAGGTGGGGCAGCCTAACGACGCGCTGCCGGGGGTTGGCAGGCTAATGTCGGACACTTACCTCTTCCTGGCTGTCAACTCGTAACCAAAAAAACAACATTGATTAGACATCAGCCAAAACCGTTGAATCAACATGTTGATTCAGCATTGATCTTGCTCGTTGTTTTTGGTTTCTATTCTACGTGGAAACATTGACTAAGTTCAACCCTGAACCAACGTTGATTCAACATTTAAGTTGAACACTAGATCAATAGTATTGCAAAGGATCTAATATTGAAACAATGTTGAATCAATGATTGTGCTATTGTAACGGGTAGTATCTTTCTAGTGGTCAATGTGGTGGACGGCTCTTAAAGTTTATGGTGCAGGAAGTACGTGGACGTACATCCACACAGGACTTGCTCTCACACGATCGGTTTATTCTGGTATAAACAGACACACACACAATCCTCATCAGTGTCAGGCAACTGCAGTCAAATTTCTGTAATAAAGAAGTAAAAGGGAGGAGCCATAACGTTATGGCAAGGCAAGCTAGCAGGTGCATGGCTAACGTTAGCTGGTTAGCTTAGCCGATGAAGCTACTACTGTATATATAGGGGTGGGCGGTATAACGGTTGAAGCGCTATACCGGTAGAAATCCGTGCCAAGGTAGAGATTTGACTCTACCGGATGTACCGGTAGAAGGCTACTTTTAGGCTCTTTGAATGTAAAAAATATTTTTCAGATTTACAAACGTAACACACAAAGCTAGCGAACTGCGCGCTGCCATTTAAAGATAATAAACTAGTTTGTGGAAAAAGACGATGTGAAAAAGTGAGTAGTGCAACGTAAACTTTGACGTAAACAGACGCATGCTTTCTGAAGATGCATGGTGAAATGGAAGGCAGCGAGCATGATGCGGGAGCTCCCGTTCCCGATGCAAACAAAGAAGAAGAATTAGTTAGAAAGAAAGGTGCTTCGTCCATCATCTGGACATGGTTTGGGTTTGGGTTTAAAAAGTCGGACCTTGAGCAGAAAACTATTATCTGCAAGCAATGTCAAGCAAGAGTTGTTGCCGGCGGTGGTAACACGAGCAATCTCTTTGATCACCTCAAACCAAAACATGTCCGCGAGTATGAAGAGAGTACTAGGATGCGCGCAGACACAAGCAGTCCTTCCGCAAGTGGTGCTAAACAAAAAACCACAACGCAGACGTCGCTAGCCGAGTCATTTTCCAGTGGCTATCCGTATGACGATAAAAAAGCAAGCGGTGGAAGGACATTCCACATTCCATAACGGAGTACCTATGTAAGGACATGGTTCCTATACAAACAGGATTAAGGCATTGATCAAAACACTGGATCCGAGGTATGTGATGCCAGGTCGAAAATACTTCAGCCAAACTGGAAAGAAGTTTGCATATAATGTGCTATTTATCTTTCTAATTCTTTTCTTGGCATGTTGCCTAACCTTTGAAGTTTTTGTTATATACAGTAGAAGTTATTTGAAGTATTGGAATACTTGAAATTTACATTTTTATGTTTCTTTTTTTTGAAAATATTTCTTTGTATTGTTCAGAACCTATTTTGGAAAAAGGTTTGCATATAAGGTGCTATTTATATTTAATACAGTGCAGTTTTGCACAATAAAACATTCATAAACACTTAAGTTCAATGTCAATTTTGTCATAATATACATATTACAGAATACTAATGGAAGAGCCCAGTAGAAACCTCATAGTTAACCCCCCGGGAATAAACTGTTACCATCCCAGAGTCTTGTACTGCTCCTAAAGCATTTTTATTATTATAAGAAAAACAAATATACCGTGATATATACCGTTACCGTCCAAAATTCTAAATATACTGTGATATAAATTTTAGGCCATACCGCCCACCCCAATGTATATAGTTACATTTTTTACACATTGAAGCCTGTAACTCTTAAATTACATACAACAAGTGTTAACAAACAGAATACATGCTACTGATTGCTGCTAAAACTAATTTAAACTGTTAAACATTGGGAATATTTGTCTTTGCTGAAGCGCGCGCGGTGCGTTAAAAAAAAAAAGGAAACCTATCTATGCAGTTGTGCTATTAACCCACCAGGTGGCTCTAACTATATACATAGAAGAGAAGCATGTCAATTTTTTTGAAATTCACAAAAGGTGTTATTTCTAACCCAGTTACACTATAATTGATTTAATAAATTATGGCTAATCAACTGCTTTATTTACAGCCTGATTTAAAAGCAACACAACATCAATAGTAAAGTGAAAAAAAATGTATCAATGCAATAAACATTGTGATAGCTTTCTGTGGGGCAGTGCTCTGACCCTGAGAATGAGTAGCAGAGTCCCAGGTTACAGTGCAAATAACCAAAGTTATTTCATTAGAAAAGGTGTGGGAGTGGAGAAGAGGAGAGGTTCCTCCCGGTCCGGGGAGCTACGCAGTCCGCAGGTCGGGTTTCCAGGCCGCCAAGCAGCCACCTTCCTCTCTGCCTACCCTGGCCAAGTGTTACCACCATCTGGACATCATGTGTCACTGTGACCATACCAATTAGTGGGATTGCTGCGGAGTCAGCAGGTTTATTATTTGACACTATTGTAATCTTGTATACTTCTTCTTCTTCTTCCGTGCAGTTTTTTTGCTACCTGTAGCTTGTGTGCCACAAATATGTTTCATATATCAAAATGTGCGTAATTATATGTAGTAGTTGTGTTAGGGGTCCCAGGGTATGGGCCCGGGGATATAAAGATGATACCGGGAGACGTTGTCAGTTGGTTAGGAGTCTTCAGTAACTATTTATTAACAATGCCTTTGCACTGTACAGGTCTAAGCTCATTGTTAATATCAATGTCCATTTGTAAAATAATTAAATCCATACACATTCTCTTCAATACATTCAACTAATGCTGTTGTTATGTTTACATAAAAATAATACATTCCTTATACATTATATCCTATGTTATAAAACACACATTGACCGTGTGCCTTTCAGACACTTTAACACACTGTATTCTCCACAGTTTGTTATATAGTCTAGTATCTATTCCTCTATCCAGCTAACAGGGAGACCACACTGCAACTTTAACGTTACAACAGCAGCTACCAGTGGGCCAACTGTGAGATAACTATAGACTAACCATAGACATTACTATAGACTTACTATAGGCTGGCTAAGTCCATTAAATTATGTTTTATTAAATTCTATCTGTTTTATTATATTCTATCTGTTTCATTATATTCTATTTTATTAAAGTCTGTTTCATTAAATTCTATCTGTTTTATTCTATTCTATCTGTTTTATTCTATTCTGTTTTATTCTATTCTATCTGTTTTATTCCTGTGATGATAAACCAAACTACCAAACTAAAACTGTGATGAAGAACGAGAGTGAAGCTGGATTGATTCAGTCAGGGTCCAGAGGATGTCAGGCTGCTCTCCAGGCTCTGGATGTCAATAACAAAGCTTTTGGTACTTTGCAGCATCCTCATCTCTGAAATTTTGACATCCTCTTTCTTAGTTTAAAAATATAAGTAGACATTACATCCTTCACATTGCACAAGAATGAACAGGATTTTATATACAGCTAAATATTATACACTGTTAAGAGTCAGATTATTAAAATAAATATCAAAAATATCTGAACGTCCCCAAAGAGGTTCAGATGATCAACTAGAAACCAGAACTAATCGACACTGTTGCTTTGATTTAGAGACATTTATGATGCAGGCAGTTTTTAAAATATTAAAATAATTAATAAAGACGTTTTTAAAGCTTGAATCTTTTCCAGGTTTAAATAAAACAATGTGTAATAACCTCCGTTAATGTAACAAACCATTCATGGAATAATAACCTGCCGTTAATAGCGTAATATTCCTGGTAATCCTGTTAAACTAATACATTTCTCATCACTGTAATAAAATAACTTTTTCTTTGTAATAATAAAAACTATTACATGAACAGGAAGGTTTTCAGAAATGTAATAACTGCATTGATGATGTAACATGGAGGGATTAGTATATTAATAAGTGGATTATTATAGTAATAAGTGAATTATTATAGTAATAAATGGATTAGTATAGTAATAAGTGGATTATTATAGTAATAAGTGGATTAGTATAGTAATGAGTGGATTAGTATCCATCCTTCAAAACGCAGCATCTTAGTGAATTACCAAATTTTATTCATACCTTTATGTTTATTATGTATGTTTTTATCACATGATAGAGAAATGTATTACACTGACAGGATTATGATGCTATTAGCTGCAAACTGTCATTACTATAATGGTTTATCACATTAGCAGCTGTAAGCAGTAGACTGGTTGTACTGGTTGAACTGGTCAGCTCCCAGTATGAAGGAGTGTAACTGTGTGAATGTGAAGCGCAGCGTTGCTGGTCGGTGTGGATCTTTGTCAGCCTCCCTGGAACAAATAAAGGTTTAAAATGTCACTTGGTTCTCTGGTAGCAGAAGAGTTTTTTCAACCGTTTAGAAATCTCCTGCATCTTCAGCCCGTAGAGGATCGGGTTGAACAGAGTCGGCAGGACGACAATCAAGAGGGAGGCGATGCTGGAAGAGACGGTGTCGTTGGCCTGCAGCCTGCTGTGCACCAGGTGGAAGGTCACGCTGCTGGAGAAATTGAGGAAGACCAGCAGGTGAGGCAGGCAGGTCTGCAGCGCCTTCCCTGTCAGGGCCTGAGACCTCTGCAGGCAGACGACCAGGATCCTGACGTAGGAGAACACAATAAATATGATGGGCAGAAACACGGTGGTTGTGGTGCACAGGAAACCGTACACGTTGTTCAGCACGATGCTCCCACAGCTGTTCCTCGCTATGGAGTAGATGTCACAGTACAGGCCGTTCAACCGGAACGTGCAGAGCTGCAGCCTGGCGGCTAGCAGCGTGGCTCCCGCCACCTGAGCAGCGGGCAGCAGCCATGCCAGCAGCAGCAGTGCCCTGACGGCGGCAGCCGTGATGACGGACGGGTACTGCAGCGGCCTGCATATAGAAACGTAGCGGTCGTACGCCATGACTGAGAGCAACATGAACGCTGACCCACCCAGGAATTGGATGACAAAAGCCTGGCCAAGGCAGGCCGGGAGCGACACCACCCAATGCTCAGACAGGAAGTCAGCCAGGAGCTTGGGGTAGATGGCGGCACTGCCCGCTAGAGAGTTGAACAACAGGGCTGTAATGAACACGTACATCGGTTTGTGAAGACTTTTCTGGGAACAGATGAGGTAGATGACGACAGAGTCGCTGAACAGGACAAAGATGGAGACTGTCAGCAGCAGGAGGAAGTAAAGGTATCGGTGTCTGTCCAACCCCATCAGCCCCCCCAGAGTCAGACCTGTCCCGTTCAACCCACCGTCTACCAAGACTGACATGGTGGACGTCTTCATGCTTCTGTACAGGAGTAAAACAGTCTAACACTGGCCAGCAGGGGGACGTTTCAGCCAAGGACAAGCAAACATTTCACTTTTATCTTTGGTGAGAATCATAAAAACAGACACAAACATTTGTAAGGAGAGCGCCGTTCCTCTTGGATACCTGGAAAGAAAATCACAAGCTGAACAGAGAATGAGAATAATGGAAGAGACATTTGAAATAATCCATTCTGGATGGATCCAACCACCTGCCGTCCACAACCCTCCTGCTGAGCGGAGGTCTGTCTGGTTTTATCCCAGCCTCCATCCTCCAGGGATCTCATTAACGAACAACAACAGCAGCTTGGCTCCAGACAATTTCCTCATGCGTTTCTGCAGGTTGCAACCAAAACCAAAAGTTTAGCTAATGGTTCAGTTTAGCACTAAAACAACTTCAGTCAAAGGTTAAAGGTCCATATTATTCAGTTTCCATGGTTTAGTTTTATAATCTGGGTTTTTGAAAATGCAATAACATTACATTTAACCATTGAAACCAAATAACATTTTAACAATGTTTTAAATAAACATCTTTCATCATATTTATAAATGAATAGAGGACATTTGGATTCCTATAATGTGTCATTTTATATCATTAAATCTTGATTCTGGGTGATTTTAATCCATATTTTCTTTCCTTTCTTTTAAATATTAGTGATTCTTTTAACTAAGTCCCTGGGCCAACTCACATTAAAGGTCTTCATCTGGTTTGGTCCCATGGTTTGACCTTTATTAACCTGCAGTGTTAAGATGTCTGTTTTACTGGTCATGAAAGCATCACCTTTGACTGTACTCCTTAAAGGACAATTCCAGGATTTTTAAACCTGGCCTTGTAGCAGCCGATAATGTAATAACTGCCGATAACGTAATAACTGCCAATAACGTAATAATTTCTCAATTTCTAATGTAATAAAAGCCGATAATGTAGTAACTTGCCAATAACGTAATAAAATGTCTGAACCAATAACGTAATAACTTTTTGCCCATAATGTAATAAGCTATTACATTATTGGCTGGTTGTTACATTATTGGCCGGGTTTTAAAAAATCCTCTAAAAATGTAATAACTGGAGCCGATAATGTAATTATATACTTATATCACACTTCCATGACACTTACCCTTACTATTGCCTCTCTAAAATACCTGATTAAAGACCTGACCACAAAATACCCCTACCCTCTCTCTCTAACTCTCTCTCTCTCTCTGTCTCTCTCTCTGTCTCTGTCTCTCTCTCTCTCTCTTGGAATTAAGACTGTTTATTTGTTTGTGTAACTTGATGATGAGAATTATCTCCAGTCCTGCCTTCTGCTCCTTAGTCATTTAAGTTCCAACACACATGTTTGCAAACACAGACTCATATTCCTGTTACTGTTGCCTCTCTTTCTCTCTCTGTCATCTTATAGGCATTAAGACTATTTATTTGTTTCTTTAACTTGATGGTTAGAATTATCTGTCCACTCCAGTTCCAAATGAAGCCTCCTCCTGGTTGTTATTGTGAAGGTTTGCCTCTTTTGGTTCTGGGCCATTTTGCTGAGGGACACGGAGAACATTATGTAAGTTTAGATGGATCAATTTATCCTTATATTCAGACCATTCAGGAGGCAGAGATGCATAGACTGTCTCTCAGAAAACAAGTTAGGACACCAACCGGAATTGACCCTCAACCTGGTTCTTCGATTGACCGTGAACCTGGCCCTCCGATTGACCGTGAACCTGGCCCTCTGATTGACCGGGAACCTGGCCCTCTGATTGACCCCGAACCTGGCCCTCGGGTTGACCGGGAACCTGGCCCTCCGGTTGACCCTGAACCTGGCCCTCTGTCTCAGCCTGAACCTGGGCTTCTAGCCAACTCTGAAGTTCAGTCTATAGCTAATCCTTTGGCTGACATGGTATTAGATGCTGGCAATGAGCCTGGAGCTCAATATTTACCATCAGAAATCATATCAATGATTATTGAGTTATCTCTCAATCTAGATATGTCAATGCTGGGGACATTCAACAGAGTGTCACTCTTATTCCGTGAATTATCTACACCATTTCATCCCAACCTGTACATAAGAGAGGAACTTGCAGAGAGTTTAGAACTAGACAAAGAAAATGACTTTTCCATTAGTGTAATGAAGCTCTACAAGGCTGCTGGATGCAACAGTGGTCTCAGCACACGTATAAAAGAGTTGTTTAGTAAGGACAACCGATGGATGAAAGCCTGGATTCTGCTCACTCACGTAGCCTTTGGACAGCACAAAGTTAAGGACATCTACTGGAAGAAGTAATGCCCTTTTTTTTTTTTTTTTTTCTTGTCAGCAGATAATTTTTATTTTGATTCTCTAGTCTATTTGTAAATGAGTGGAATTTACTTTTCATTTGAAATTGAACTTTAACTTCAGCATCTTACCTCCATTTTGTTAAATGTACTGCACAGTATTGGAGAATGTTTAGTTCTGTAAAAAAAGGACAATAACCTTATCTTTATTAAGCTCAAAGATGTGTTACCGAAGTTATCTTTGTAGCTGAAGTTATATACTTTATATTTATAGTTAAGAATTGTGTTTGAAAGCACAAGGGATCATAATAGTATCAGTTTAGTTATTTAAAATTCAGTTGATTAAGGAGAGGACTGCATAGCTGTAACAGTTTGCCTGAAAAAGTGTGTTAAAAGGTTTAATTAAAGATGGCATTTTTCATGGAAAAAAATTGTGGTCTTTTTATTTGAGAACACTACATCCTAAAAGAGGAATATGAGTAATTGTCTGTGTTTGCAAACGTGTGTTGGAACTTAAATGACTAAGGAAGAGAAGGCAGGGCTGGAGATAATTCTCATCATCAAGTTACACAAACAAATAAATAGGACATCAGCCAATAACTTAAATTTAAATAAAGTGTTATAAGTATATTATTACATTATCAGCTCCAGTTATTACATTTTTAGAGGATTTTTTAAAACACGGCCAATAATGTAACAACCAGCCAATAACATAATAGCTTATTACATTATGGGCAAAAAGTTATTACGTTATTGGTTCAGACATTTTATTACGTTATTGGCAAGTTACTACATTATCGGCTTTTATTACATTAAAAATGGAGAAATTATTACGTTATTGGCAGTTATTACGTTATCGGCAGTTATTACGTTATCGGCTGCTACAGGCCTCTATATACTTTCATAGACCACCTTTGTCACATTTCCACGTCCTCTTCCTGCAACAACTCTCGCGAGATTTCAGAGTTGAGAGTTCAGAGTTGAGAGTTGTTGGAAATGTGACAAAGGTGGTCTATGAAAGCAAGAGGGTTGACTTGTTGCAGGAAGAGGATGGTGAAAACGTAAATCAGCGTTGGAGACGTGTGTTGGAGTATAGAAAACGTAGTTTAGAGTATTTGTTTTTCCCAAAGATAAAAAACAACAATAATGGTTTGTTTTTGCGCATTTCCGAACTGTGCCAACAAAATGTTGAGGAAGACTTTGCGCAGCTTTCATAGAATACCTTTGTCAGGTTTCTACCGTCCTCTTCCTGCAACAAGTGAACCCTCTCGCTATAGACTACCTTTGTCCACCGTCCATTTCAGAGCGGGACTTCTCCTTGAGCTAGACTTTAGTTTTCTGGTTAAAAAAGGTCTATTTCTGTAGCGATCCTTTCAGTAATGTTGTCAGACACTTGTCAGACACACGAATACCAATCTGAGCCTGTCAGTGGCAAAATCAAGCACTTTTAGTGGACGTACTTTGACCGCACGGCTATGCCCCGTCAGATTACGTTGCAGCCATTGAGCCCGTCGTGACTGCCGACTGAACCGATCTACCGGAGCAATTCCGAAACTTTTTGGACCTATTTTGCGGTATAATAGGCAATTTTGTGGATATAGAGGCCAGGTTTAAAAATCCCGGAATTGTCCTTTAATCTGGAGAGTAATCTGTAATCTGTACTCATATTTTTGACTCCATTTCTGCAAGGACGCTTTCCTCTCCTGAGCTGCAGACATGATGAACTTCTAGATCATTTTAATTCAACCTGCTCTGTTATTCTTGATTCCATCCCCTTTAAAACTGAATAAACTAGCAAGTGTCCTGCATCCTGGTTAAATGAGAATATTTCTCTAAACTACTACTAGACATTTGAAGAAATGGAAGTTAAAGATGCTAGGACACATTATTTCTCTAACCAATCTCTTGTCTGAGATTAGCTGAATCATTCTGGAGAAATGTGAACAATTTGTAAGCTTCTTTATGAATAAAATATCAGAAATATTAGAAATCAGATCACCCCAACTGCTCAATCCTGAAACTTTACATTGTTTTGATATCATCTCCATCATGTCTCTAGTGAAGCCACAGCTAAGACCTCCTTCATGTGCGCTTGACAATCTACAGAGGTGTGATTTATATACTGTAAATATCTTAGCAATATTTAAGACATCTTTAATTTCTGGGGCTGTACCTGCTAATTTTGTGCCTCTCCTTAAGAAACCCCCTTCACCCTCTTCCTTTAGCCAACTAGATCAATCTCCAATCAATCAAATTACCATTCCTGTCCTGTTTTGGGAAAAATAACAGCAAACCATCTATTAACTGTTATGATCCATAATGATCTCTGAGAAGTTTCATTCTGGTTTCAGAACACTGACTACTGGAACTGCTTCTCAAAGTGATTTACTTTTAGCAGCTGATTCTGGAAAATCCTTAATTGTCCTTGATCTAAACGCAGCTTTTAACACGGTGGATCACTTTCTCTAACTCGATCGGCTCAAACACTGGTTGAGCACTGACTGGTTAACGTCATATTCAATCAATAGAAACTTCTCTGTTGCCACTGAGAGGTCTAGGTCTACACTAGTAAAGGCTCCATGTGGCATCCCTCAGGGCTCCATGCTTGGCCCCATTTTTTTGCTTCGCTCCATTAGCATTACCTGTAAAATTCAGGATTGATTTTAAAATTGTATTGATCACCTTTAAGGCACGCTTGAGGCTAGTGCCTACCAACATCTCTGGGCTTTTAATCCTCTATGAACTGAAGTGCAGCCTGATGAAGCCTGATCTCCTCAGGCAGATGGATGGATGGATCACTCTTCATTTTGAGTGTAGACCGGATCAACCGAAGCCCAGAGGATCTCAGGCTCGCCAAACACTCAAACTCAACGCTGGTTTCTAAATTCTTTCATGGTTGGTTCATTTTAACAGGCTTGTTTAGTGGATTGGTAAAATAGACATCACCTTTAACAAAAGGTGAGATTTTGGGCGTAACTGGTTTACAGGAGTGAGTGATGTTAGCCAACCAGGTAAAGTCGTTGTGCTGTTGATTCGTAACAGACTTCACTAATGATGAAGATTGACATTTTGTTTTCAGAAGTTCTGAATCTACAGGACACAGACTGAAAACCAACTCTGGATCATCATCTCTTGTGTGTTACCTTAACATGTTACCTTAACATATTACCTGTCATAAAAGGCCCATAAAAGGCCCAATCCCTGTTTGCAGTATGAAACACTGCCGCCTCACTACTGACTTTGTCTATATTGTGATTTATTGATTTATTTGAATTATTATTATATTATTATTTTTAAATTGACTGAGTTATTGTTATGGACTGTTGGTTTAAATAAATTGTATTTGAGTTTTGTGTTTCATATGAAAAAGGTCACAAAAGAAAACCATCGGTACAACCAACATTTAGATGGTCAAATAACTAATGACACACAAGCATCTTTGATGAGCTCGGGGGCGTCGGTGGTCATTAGTCCACATCATCTAGTCCCTCAAGTCGACTAGATGATGTGGCTGTTTAGAGGCTTAATTAGACTTCTTTAACGAGGCTACTCTCAGGTGGGCTTGTTATCTCAGCTGTTACACTTTGAACACTAGTGACCAGTTGTTGTGGTCGACTACCGGTGGCTGGAGCCACAACTTTCAGCTTCTTAGTTTTCAAGTTCCTGCACATTTTTTAGTATAACATCAATGATTGTCAAAAAGGTTGAAGGAGCCTGAAGAGCTGCTTGAGGCCGACGGGTCGTTTTTCTGCTGTGTATTTTATTAAAAACAGTTAAAACAAATGATCAGATCCAGTTCTCTTTAACCAACTGAAGGAGAACTTGGTTCCCTTTGTGTCCACACTGGAGTTCACCTGAAAGAGACTCAGTTCTTCTTCTGGTGCTCTAATGGATCTAATGGATCTAATGGAGCTCAGTATATTTTCCATTCTCACTCTCTGAACTCAGACCTGAACTATTGTTTGTAGCATCCAGAAATAGAGGAAATGAAAAAAGAAAAAAACATGAAAAACACTATTCTATTATTATAATTATTCTATTTATATAATTTCAATACAATATTAACAGAATAGAATCCTCTTTCGACGCTCCAATAGAAACCAAGGATCACAGGATCCTGTCGACCTGGTACCTCTGAAAATTAGCGTTGCTGCATTTAAATGTTCCTGCAAGACCAGTCTCACGTCCTTCCATGTCTTCCAGTCTCACGTCCTTTCATGTCTTCCAGTCTCACGTCCTTTCATGTCTTCCATGTTTCCTTTCATTTCGCACATCTGCAGTTCGTCAAACTTATATATGTTTATAAAAATTAGAGAAATATAATCTACAGATTCTACAGATCTACAGATAATCACAGATTCTCTCAATACCACATATGAGGTCTTATGAGGTCTGTTGTCCTGGACCATGTGTCAGTAGCTACTGTATTACTATGTTAGTCTGTTAGAGGTCTGTTGTCCTGGACCATGTGTCAGTAGCTACTGTACTACTATGTTAGTCTGTTAGAGGTCTGTTGTCCTGGACCATGTGTCAGTAGCTACTGTACTACTATGTTAGTCTGTTGGAGGTCTGTTGTCCTGTTGTGTCAGTAGCTATTGTACTACTATGTTAGTCTGAGTGCAGCCTTCGATACAATTGACCATACAATAGTCTTGAACCATGTTGAACATTATATTGGTATCTGGGGATCAGCTGTCACGCCCTCCACTTCTGCCTCCTAGCAGTCTCTCTACCTGTCTGTCTCTGTCTGTGTGTATGTGTTGGTGGGTGTGGCTCCCGACTCCGGCTCCTCCCTGGCTCATCACCACCTCCCACTCCCACCTGCTCTGCCCCGCACACCTGCTATCCATCAAGTCATCACCTTCCAGTATAAGAACCCCGGCTTTCCATCCACTCATAGCCAGATCGTTGCTTGTACTGCCCCATCAGTCTCGCTTCTCGGCCGCTTTGCAGTTTTACTCAAAGTTTCTACTACGCCTTGTGACTAACCCTGTTATCCTGTGTCCAGATCCAGTCTCCTTCCCTGACTCCCCACCTGCCGACCTACCACCGCCTGTCTACCCTGCCTGCCTGTCTGTCTTCCTGGTTCCCTGCCTGTCTGCCTGTCTCCCAGCTCCGTTCACCCCGCTCCTGCACCAGGGTCCTGTTAACATGATCGTAACATCAGCCCTTTCTTGGTTTAGGTCTTATTTACTTAATAGATCACACCGCGTCTTTTACAACAGCATGACCTCAGAGTGTTGCAATATGGACTTTGGTGTGCCACAAGGCTCTGTCCTAGGACCACTGCTATTCTCTATCTATATGCTACCACTTGGTGGCATCATTCGCAAATTTGGCATTAACTTCCACTGCTATGCCGATGACACCCAAATTTACATACCAGTCAAACCAACCGATAACACCCAATTCCAAAAACTAGAGGCCTGCCTATCGGAGGTCAAATGTTGGATGTCCCTAAACTTCCTACTTCTTAATGGCAACAAAACTGAGATGCTGATTGTGGGACCAGCTAGACATAGACACTTATTTGAGAATAGTACTCTTAACTATGATAGTTGTTTAATCTCCCAGCGCCTATACGTTAAAAACCTTGGGGTAAAATTCGACCCTACCCTCTCATTCGAGTTGCATATTAAGGAGACCACTAAAACAGCGTTTTATCACCTTCGCAATATTGCCAAGATTCTACCCATACTAACAGAGGCAGACGCAGAAATTCTAATACATGCCTTTGTATCATCCAGATTATTGCAATGTCCTTTTTTTCATTCTTACCTACTGGGCGCACTAAAAAACTACAACTGATCCAGAATGCTGCTGCCAGAATCCTGACCAAAATTAGGAAATTCGACCATATAACTCCCATCCTATCCTCACTACACTGGCTACCAATTCAGGCCAGGTGTGACTTTAAGGTGTTTTTACTTACATATAAATCATTACATGGGATGGCACAGTCCTACTTATCAGATCTGATGAAACCATATAAACCGCCACGCGCCCTCAGATCTCAGGACGCTGGCTACCTGTCTACCCCAGCAGTCAAAAAGAAAACTGCAGGTAACAGAGCCTTTTCTTACCGGGCTCCCTATCTATGGAACAGTCTGCCTGCCTCAATCAGAGAGGCAGCCTCTATCGAAGTCTTTAAGTCAAGGCTAAAAACTAATTTATTCTCTTTATCATTTGACCAGCCTTGAGGGAGTGGCTCAGTCTCTTCTCAGAGTAAGGCTAGACCAGTTAGCTCATCCTAGCTCAGGGTCCTGCTGATGGATATTAGCATCCTGCCTATTCTCCTGGTTTACCTGCCCCTGTCCACTGACACTGGTCAGGTTTGTCTGTGTGAGTGAGAGTGTGTGTATGGGTGTATGTGGGTGTGTCTCCTATCTGTTCCAGGCTACAGCTCGGCGGAGTTAGCGTCTGCATGGTCCCCCCTCCTAGGATGCTGCTGACTGAGCAGGTGTTTGCATTCTCCTATCCGGGCAGTGTTGGCGCCTACATGGTCCCCTAGTCCTATGATGACACTGACTGAGCTGCCGTTTGCTGTGATGCCGCCCCATCAGATCCGGATGTCCCACCATAATTAACTTTTATGCATTGTGTATACGCTGCTTGCCCAAACTCGGCATCTATTGCACACCCAACCGGCCTGGTAGGGGGATCCCTCTCTGAGTAGCCCCTCCCAAGGTTTCTCCCATTTTTTCCTAAAAGGTTTTGTGGGAGTTTTTCCTTGTCCTCTGTGAGGGTCCAAGGCTGGGCGATGTTGTGTATTAACGGGCACTGTGAAGCCCTTAGAGACTGTAACAGTGATTAAGGGCTATACAAATAAATGTGATTTGATTTGATTTGTCTGTTAGAGATCTGTTGTCCTGGGGCCTGTTCCAAGAAGCGGGTTTAGTGAAAACTCTGAGTTTGTTAACCCTGAGATGAGGGAAACTCTGGGTTTTCCGTTCCAGAAAGAGAGGTAACTCAAACTCTGAGTCAATTACCATGGTAACTGACTCTGTGAACCTAACCTGCTCGCTGGCAGGTTTTCTTGAACAAACCCTGACTTTCTCCCTGTCTCCTCCCTCTGCTGAACCTGAAGCAGCTGTCGGACATGGCGTGTCCTTTCCTCGGTAACCCAATCGATATTCAAGCGGAAGTAATTCGCATAGCCTTACGTCGGGAGAGGATTTTGAGACCCCGATTAGATGTTCTATGTCCAGGATGGAAGAGCTGTCCGAGATATAATATGCCGTTTACACTTCACGGATTAAGCTACCACCACCCCGAGCAGTCAAATAAAGACACATTTCATTTGGTCTTCTTTATTTCCTACAAATACAAAAGCAACAGTTAGTATTTTATATTGTTCCAAAAACACATTTCACCTGTGACCATGCACCCACCTCTAACTTATGTTCCAGTAATTAAATTTCTAGATCTGCATTTCTAATTTGCCGCCCCAAGTACACCATTTGAAATATGTCTGACCCAGACAGCTCAGTTGGTAGAGCATTAGACTCTCAGTCTCAGGGTTGTGGGTTCGATCCTCACATAGTGTTAACTATCACCTTTGTAAATCGCTTTGGATAAAAGCCTCTGCTAAATGACTGTAATGATTTCATTTTCAGCTGCTGCCAAGAGCGCTTTGCGCCCGTGGGATTGCACCTAAATGAAAATATTTTTTTTCCAATACCATTCCACCACTTTCTCACATGTAGGTAATATTATAAGAAAGTGTGGTTAAATGTTAAATGAATACACTGCTGCATTCAAACGTACGCATTGACTCGGGCAGCGATTCTCTCCCATGCCAATTCCCTCTCCTTTACGACCCTTCTGCTTGCTGGTTGCCATGGTGAATCGTAGTATCGGACCTCCATTGATGATGGCTTTTTATTGTCGTCGCGCACGCGCTTAACTCAAGGTGAACATACTCAAAATTGATTGAACTAACTCAAATCAGCCGTTCTGGAACCGAAAACTCAGACCTGGCCATCTCGGAATGAATCAACTCAGAGCGCAAGGTTAGACTCAGAGTTTGCTGAACCTGCTTCTTGGAACAGGCCCCAGGTGTGTCAGTAGCTATGTTAGTCTGTTGTCCATCCATACTCATGGAGTATTTAAAGCTTTTTATCAAGAGGTTGTATGAAAGTTATTGACATTTAAAAGAGTTTTTAATTCAAAGATGGGACAACAATGGCCCAGACTGCTCAGTCAGTAGAGCATGAGACTCTCAGTCTCAGGGTCATGGCTTTGATCCCCACATAGTGTCAAGTACCTTTCTAAGTTGCTTTGGAAAAAAGTGTCTGCTAAATGAATTAGAAGAAATGTTTCTCTTTTTCAGGTAATACTGTATATAAAGAAGTATTTCATTAATTAATTTTTGTTACCTGGTTATTCATATAATAAAGAAGTAAAATACAAGTATAAATATTATATTGAAAAAACAACTAAAAATAGATTTTTAAGAAATGGGACTGTTATCTCTACAGTATGCACATGGTTCTGTGTGGGAAGCTACAGAGCTATAGAAGTCAGTAATAGAGATTAATAATAAACACAAAGATAATCTCTACTGTCTCTTTCGCAAAGTGGTCTCTAATTAATCTGTTCACTCACAAAATAGTTTCTTCTCTTCCCCTGTTTTTTATTCTATTCTATCTGTTACTATATTCTGTTTTATTAAATTGTATCTGTTTTATTATATTGTATCTGTTTTATTAAATTATATCTGTTTTATTAAATTCTGTTTTATTATATTCTATCTGTTTTATTAAATTCTAGCTGTTTTATTAAATTCTGTTTATTATATTGTATCTGTTTTATTATATTGTTTTATTAAATTGTATCTGTTTTATTATATTCTGTTTTATTATATTCTATCTGTTTTATTATATTCTATCTGTTTTATCATATTTGCTGTTTTATTATATTCTATCTGTTTTATTCTATTCTATCTGTTTTATTCTATTCTATCTGTTTTATCATATTCTGTTTTATTATATTCTATCTAATTTCTCATCACTGTAATAAAATAACTTCTTTCCTGTTCATGTAATAATAAAAACTATTACATGAATAAGGTTTTCAGAAATGTAATAGTTGCATTGATGATTTAACATGGTGGGATTAGTAAAATAATAAGTGGATTATTATAGTAATAAGTGGAGTATTATAGTAATAAATTGATTATTATAGTAATAAATGGATTAGTATAGTAATAGGTGAATTAGTATAGTAATAAATGGATTATTATAGTTATAAGTGGATTAGTATAGTAATAAGTGGATTATTATAGTAATAAATGGATTAGTATAGTAATAAGTGGATTAGTATCCATCCTTCAAAACGTAGCATCTTAGTGAATTACCAAATCTTATTCATACCTTTATGTTTATTATGTATGTTTTTATCACATGATAGAGAAATGTATTACACTGACAGGATTATGATGCTATTAGCTGCAAACTGTCATTACTATAATGGTTTATCAGATTAGAAGCTGTAAGCAGTAGACTGGTTGTACTGGTTGAACTGGTCAGCGCCCAGTATGAAGGAGTGTAACTGTGTGAATGTGAAGCGCAGCGTTGCTGGTCAGTGTGGATCTTTGTCAGCCTCCCTGGAACAAATAAAGGTTTAAAATGTCACTTGGTTCTCTGGTAGCAGAAGAGTTTTTTCAACCGTTTAGAAATCTCCTGCATCTTCAGCCCGTAGAGGATCGGGTTGAACAGAGTCGGCAGGACGACAATCAAGAGGGAGGCGATGCTGGAAGAGACGGTGTCGTTGGCCTGCAGCCTGCTGTGCACCAGGTGGAAGGTCACGCTGCTGGAGAAATTGAGGAAGACCAGCAGGTGAGGCAGGCAGGTCTGCAGCGCCTTCCCTGTCAGGGCCTGAGACCTCTGCAGGCAGACGACCAGGATCCTGACGTAGGAGAACACAATGAATATGATGGGCAGAAACACGGTGGTTGTGATGCACAGTAAGCCGTACACGTTGTTCAGCACAGTGCTCCCACAGCTGTTCTTCACTATGGAGTAAATGTCACAGTACAGGCCGTTCAACCGGAACGTGCAGAGCTGCAGCCTGGCGGCCAGCAGCGTGGCTCCTGCCACCTGAGCAGCGGGCAGCAGCCACGCCAGCAGCAGCAGTGCCCTGACGGCGGCAGCCGTGATGACGGACGGGTACTGCAGCGGCCTGCATATAGAAACGTAGCGGTCGTACGCCATGGCTGACAGCAACATGAGCCCGGACCCGCCCAGGAAGTGAATGATGAAAGCCTGGCCGAGGCAGGCCGGGAGCGACACCACCCAATGCTCAGACAGGAAGTCAGCCAGGAGCTTGGGGTAGATGGCGGCACTGCCCGCTAGAGAGTTGAACAACAGGGCTGCAATGAACACGTACATCGGTTTGTGAAGACTTTTCTGGGAACAGATGAGGTAGATGACGACAGAGTCGCTGAACAGGACAAAGATGGAGACTGTCAGCAGCAGGAGGAAGTAAAGGTATCGGTGTCTGTCCAACCCCATCAGCCCCCCCAGAGTCAGACCTGTCCCGTTCAACCCACCGTCTACCAAGACTGACATGGTGGACGTCTTCATGCTTCTGTACAGGAGTAAAACAGTCTAACACTGGCCAGCAGGGGGACGTTTCAGCCAAGGACAAGCAAACATTTCACTTTTATCTTTGGTGAGAATCATAAAAACAGACACAAACATTTGTAAGGAGAGCGCCGTTCCTCTTGGATACCTGGAAAGAAAATCACAAGATGAAAAGAGAATGAGAATAATGGAAGAGACATTTGAAACAATCCATCCTGGATGGATCCAACCACCTGCCGTCCACAGCCCTCCTGCTGAGGGGAGGTCTGTCTGGTTTTATCCCAGCCTCCATCCTCCAGGGATCTCATTAACGAACAACAACAGCAGCTTGGCTCCAGACAATTTCTTCATCTCTCAGTTTGACGTTTGTCTGTCAGGACTGAGAATTTGGGAAATGCGTTTCTGCAGGTTGCAACCAAAACCAAAAGTTTAGCTAATGGTTCCGTTTAGCACTAAAACAACTTCAGTCAAACTTCAGCAGCTTTTAACACGGTGGATCACTTTCTCTAACTTGATCATCTCAAACACTGGTTGAGCACTGAGTGGTTGACGTCATATTCAATCAATAGCAACTTCTCTGTTGCCACTGAGAGGTCTAGGTCTACACTAGTAAAGGCTCCATGTGGCATCCCTCAGGGCTCCATGCTTGGCCCAATTGTTTTGCTTCGCTCCATTAGCATTACTTGTAAAATTCAGGATTGATTTTAAAATTGTATTGATCACCTTTAAGGCACGCTTGAGGCCAGTGCCTACCAACATCTCCGGGCTTTTAATCCTCTATGAACTGAAGTGCAGCCTGATGAAGCCTGATCTCCTCAGGCAGATGGATGGATGGATCACTCTTCATTTTGAGTGTAGACCGGATCAACCGAAGCCCAGAGGATCTCAGGCTCGCCAAACACTCAAACTCAACACTGGTTTCTAAATTCTTTCATGGTTGGTTCATTTTAACAGGATTGTTTAGTGGATTGGTAAAATAGACATCACCTTTAACAAAAGGTGAGATTTTGGGCGTAACTGGTTTACAGGAGTGAGTGATGTTAGCCAACCAGGTAAAGTTGTTGTGCTGTTGATTCGTAACAGACTTCACTAATGATGAAGATTGACATTTTGTTTTCAGAAGTTCTGAATCTACAGGACACAGACTGAAAACCAACTCTGGATCATCATCTCTTGTGTGTTACCTTAACATGTTACCTTAACATATTACCTGTCATAAAAGGCCCATAAAAGGCCCAATCCCTGTTTGCAGTATGAAACACTGCCGCCTCACTACTGACTTTGTCTATATTGTGATTTATTGATTTATTTGAATTATTATTATATTATTATTTTTAAATTGACTGAGTTATTGTTATGGACTGTTGGTTTAAATAAATTGTATTTGAGTTTTGTGTTTCATATGAAAAAGGTCACAAAAGAAAACCATCGGTACAACCAACATTTAGATGGTCAAATAACTAATGACACACAAGCATCTTTGATGAGCTCGGGGGCGTCGGTGGTCATTAGTCCACATCATCTAGTCCCTCAAGTCGACTAGATGATGTGGCTGTTTAGAGGCTTAATTAGACTTCTTTAACGAGGCTACTCTCAGGTGGGCTTGTTATCTCAGCTGTTACACTTTGAACACTAGTGACCAGTTGTTGTGGTCGACTACCGGTGGCTGGAGCCACAACTTTCAGCTTCTTAGTTTTCAAGTTCCTGCACATTTTTTAGTATAACATCAATGATTGTCAAAAAGGTTGAAGGAGCCTGAAGAGCTGCTTGAGGCCGACGGGTCGTTTTTCTGCTGTGTATTTTATTAAAAACAGTTAAAACAAATGATCAGATCTGGTTCTCTTTAACCAACTGAAGGAGAACTCAGTTCCCTTTGCGTCCACACTGGAGTTCACCTGAAAGAGTTCACCTGGAGTTCACCTGCAGTTCTTCTTCTGGTGCTCTAATGGATCTAATGGATCTAATGGAGCTCAGTACATTTTCCATTCTCACTCTCTGAACTCAGACCTGAACTATTGTTTGTAGCATCCAGAAATAGAGGAAATGAAAAAAGAAAAAAACATGAAAAACACTATTCTATTATTATAATTATTGTATTTATATAATTTCAATACAATATTAACAGAATAGAATCCTCTTTCGACGCTCCAATAGAAATCCAGGATCACAGGATCCTGTCGACCTGGTGCCTCTGTAAATTTGCGTTGCTGCATTTAAATGTTCCTGCAAGACCAGTCTCACGTCCTTCCATGTCTTCCAGTCTCACGTCCTTTCATGTCTTCCTGTCTCACGTCCTTTCATGTCTTCCAGTCTCACGTCCTTTCATGTCTTCCAGTCTCACATCCTTTCATGTCTTCCAGTCTCACATCCTTTCATGTCTTCCAGTTTCACGTCCTTTCATGTCTTCCAGTCTCATGTCCTTTCATGTCTTCCAGTCTCACGTCCTTTCATGTCTTCCATGTTTCCTCTCATTTCGCACATCTGCAGTTGTCCTGGACCATGTGTCAGTAGCTACTGTATTACTATGTTAGTCTGTTAGAGGTCTGTTGTCCTGCACAATGTGTCAGTAGCTACTGTACTACTATGTTAGTCTGTTAGAGGTCTGTTGTCCTGGACCATGTGTCAGTAGCTACTGTACTACTATGTTAGTCTGTTGGAGGTCTGTTGTCCTGTTGTGTCAATAGCTATTGTACTACTATGTTAGTCTGAGTGCAGCCTTCGACACAATTGACCATACGATACTCTTGAAACATGTTGAACATTATATTGGTATCTGGGGATCAGCTGTCACGCCCTCCACTTCTGCCTCCTAGCAGTCTCTCTACCTGTCTGTCTCTGTAAGACCACCATCCTCACGGTGATTGACCGCTTCTCTAAGGCAGCCCATTTTATCGGCCCAACCAAGCTGCCATCGGCCGGGGAGACCGCGGAACTCATGGTGGACCATGTCTTCCGCCTCCACGGCATCCCCACCGACATTGTTTCGGACCGAGGGCCCTAATTCATCTCTCAGGTCTGGAGAGCGTTCTGCAAGTCCCTGGGCACCACCACCAGCTTGTCTTCCGGCTACCACCCGCAAACCAATGGGCAGTCAGAGCGTGCCAACCAGGAGATGGAGGCTGCCCTCCGGTGCATCACCTCCGCCAACCCGTCCTCCTGGAGCTCCCAGCTTTCCTGGGTGGAATACGCGCACAACACCCTCGTCAACGCCTCCTCAGGTTTGTCCCCTTTCCTCTGTTCCCTTGGGTACCAGCCCTCTCTATTTCCCTTTCAGGAGGAGGAGATCGTGGTACCCTCAGTCCAGGCCCACATGCGCCAGAGGATTTGGAAGCGCGCCCGCACTGCCCTACACCGAGCATCCACCCGGTCCCAGACCCAGGCTAACCGCCACCGTGCCGCAGCCCCCATCTACACTCCTGGGCAACAGGTATGGCTCCTGGCAAAGGATCTACCCTTAAAGGTGGACTCTAAAAAGCTGGCTCCCTGTTTTGTTGGGCCCTATGAAATAGAGTCCATAGTCAACCCCTGTGCTGTCCATCTGAAGCTCCCTCCCTCCCTTCGTGTTCACCCTATCTTTCATGTCTTCCAAGTAAAGCCTGTCTCCTCCAGCCCCCTGTCCCCCCCTGCTCCTGCCCCCCGCCTCCCAGAATGATCAACGACCACCCTGCCTACACCATCTGGCGACTTCTGGACGTGCACCGCCGTGGTCGGGGGTACCAATACCTGGTTGACTGGGAGGGTTACGGTCCGGAGGAGCGGTTGTGGATCCCTCGTGCCCAAATCCTGGACCCATCCCTCATCCGGGATTTCAACCGTGAGCACCCGACTGGTACCAGGCGCACGCCAGGTGGCGTCTGTAGAGGGGGGTACTGTCACGCCCTCCACTTCTGCCTCCTAGCAGTCTCTCTACCTGTCTGTCTCTGTCTGTGTCTGTGTGTATGTGTTGGTGGGTGTGGCTCCTGACTCCGGCTCCTCCCTGGCTCATCACCACCTCCCGCTCACCTGCTCTGCCCCGCACACCTGCTATCCATCAAGTCATAACCTTCCAGTATAAGAACCCCGGCTTTCCATCCACTCATTGCCAGATCATTGTTTGTACTGCCCCGTTAGTCTCGCTTCTCGGCCGCTTTGCAGATTTATCTCAAAGTTTCTCCTATGCCTTTGACTAACCCTATTATCCTGTGTCCAGATCCAGTCTTCTTCCCTGACTCCCCGCCTGCCGACCTACCACCGACTGTCTACCCTGCCTGCCTGTCTGTCTCCCTGGTTCCCTGCCTGTCGTCCTGTCTGCCTGTCTCCCAGCTCCGTTCACCCCGCTCCTGCACCAGCCCGTCTCCCCAGCTTGCCATTTCTACCTTGCCATTCTCTGTACTAATTCCCCAGTAAAACCCATTTTTTCTCTACCTACGTCTCTGTGTCTGGAGTTTGCACTTGGGTCCTGTTAACACGATCGTAACATCAGCCCTTTCTTGGTTTAGGTCTTATTTACTTGATAGATCACACCGCGTCATAGTACACAGTACTCTTAACTTTGATAGTTGTGTAATCTCCCAGCGCCCATACGTTAAAAACCCTCTCATTCGAGTTGCATATTAAGGAGACCACTAAAACAGCGTTTTATCATCTTCGCAATATTGCCAAGATTCTACCCATACTAACAGAGGCAGACGCAGAAATTCTAGTACATCCCTTTGTATCATCCAGAATCGATTATTGCAATGTCCTTTTTTCATTCTTACCTACTGGGCGCACTAAAAAACTACAACTGGTCCAGAATGCTGCTGCCAGAATCCTGACCAAAATTAGGAAATTCGACCATATAACTCCCATCCTATCCTCACTACAGTGGCTACCAATTCAGGCCAGGTGTGACTTTAAGGTGTTTTTACTTACATATAAATCATTACATGGGATGGCACAGTCCTACTTATCAGGTCTGATTAAACCATAAACCGCCACGTGCCCTCAGATCTCAGGACGCTGGCTACCTGTCTACCCCAGCAGTCAAAAAGAAAACTGCAGGTAACAGAGCCTTTACTTACCAGGCTCCCTATCTATGGAACAGTCTGCCTGCCTCAATCAGAGAGGCAGCCTCTATCGAAGTCTTTAAGTCAAGGCTAAAAAAACATTTATTCTCTTTATCATTTGACCAGCCTTGAGGGAGTGGCTCAGTCTCTTCTCAGAGTAAGGCTAGACCAGTTAGCTCATCCTAGCTCAGGGTCCTGCCGATGGATATTAGCATCCTGCCTATTCTCCTGGTCTACCTGCCCCTGTCCACTGACACTGGTCAGGTTTGTCTGTGTGAGTGAGAGTGTGTGTATGGGTGTATGTGGGTGTGTCTCCTATCTGTTCCAGGCTACAGCTCGGCGGAGTTAGCGTCTGCGTGATCCCTCCTCCTAGGACGCTGCTGACTGAGCAGGCGTTTGCGTTCTCCTATCCGGGCAGTGTTGGCGCCTACGTGGTCCCCTAGTCCTATGATCACGCTGACTGAGCTGCCGTTTGCTGTGATGCCGCCCCATCAGATCTGGATGTCCCACCATAATAAACTTTTATGCATTGTGTATACGCTGCTTGCCCAAACTCGGCATCTATTGCACGCCCAACCGGCCTGGTAGGGGGATTCCTCTCTGAGTAGCCCCTCCCAAGGTTTCTCCCATTTTTTCCTAAAAGGTTTTGTGGGAGTTTTTCCTCGTCCTCTGTGAGGGTCCAAGGCTAGGGGATGTTGTGTACTAATGGGCATTGTGAAGCCCTTAGAGACTGTAACGGTGATTAAGGGCTATACAAATAAATGTGATTTTATTTGATTCGTCTGTTAGAGATCTGTTGTCCTGGACCATGTTTCAGTAGCTACTGTACTACTATGTTAGTCTGTTGGAGGTCTGTTGTCCTGGTGTGTCAGTAGCTATGTTAGTCTGGTGTCCATCCATACTCATGGAGTATTTAAAGCTTTTTATCAAGAGGTTGTATAAAAGTTATTGACATTTAAAAGAGTTTTTAATTCAAAGATGGGACAACAATGGCCCGGACAGCTCAGTCAGTAGAACATGAGACTCTCAGTCTCAGGGTCATGGCTTTGATCCCCACATAGTGTCAAGTACCATTCTAAGTTGCTTTGGATAAAAGCGTCTGCTAAATGAATAAGAAGAAATGTTTCTCTTTTTCAGGTAATACTGTATATAAAGTATTTCATTAATTAATTTTCGTTACCTGGTTATTCATATAATAAAGAAGTAAAATACAAGTATAAATATTATATTGAAAAAACAACTAAAAATAGATATTTAAGAAATGGGACTGTTATCTCTACAGTATGCACATGATTCTGTGTGGGAAGCTACAGAGCTATAGAAGTCAGTAATAGAGATTAATAATAAACACAAAAATAATCTCTACTGACACTTTCACAAAGTGGTCTCTAATTAATCTGTTCACTGACAAAATAGTTTCTTCTCTTCCTGTTTTTTTATTCTATTCTATCTGTTTTACTGTATTCTGTTTTATTAAATTGTATTTGTTTTATTAAATTCTATCTGTTTTATTAAATTCTGTTTTATTATATTCTATCTGTTTTATTAAATTCTATCTGTTTTATAAAATTTTGTTTTATTATATTCTATTTGTTTTATTATATTCTGTTTTATTAAATTGTATCTGTTTCATTATATTCTGGTTTATTATATTCTATCTAATTCTATGTAATTTCTCATCACTGTAATAAAATAACTTCTTTCCTGTTCATGTAATAGTTTTTATTATTACATGAACAGGAAGGTTTTCAGAAATGTAATAGCATTGATGATTTAACATGGTGGGATTAGTAAAATAATAAGTGGATTATTATAGTAATAAGTGGAGTATTATAGTAATAAATTGATTATTATAGTAATAAATGGATTAGTATAGTAATAGGTTAATTAGTATAGTAATAAGTGGATTATTATAGTAATAAATTAATTATTATAGTAATAAATGGATTAGTATAGTAATAAGTGGATTAGTATAGTAATAAGTGGATTAGTATCCATCCTTCAAAACGCAGCATCTTAGTGAATTACCAAATCTTATTCATACCTTTATGTATATTATGTATGTTTTTATCACATGATAGAGAAATGTATTACACTGACAGGATTATGATGCTATTAGCTGCAAACTGTCATTACTATAATGGTTTATCACATTAGCAGCTGTAAGCAGTAGACTGGTTGTACTGGTTGAACTGGTCAGCGCCCAGTATGAAGGAGTGTCACTGTGTGAATGTGAAGCGCAGCGTTGCTGGTCAGTGTGGATCTTTGTCAGCCTCCCTGGAACAAATAAAGGTTTAAAATGTCACTTGGTTCTCTGGTAGCAGAAGAGTTTTTTCAACCGTTTAGAAATCTCCTGCATCTTCAGCCCGTAGAGGATTGGGTTGAACAGAGTCGGGAGGACGAAGACCAAGAGGGAGGCGATGCTGGAAGAGACGGTGTCGTTGGCCTGCAGCCTGCTGTGCACCAGGTGGAAGGTCACGCTGCTGGAGTAGTTGAGGAAGACCAGCAGGTGAGGCAGGCAGGTCTGCAGCGCCTTCCCTGTCAGGGCCTGAGACCTCTGCAGGCAGACGACCAGGATCCTGACGTAGGAGAACACAATAAATATGATGGGCAGAAACACAGTGGTTGTGGTGCACAGGAAACCGTACACGTTGTTCAGCACAGTGCTCCCACAGCTGTTCCTCGCTATGGAGTAGATGTCACAGTACAGGCCGTTCAACCGGAATGTGCAGAGCTGCAGCCTGGCGGCTAGCAGCGTGGCTCCCGCCACCTGAGCAGCGGGCAGCAGCCACGCCAGCAGCAGCAGTGCCCTGACGGCGGCGGCTGTGATGACGGACGGGTACTGCAGCGGCCTGCATATAGAAACGTAGCGGTCGTACGCCATGGCTGACAGCAACATGAACCCTGACCCACCCAGGAATTGGATGACAAAAGCCTGGCCGAGGCAGGCCGGGAGCGACACCACGCAATGCTCAGACAGGAAGTCAGCCAGGAGCTTGGGGCAGATGGTGGCACTGCCCGCTAGAGAGTTGAACAACAGGGCTGCAATGAACACGTACATCGGTTTGTGAAGACTTTTCTGGGAACAGATGAGGTAGATGACGACAGAGTCGCTGAACAGGACAAAGATGGAGACTGTCAGCAGCAGGAGGAAGTAAAGGTATCGGTGTCTGTCCAACCCCATCAGCCCCCCCAGAGTCAGACCTGTCCCGTTCAACCCACCGTCTACCAAGACTGACATGGTGGACGTCTTCATGCTTCTGTACAGGAGTAAAACAGTCTAACACTGGCCAGCAGGGGGACGTTTCAGCCAAGGACAAGCAAACATTTCACTTTTATCTTTGGTGAGAATCATAAAAACAGACACAAACATTTGTAAGGAGAGCGCCGTTCCTCTTGGATACCTGGAAAGAAAATCACAAGCTGAACAGAGAATGAGAATAATGGAAGAGACATTTGAAATAATCCATTCTGGATGGATCCAACCACCTGCCGTCCACAACCCTCCTGCTGAGCGGAGGTCTGTCTGGTTTTATCCCAGCCTCCATCCTCCAGGGATCTCATTAACGAACAACAACAGCAGCTTGGCTCCAGACAATTTCTTCATCTCTCAGTTTGACGTTTGTCTGTCAGGACTGAGAATTTGGGAAATGCGTTTCTGCAGGTTGCAACCAAAACTACAGCAAAAATATATCCTGGCCTACAGTCTCACACAACTCAAATTACATGTTGGATTAGATTACTCCATCATTAAGGATTATGAGACAACAGCAGTGATTGGACGCCATTTTCATGTTTTTTCACATGTAAAGTTTAGCTAAACAACTTCAGTTAAAGGTTAAAGGTTATATTATTCAGTCTCCATGGTTTAATTTTCTAATCTGGGTTTTTGAATTTGTAAACTTTTGTAAGCTTTATTTATTTTTGCTACATTTAACACGGTGGATCACTTTCTCTAACTGGATCGTCTCAAACACTGGTATTCAATCAATAGAAACTTCTCTATTGCCACTGAGAGGTCTAGGTCTACATTAGTAAATGTTCCATGTGGCGTCCCTCAGGGTCCATGCTTGGCCCCATTTTTTTGCTTCGCTCCATTAGCATTACCTGTAAAATTCGGGATTGATTTTAAAATTGTATTGATCACCTTTAAGGCTTTTGGCTAGCGCCTACCAACATGCAACCTGATGAAGCCTGATCTCCTCAGGCAGATGGATGGATGGATCACTCTTCGTTTTCAGTGTAGACCGGATCAACAAAAGCCCAGAGGACATTACATACATCGAATACAAAATCAAAACAATCTAGGTGTGATAGTTCACTGTAGTTGTAATACGGTGAAAGTTATGTGCTGGCGAGAAGATCTCAAAGAAGACAGATGCTCAAATGATTATGTCATTATGAATCTGTGCTTTACAGTTTTTTTTACAATCGCTGACATCAAAACTCTAAACACAATTAGCACAACATCCGTCAGTTGTGGACCATACCATTAACACAATTCATGTTGTTTTCACAGAATATGCAGTCAATTAACACGTTTCTAAAATGCTTAGATTTTCTTTAGAAACAAGCTTACCCAATACCAAAACGATGGATCTTTCTTGTCTTATTTACAAATGCTTGCACACAGCATGCCAGAAATGAAAACCTAATGTTCAAAACCTTAAATATAGTATAAAGCCTCTACTTCTGCAACAACAGCAGCTCAAAAGCTTTATTGAAACAGCTGATGAACATTTTTGAATGAACAAATCACTGAAACATTGAGAAATAGCTGATTTAAGTTGTGTAAAATAGACCAAACAGAGTCCTTTTGAAAGGAACAGTGAGCGGGTCACCAGCACTGGCACCAATACGTCCAGGTATGGTGTCTATCCAATATGTCTTGTTCTATAGTGAGTTTTACACTATGCTACTCCACATGTAAACATGGGTTACAGTACATACAGTAGGACATACTGAAAAGCATTTTGAAATGTAGATTTAGTATTTAATTAACAAAATGTGGTTTTGAGCAGAAAATTAACTATTTGGCTAATTGTGTGATATAGGTGTATTGCTGTGTTAAGAGTTTAGAAAAAGTATCTTACAGTTTTTTACTATCACTAACAGGCATTTAGCAATACTTTATCCATAATTTTGGTATTGGGTAAGCTTGTATGTAAAGAAAATCTAAGCATTTTAGAAACGTGTTAATTGACTGCTTATTGTGTGAAAACAACATGAATTGTGTTAATGGTATGGTCCACAACCGACGGATGTTGTGCTAATCGTGTTTAGAGTTTTGAAAATGTGACTACAGATTGGACAAATGGGTGTTAGCGACTGTAAAAAACTGTAAGTATAGGTAAACGTTTGTTAGCAATTGTAAAAAACTGTAAATAAGTCATAAAATAAAACATTCGTAAAAACAACCAAACAGACCCAGATAAATTTAACAAAACAAAATAGCATAATGGATCACACACACACAACCGTGAGTTTGTAAACTTGGTTTTGGTTGGTTTGGTTGAAGACAGCAGCCCAAAGCTTTAAATAATGTTGAAGGACAAACAGCTGGAATGTGGCAAAAAGAAATGATTCAACATCAGGACCAGGCCTCCCAGTGACACGGGACGGGATGCTGAGTCACATATGGGGGTCCCAGAGGATCTCAGGCTTGCCAAACACTCAAACTCAACACTGGTTTCTAAATTCTTTCATGTTTTTTATTATTTTTGCTACATTTTAACTTAACTATACTTCGCATTTACTTCCAGTCTTTTGTTTCCTTATTTCATTCCAGTTTCACTCGTTTTTCTTTCTCTTGATGCATTTCTAGTTACTGTATTCATGTGAAGTGCTTTGTAACTGTGTTTTGAGTTACAAAGTGCTGTATACTGTAAATAGCAGTAAAGTTTATTATCATTAATATCATTATTATTATTGGTCACCTGACCCAATATGTGACGAGAGGATTGGCACCAAAATCACCTGTGTGTCTCTGGTAGCTAGCTCTGACATCACCTTTAACAAAAAGATCTTCAATGGCAGAAGATCTCTCTTCCTGTAAGACTTTGGGCGTAACTTGTTTGGTTTACAGGAGTGAGTGATGTTAGCCAACCAGGTAAAGTTGCTGTTGATTCGTAACAGACTTCACTAATGATGAAGATTGACATTTTGTTTTCAGAAGTTCTGAATCTACAGGACACAGACTGAAAACCAACTCTGGATCATCATCTCTTGTGTGTTACCTTAACATGTTACCTTAACATGTTACCTGTCTGCCATAAAAGGCCCAATCCCTGTTTGCAGTATGAAACACTGCCGCCTCACTGCTGACTTTGTCTATATTGTGATTTATTTGAATTATTATTATAATATTATTTTTAAATTGACTGAGTTATTGTTATGGACTGTTGGTTTAAATAAATTGTATTTGAGTTTTGTGTTTCATATGAAAAAGGTCACAAAAGAAAACCATCAGTACAACCAACATTTAGATGGTCAAATAACTAATGACACACAAGCATCTTTGATGAGCTCGGGGGCGTCGGTGGTCATTAGTCCACATCATCTAGTCCCTCAGGTCGACTAGATGATGTGGCTGTTTAGAGGCTTAATTAGACTTCTTTAACGAGGCTACTCTCAGGTGGGCTCGTTATCTCAGCTGTTACACTTTGAACACTAGTGACCAGTTGTTGTGGTCGACTACCGGTGGCTGGAGACACAACTTTCAGCTTCTTAATTTTCAAGTTCCTGCACATTTTTTAGTATAATATCAATGATTGTCAAAAAGGTTGAAGGAGCCTGAATAGCAGCTTGAGGCCGACGGGTCATTTTTCTGTTGTGTATTTTATTAAAAACAGTTAAAACTAATGATTTGCTGAGGGAACAAACTAATTACTCACTAAAAGTCAGTAATAATCAGATGTCTTGTTAGCTAGACGTGTTAGAGATGGCTAACACGTTAAAACTCAGCTAACACGTTAAAACCCCTTTATATCTTATATCAAACCTGGATGCCTGGACTTTCTTTCTTCTCTTCTCTTCCTCTAAAGATGTTTCAGATCCAGTTCTCTTTAACCAACTGAAGGAGAACTCGGTTCCCTTTGCGTCCACACTGGAGTTCATCTGAAAGAAACTCAGTTCTTCTTCTGGTGCTCTAATGGATCTAATGGAGCTCAGTACATTTTCCATTCTCACTCTCTGAACTCAGACCTGAACTATTGTTTGCAGCATCCAGAAATAGAGGAAATAAAAAATAAAAAACATGAAAAACACTCTTCTATTATTATAATTATTCTATTTATATAATTTCAATACAATATTAACAGAATCCTCTGTTGACGCTTCAAAAGAAACCCAGGATCATTACATTACATTACAGTCATTTAGCAGACGCTTTTATCCAAAGCGACTTACAAAAGTGCATTCAACATAGGTAGGCAAGAGAACTACTAGTCACTAGAAGTACATTTCCTTCCTAAACAAGCAACTAAGAGCAGAACCAGTGCTGAGGTAAAAGTGCAATAAGTTAGCTACCTACTTTTAATTAAACAAATGAGACAAATAAGTAAATCAAATAAACAAGAGCTACTAAACAAGAGCTCAGACAAATAAGTGAAGTCAAATATGCAAGTGCTAAGAGGAAGGGTCAGGGTAGTGTTTCTTGAAGAGGAAGGGTCAGGGTAGTGTTTCTAGAAGAGGAAGGGTCAGGGTAGTGTTTCTTGAAGAGGAAGGGTCAGGGTAGTGTTCTTGAAGAGGAAGGGTCAGGGTAGTGTTTCTAGAAGAGGTAGGGTCAGGGTAGTGTTTCTTGAAGAGGAAGGGTCAGGGTAGTGTTTCTTGAAGAGGAAGGGTCAGGGTAGTGTTTCTAGAAGAGGAAGGGTCAGGGTAGTGTTTCTTGAAGAGGAAGGGTCAGGGTAGTGTTTCTAGAAGAGGAAGGGTCAGGGTAGTGTTCTTGAAGAGGAAGGGTCAGGGTAGTGTTTCTAGAAGAGGAAGGGTCAGGGTAGTGTTTCTTGAAGAGGAAGGGTCAGGGTAGTGTTTCTTGAAGAGGAAGGGTCAGGGTAGTGTTTCTAGAAGAGGAAGGGTCAGGGTAGTGTTTCTTGAAGAGGAAGGGTCAGGGTAGTGTTTCTTGAAGAGGTGGGTTTTCAGCAGTGTTGGGCAAGCTACTTGGAAAGTGTAGTGAGCTAAGCTACCAGTTACTCTACATTAAATGAAGCTTCACTACACTGAAGCTACCCCCCAGAGAAATGTAGCAAGCTAAGCTACAGCAACATGGCAAAGGTAGTTTACTACATCGAAGCTATTTATTTCTTTTTTTACATTGAACCAACTTCAATCCAAGTCAATGCTGATCAAACATATAGGCAGGCAAAAATGTTCAGTTCAATTGTTTATTAAATTAGTGTTTGAGGTCTTGGAAGTTGAGAGCAGCTTCTTCTTGGGGTTGCACAGTAAGCACCTGAACGCATCATTTTTCTCTGTTGTTTCACTTAAACTCATGTATTAGCTCGAGGTACGGCTACGGCTACTCCATCGGGATCAATGTCCTCACCCTCTGCCATCTTTCCATCAAGTAAACTCAAGCTCGCGGGTCTGTATTCACCTGCAGCAGACAAGTCGCAGGTATCAGCCCAAGGATTGGTACGTGATCCTTAGCAGTTTTATTTCAGACCACAGCAGAAAGCTCCGCTGCGCTTGAGCTTCAGGAATGCTTGGGAAAATGTAGCTTGTGTGGACGCTACCACACTACTTGATCAAGAGCTTCGCTACTGAAAAGTTATTTGATTCAGAAAACAGCAACGCTACCACCACGCTACTGAGAAATGTAGTTAAACTAGTAACGCCGCTACTTGTAGCGATGCTACTGCCCAACACTGGTTTTCAGCCTGCGGCGAAAGATGGGCGGCGACTCTGCTGTCCTGACATCAGTGGGGAGTTCATTCCACCACTGTGGGGCCAGGACAGAAAAAAGCTGTGACTGTGTAGATCGGCCGCAGGGGCCTCTGAGTGACGAGGCAACCAGTCACCAGGATTACAGGATCCTGTCAACCTGGTTCTCCTGAAAATGAGCGTTTCTGCATTTAGATGTTCCTGCAAGACCAGTCTCACGTCCTTTCATGTTTTCCACTCTCACGTCCTTTCATGTCTTCCAGTCTCACATCCTTTCATGTCTTCCAGTCTCACGTCCTTTCATGTCTTCCAGTCTCACGTCCTTTCATGTCTTCCAGTCTCACGTCCTTTCATGTCTTCCACTCTCACGTCCTTTCATGTCTTCCAGTCTCACGTCCTTTCATGTCTTCTAGTCTCACGTCCTTTCATGTCTTCCAGTCTCACGTCCTTTCATGTCTTCCAGACTCACGTCCTTTCGTGTCTTCCACTCTCACGTCCTTTCATGTCTTCCACTCTCACATCCTTCCATGTCTTCCACTCTCACGTCCTTTCATGTCTTCCAGTCTCACATCCTTCCATGTCTTCCAGTCGCACATCCTTCCATGTCTTCCAGTCGCACATCCTTTCATGTCTTCCAGTCTCACGTCTTTTCATGTCTTCAAGTCTCACATCCTTTCATGTCTTCCAGTCTCACGTCCTTTCATGTCTTCCATGTTTCCTCTCATTTAGCACAGAAAACAAGGAGATAAATGCAGAGAAAACAAACGGCAGACCGGCTGCTTTGTTTTGTGATAAAAATTTATTTAGTATCTGTGAGTAACTACAGTTGTAGTGTTCTCCATACATGTCATCTGCAGTTCATCAAACTGATATATGTTTATAAAAATTAGAGAAATATAATCTACATACATCTAATACAAAATCAAAACAATCTAGGTGTGATAGTTCACTGTAGTCATAATACGGTGAAAGTTAAGTGCTGGCGAGAAGATCTCAAAGAAGACGGATGCTCAAATGATTATGTCATTATGAATCTGTGCTTTAAATAAGTCATAAAATAAAACATTCTTAAAAACAACCAAATAGACCCAGATAAATTTAACAAAACAAAATAGCATAATGGATCACACACACACACACACCCGTGAGTTTCTAAACTTGGTTTTGGTTGGTTTGGTTGAAGACAGCAGCCCAAAGCTTTAAATAATGTTGAAGCACAAACAGCTGGAATGTGGCAAAAATAAATGATTCAACATCAGGACCAGGCCTCCCAGTGACACGGGATGCTGACACATGGGTTATTTAAGGTGTTTCACCTCTACCAGTCACATATGGGGGGGGGGGGGGGAGGGTAAAGCTGCTACCAGAAGGAGTTTCACGTCTTCATCGTAAATTTAGTTTTGTTGACGAATGAGATGATGAGAAATGTCCGTCTGTCACTTTGATTTGAGTCTGTTGGGACACAAATTACTATGTAATGATTAAATTTATTTTATATAAAATTGGAAGAAGTTCTCTCCTCCACAGCAGATCTGATATAAATTGATATTAGTAGTAGTATGAATGACTTTAGCATGACAGGGATTCCATATCAAATACTGAGGTCATACTAGTCCTTTGATTCACTGCCAAACTTGGAGAGAAACACGTGGAACATGCATGAGGAACAGACAGCAGATCACAGATTCTCTCAATACCATCAGAGACTAAAACCTTCAAGTGTTTAGTTAGATAGAGTGTTAATGTTGCAAGAATTCCTCATTCAAATCAATGGGTCATGCTACCTGCTAGCTGTACCCATTGGTTCCAATAAGCAATGCTAACACTGCTACCAAGCAGTTTTTACATTTTGATTATTTCGCCCCATAATGTGACAAATGTCTGGTGAAAAAAAGTTAGTAAAAATGTGACCGCATCCCTTTAAGGCTAACATCATAAGGCAGAGTGGACGCTAGCCACCATGTTGTTGGGAGGCGGGGCCTCATATTAAACTGCTGCTGAAGTAAAAAGAGACAGAAGACAAGAGAAGCTGACAGATTCAACATTCAGCTGAACTCGTCAGAGACTGAAGCAGCTAGATTATAGGATAAAAAAGTTAATTTATCATCATCATCATCATTCTAGTTAGGACCCTGAGCCTTATATTGACAGAGTTGGGTCACATGGGGGTTAAGGCATCTGGTTGTGGATGGAAACTGTTTTGCACCTTGGCTGCCCCAAGTGGCAGCGAGAGGTAACTGACTGTTGAGGACTTCATTACCGAGAAGCCCCGTGTGGTGAGGTCAGTAAACTACATGTTGTTCTCAGTGTGTGGTGGACGAGGTGAAGAGGTTCAGCAGCTTTCTCTGTTTAGGAGACTCTTCTGGTTTCCCTCTCTGGTGGTTGTGCATGTCAATAATGAAATAATAGCCCTAGTTGTCTGTTGTGATGTAGTCTAACTTTTATGGTTCAGTGACCCAACTCTCTGAATGTAGGGCTCTGGCCTTCACTCCCTCCTCTTCCTCATCGCTACCATCGTACCATCTTCATCGATGCCTGGACTCACACAGGGACCAATCCTGGGTCAAATGCTGTTTGTGAATACTTTGTCTGGTTTGTCTTACTTTAAGTGCCAGATGGGCGGGGCTTACCACACAGGACAGCCAGGAAGTTCAGGCTAAGTCCATACTACGGCGCTTGGCCTTCCGTCCACACTACACTGGTTTTCAACCCCCAAAAACTGAGACTTTTGAAAACTATGATGTTTTATTGTCAGGTGATCCAAGCAGGTGGCCGGCTGAGTGGTCTGCGCATGCCCATGGAAGGAAGGATGAGTTTTTGGTGGTCTAGTGGGTCGAAGAGCTTTTTGAAAACCTGGACACGAAAGCGGCGTTTTCAAATTTGAACGGCTTAGTGTGGGCGGAGCCTGAGAACCACAGGAAAGGATGGAAAAGGACTGAAATTCTTTTATTCTACTTTTCAGTGATCATAACTTACCTCACACAATCTGTCCTGATGTGATAAGCCCCACCCACCTGGCACTCACAGCAGAATAAAACAAGCCCATTGTGACGGCTGAAGGATGTTTAACTGTCGGTGGTCCAGATCTAAACCTTGTTGTCTGTTTCTCCCAGTTCAGACCTTGTCTGAACCAGGAGGAGTTTAACGCCAGACCTCCTCTTCCTGTGGGAATCCAGACACACACACACTTTATTCCTCCTCTTCCTCCTCCTCCTCCTCCTCTCCAGCCATCACCTCCACCAGCAGCTCGGCGGTGCAGGTCGCCTCCCCCAGGCTGTTGACGGCCTTCACCGTGTACTTGGCATCATCATCACCTGATACCTGGATGAAGGATGGATGGAAGATGGATGAACAAACAAACAAACAAACAAACAAACAAAAAAACAAGCAAGCAGATAAGTGTAAATAAACTAATAATTAAAAATAATTCAATAAATAAATATATAGAGAGCTAAAGCAAAGGAATAGATAGAATAGAATAGATGGACGGATGATGGATGAGACAAGATGATAAGGTGAGAAAAGGTGAGATGAGAATATGAATGTGATGAGATGAAACAAGATAAGACAAGATATAACGAGATGAGATACAGCAGATAGAGACCCGAACCTGAAATAAATCAAAATATAATCAAATAGACAGAACTATAAAGAGTTTTTACTCTTTAAAATGACAAATATCAATGTATGAATGAATCCAATGACAGAAGTAAAGGAGAGAGAAGAAAGACGAACATCACTGACCTCAGAGATGACCAGACTACAGTTTCCGTCCTCGTCGTAGTCGATCTGGAAGTGTCGGGTCTCTTTGATTGGCTGGTCGTCTTTATACCACACCACCTCCGGGTCTGGGTAACCTAGGAAACGCAGGAGACGAGGGGTGAGGTAGGGTGTGTGAGTTGTGTGTGTGTGTGTCTGTGTGTATCAGTGTGTGTGTGAGTGTGTGTGTCAGTGTGTGTGTCAGTGTGTGTGTCAGTGTGTGTGTGTGAGTGTGAGTATGTGTGTGTGAGTGTGTGTGTGTGTGTGTGTGTGTTAGTGTGTGTGTCTGTGTGTATCAGTGTGTGTTAGTGTGTGTGTGTGAGTGTGAGTTAGTGTGTGTGTCAGTGTGTGTGTCAGTGTGTGTGTGTGTTAGTGTGTGTGTGTGTGTGTGTGTTAGTGTGTGTGTCAGTGTGTGTGTGAGTGTGTGTGTGTGTGTGTCAGTGTGTGTGTGTGTTAGTGTGTGTTAGTGTGTGTGTGTGTGTGTCAGTGTGTGTGTGTGTGTGTGTGTCAGTGTGTGTGAGTGTGTGTCAGTGTGTGTGTGTGTGTGAGTATGTGTGTGTGTCAGTGTGTGTGTGTGTGAGTGTGAGTATGTGTGTGTGAGTGTGTGTGTGAGTGTGTGTTAGTGTGTGTGTCAGTGTGTGTATCAGTGTGTTAGTGTGTGTGTGTGTCAGTGTGTGTGTGTGTCAGTGTGTGTGTGTGTCAGTGTGTGTGTGTGAGAGTGTCAGTGTGTGTGTGTGTGTGTGTGTGAATGTGAGTGTGTATGTGTGAGTGTGTCAGTGTGAGTATGTGAGTGTGTGTGTGTGTGTCAGTGTGAGTGTGTGTCAGTGTGACTATGTGTGTGTGTGTGTGTGTGTGTCAGTGTGTGTGTGTGTCAGTGTGACTATGTGTGTGTGTGTGTGTGTGTGTGTGTCAGTGTGACTATGTGTGTGTGTGTGTGTGTGTCAGTGTGACTATGTGTGTGTGTGTGTGTGTGTGTGTGTGTCCTACCCTCTATCTTGCAGTCGAAGCGAGCAGCGCTGCCCTCCACCACCTCCACGTCTTTAATAACGGAGCTGAAGCTCGGCTTGCATTCTGTCTTCTGCTCGTACTCCAAACACTCCAGGAACTGGTTGTCCTCTTCACACACACACACACACACACACACACACACACACACACACACACAACAACATTTTATTTACTGTATTCCCCCATGGGTGAAATTCTCCTCCTCCAGCGCCCTCGGGGCAGGCAGGGCTTCAGCATCTCAAGGACCCTCAAGGACCCGGGGCTGTTCTGGACTGTTCCATGCTCAGCATGGTGCTGGTGTTCTATTCTATTCTATTCTATTCTATTCTATTCTGATCTATTCTGTTCCGTTCCATGTGTTTGACCAGTGTGAGGCTAACCTTCGGTAGGCGAGCCCTTCTTGGCGCTGACTCCGGCTAGCATGGCCATGGAGGACAGTCTGCCGATGGCCAGGACGGCATGGCCGGTTTTCTACCGGAGAGAAAAGACCAATCAGAACCATCCACCCCTCCGCCATGTTGGATGACAAACACCATGGATCAGGAGGACTTCAACAACATATAATAATAAAGTAATAACAGGAAGACAAACACATTTCTTCACCTAAAACAGCAGAAATACCATATGGACTAAAAAACAATATGATGAAAGATACAAATTAATTAAAAGAATAAAATAAAATTCAGAAATATGATTGCATCAATAAGTCATAAACAGTTGACCCCCCCTTCTTTAAACATGAGATGGTCCAGTCTGTCCTCAATTCCAAATCTCAATTCCCTTGATCTCATAATCGACCGATGTTATGGAAAATCATGATGTAAGTGTGCTTTTGATATGCTTAAACTATAAATTGCAATAATATGTATGTATGTGTAGTCTTAGCCAGTGGAAAACCACTGAGCTAGGAATGTGTGTCTGTGTGTTCATTTCCTGTGGCCTGGCTGAAAGTTTGACCTAGGATCAAAGAAGGTCAAGTTGTAAAGAGTTGGGCCAGAACTCTTATCAAAGGGGAGATAACCCCTTCACGGTCGAGTGATGGGGGATGGCCTTGCATATCTTTATTCATTAGCATTTTACTATGTGTGTCTGTAGTACTAGTCATTCATGTGTATAAATGTATCTGTGAAACTGAATTCCTCAGCTCATTCTGCAGACACCTCGGTGTGTGCGGTTTGAGCTCTGCTTGCAAGCATTAAAGGCCTAAGAGACGAGAGTCTCTGACAAATATTGTGTTATAGCTTTATTGAGCTGATCTCACCAACTAGACAAAGTGCAATTGACTTAAATTGCCA
Source organism: Hoplostethus atlanticus (assembly GCA_034670405.1). Taxonomy (NCBI): domain Eukaryota; kingdom Metazoa; phylum Chordata; class Actinopteri; order Trachichthyiformes; family Trachichthyidae; genus Hoplostethus; species Hoplostethus atlanticus. The sequence continues at coordinate 51,980 of JAXDDX010000250.1, forward strand.
CGACAACCGATTCCCAAACTTCCAAATTCTCAGGTCATGTTGTTGTTGTTGTCATGTTGTTGTTGTTGTTATGTTGCTATTACATGTTGTTGTTGTTACCATGTTGTTGTTGCCATGCTGTTGTTGTTGTCATGTTGTTGTTGTTTTTGCTGTTGTCATGTTGTTGTTGTTGTTATGTTGTTGTTGTCACATTGTTGATGTTGATGTCACATTGTTGATGTTGTTGTTATCACGTTGTTGTCATGTTGTTGTTGTTTTTGTTGTTGCCATGTTGTTGTTGTTGTCATGTTGTTGTTGATTACCTGCCATTTCCTCCTGAGGATGTACTTCTTCATCCTCTCCTTGGAGAGCTTCTTGGCCTTCATGGTGTTGGTGTCCTGCTTCAGCCAGGTGTGTTCAAAACACTGAGCACAGGTCAGCCGAGCCCTGACACACACACACACACACACACACACACACACACACACACAGTCTGTTCCAGAAGCTAGACCTAAGTACTTATTTCCCTTCCTTAACTCCATCCCTCCATCCTCCCTTCCCTTCATCCCTTGACGTTGTCTGACATCTTGCCAGATCCCTACCTCCCTCTCTCCCTCCTTTCCTCTCTCCTTCCTCCCTCCATCCCTCCCTCCCTCCTTACCTCATGTTTTTCTTCAGCAGGTTGGTGATGAAGTCCTTGGCGTTGTCGGAGATTTCGTCGAAGGCCTCGTCCTCAAAGTCCCAGGTGGCCGAGGTGACGTTGGACAGCGTCTCGTTATCGTTGTCGCCCATGAAGGGTGAGAGACCGCTCACCCTGTAAGGGGTGGGGGAGAGGGGGTGTGTGGGTGGGGAGGATGGTGTTAATTTAGCTTTTAAACTAAAATCAACAGGACTACAGTAACATATACTAAACTAGACTAGATTAAACTAAACTAGACTAACTAGACTAGACTAAACTAGATTGACTAGACTAGACTAGACTAACTAAACTAAATGAAACTAGACTAACTAAACTAGACTAAACTAGACTAGACTAACTATACTAAACTAAACTAAATTAAACTAGACTAGAAAGAAAGTATACTTTATTGATTTCTTTCCCACACCCCTGACTAGATACACACAACATATCACCCCACACATGGACATGCAATTTAAGTCAGAGGACAGAGAGCAGGCGTCAGCCGCTGAACAGCGCACCTGGAGCAGTGGGGTTAAGTGCCTTGCTTAAGGGCACTTTGGCAGTGTTGGTGGGCACCGTAGCTGTGACACCAGTCATTTTTTCAGTCAACAACCGCTAGGCCAACCTTCTGCCCCTAACTAGACTAACTAGACCAGACTAGACAAAAATAAATAAAACTAGACTAGACTAAACTAAATTAAACTAGACTAACTAGACCAGACTAGACTAAACTAAATTAAACTAGACTAGACTAGACTAAACTAGACTAACTAGACTAGACTAACTGGAGGTCGACCTACTTACAGGATATAGCAGATGACTCCTATACTCCACATGTCAGTCGGGTAACTAATGGCTTCATAGTTGATCACTTCTGGAGCCACAAACTCTGGAGTCCCGAACAAAACCTTCAGGGTCCCTGCATTTTCTGGGGGGGGAATAGAAAGGTTAATCTGGTCCACATTACATATCACCTGACAGAACATGGTGTCCTCTGTCTAGTTTACATTTCACCAATTATTTTACAATAAATGCTAAATTAAATGTTACATTTTTTAACATTCATTAGTTTTTCGGAAAACTTGTCAAACGGTGTCAAACCTAAGGTGTCAGGTGACAGGAAGCAGAGCGTAACGAAACCACAAAGGATGTCAGCGAATGATGGAAAGCTTAGTCTACTTCCTGTATTTACATTGTAACATGCCCGCCCTCCAGCCTCACTCATCCAATCAGAGAGCCTGAAATATTCTCTGGTCCAATCCAGTTACAAAAATGTGTACGTCTCCTAATTGCTGATGTACCTGTGGTGCTGCAAGATGATTTTCAACAAGGTACTCTTTGTTTAGTTGATATCCCTATGTGGAGAATCACCTAGCCGCCTAGCCACCTAGCCACCTAGCCGCCTAGCCGCCTAGCCACCTAGGCGCTAGTCAACCAGTGGGTCTCGGTTAGCTTCTGCTTCAGCTCCATACTGTCTCTCCCTACCTAGTCGCCTGGCCAGGCCGAAGTCGATGAGTTTGATCTTGCTGCCGGTCTTGTTGACACACATGATGTTCTCTGGTTTGAGGTCGAGGTGGACGATGCCCTGCTTGTGGATGAAGTTGACGCCGTCGATGATCTGCAGCATGTATTTAATGACCTCGCGCTCCGTCAGCTCAAAGTCCTCGTCTATGATCCGCTCAAACAGCTCGCCACCAGAGATCCTGACACACACACACACACACACACACACACACTCAATACAGCATGGATGCACGATATCAAGTGGCAGCATTTCTATTAAAACATTTCAACTCTGTAAAACTGTAAACCGGAGCAGTCAAAGTGTCTCAAAGTGTTTGGACAGTATTTCGGTTCGTTTAAAGAAATAAGGACAAGCTATCACAAATCAAAACCATAAATAAAGTCTCTCATCATGGTTACTAAGCAGTGTCTTTGAGTTCGAGCCAGCTAGCTGTGCTTCCGGTTTCAATGAAGAATGCTAACAAGCCATTTTAGGGAAACGAAGATGTTTTCCCCCATCATGCCAAGAGTCCGGCCAAGAACAATAACCAACTGAAATCTAAAATGTTATTCCTGTAAGAAGGTAAAGAAATCTTATTTCTATAAGAAGATTAAATGTTATCCCCCTCAGAAGATACAAGATGTTATCCTTTTAAGAAGATAAAGGTGTAGTGTGAGTTCAGTCCAGCTTGTCCATCATTGCCTTTAGCTCTATAATTAGCAGAGAGGAAATAGCTGGACTTACATTCCTCACATATTTGGCCAGAGGCTTATTTTCCAACAACCCCAAACCCAACGTCTACATGTCTGTTCAGGACTAATCAGCCTCAAACTGAGAGCGACTGAGACCTTAAGAAAGTGATGAACTAGAATATAGGACTGGATTTATTACCCGATAAATAATCAATCCCTTATCGATGCTGCAGAAGCCACAAATGTTTCTTTAGTAGTTACCAAAGATCAGGAGGGACATGCCGCCATGTTGGACGAGGTTCCACAAAATTAAAGATACTGACGCAACGTTCTGACCTCTTCCTCCCTGAAAACTCTGCAGCAGTTGCTTGAATCAAAAATCATTAATCAGCTTTAATATTAAAAGTTGCAGTTGCAGTGGCATTCATCAGGGGTTTGAATATTAAATCTTTCTCAATTGTTCTCCAACAGAAGATGAATATTTTTCATTCCTCTTCCTCCCTAAAACAAATAAAATCACTCATTTCTGTGTAGCAGTCGAGAGTTCAGATTCTACCATAAATCAGAGAAAAGACTCAGGGAGGAAGAGGTGATGAAGAGGTGATGAAGAGGTTGTAAAGTCTAAATTCTTCTAGGGGCTTCCTCCCTGAAAACGGAGATAAAATCAACATTGATTTGTAAGATATCAAAGAGGTCAAGGCCAAGGTTCAAACTCCCACCCTGCTGAAGTGCTGTTGAGCAAGACACTGAATCCCTACCAGCTACAGGATGCTGCTCTGGATCTGACCGCTGACCTCTGAGCAAAAAGAGTTTCTCGTTTGAGGATCAGTTAGGTATCACGTACATCTCCAGGACCATGACGATGTCGGACTTTGCCTCGAAGGCGTCGATACACTGGACCAGTTTGGGGTGATGGAGGCTGTTCATGATGCAGATCTCCTGCCTGACGTTCTCCTTCTCCTTGGCTGAGTAGGCCTTGATGAACTTCCCCGCCCAGACCTTCTTAGTGGACTTCTCCACCAGCTTGAAGACCTGACCGAACTTACCCCTGGGACCAGAACACAACGGAAGAACGATGAAAAAATGAGACATTACAGGAGGAAAATCTAACTAGAAAACACTTGGAGAGCAGAACCCTCTGCCAACGCTGAGCGCTTCTTGAACTATTACACCCAAACATCCCACCAATCACTTAAAGCTGCACTATGTAACGTATGTAAACAGGAGTCAGTCCACTAGCTCAACTCTCTCCTGCATCAGGCCTCACCCACACCCTCCCCCCCGTCTGCCACAATAATCAATAAATATGTTCATCAATTTAATTTTGATATATTTGAGCCATGGCATTTTGCTGTAGAACTGTGCATAGTTACAGCAACAGCAATGCATTATGGGTGAAGAGCAGGTCCTGTGTTTGTGTGTCTTACGTTCCCAGTCTCTCCTCCACATCGTAGAGCTCCTTCACCTTCATGTCCGTCCTGACCGCCACGTCTCTGTAGTCCGGCTCCTTCTCTGAGTCTGGGTCGCAAAACACAGGGGTCAAAGGTCAAAGGTCAGAGCTATTGGATAGAATGGCCTTCAGTAAACGTGTGTTATATGTGTTGTGTAATGTAATTGTAATGTATGTTGTCGCTGTGTGAGGTCTGATACAATTGGTACAAAGCTTTGCATAGCATAGTGGAGGTATTTCTGGCAGACACACTCGAGGAGGCGTTACAGCTCAGTCAGCTGACTCGCCAGCTGAGCGTACGCTAGCCACTGCAATTGCGCAGTCTATTTAAACCATCAACCTCACTGCTCATTCTCTGCTGCTGCAGAGTTGCTGTTGCTGTTTATGCCGATGCTGATGAAGCTCACATTTCCTGCTAGCTATCGTCATCAACATGTCACTCGCTGTCTCCGATTCCGAGGATGAGGCAATCCTATCGGGAGGAATCTGCAATTCCTGGGTCATGCTACCGGCTAACCGATGCCCTACAGCTGTGTCGGAGTGTCCGCTTAGTGGTAATCGTCCACCGGGCCGGTAATCGCCAGGCCAGTAACTCGCATTGTAGAAGGCATCGATGTTGCCTTGCAGTCCTGTCTACACCCTCAGAACCAATCTGCAATTGTCAACATAACAACAGGATTCGCTCAGAGGGAAACCAAACAATGTCCGCTGCCATTTCATAGTTTGCCGCATGCTCGCCGATTGCTGCTATGTTTGCTGGTTGCCGCTACTACTGCATATTTGGGGGACTGCTGTGTCCATACAATAAGGATAAAAGTAAAAATACCTGGTTCTGATCCTGAATCAGCCTTGATGCAGCGGCTCAGTATTCAGGATATCAGTTTTGGCGTCCTCATGGAAATAGTGGGTGCTCCACTATACACATAGTTTTATTCATCTATAGTATATTCCTTCCCTTCACCCGTGCAGCGCCTGTCCAGCCTGCAAGAGTCGGGTGTGGCGGCCGGGGGACCTCCAGTCCCTCGAGTCCATCCGCACCTGAGTCGGGCCCAAGGCAGCGCCGCTGCAGCCCTCGCCGAGATTGGGGGCGACAACGGCGCTGCTTGAAGCCAAGCTGTGCAACAAGGAATTGCCACATGGCGGCTGGTGCCTGGCTATACACATAGAAGGTCTCACATAAGGCTAGAATGACCGAGCTAGATCCAGAAATGCATAGCTTGCATTTTGTCACTACGTCTCCCTTCGAGAGAGAGAGGTGGGATATCTACTTGGTCGTATGGTGACATGGATAGTTGGCGTCTGGCTCGACTGTTGGGGTTTTGGGGGATTACTGCTGATCGCTCCCTGCCTCACTCGGCTGGCTAAGTGAGTTAGGCGGAGGGCGATGCAACAGGCCTGATACCAAAATAATCTGCATTTACATTTTATTCTCATATAAAATGTCATCAATACGTGAGTTGGCTGACAGAAATTAGATGAAACTGAAGTGACTAATACAGTTAGAAGTTACCTTCATCCTCCTCCTCTTCCTCATGGTTTTCTGTTAGAGACATCAGAAACATTACATTACATTACATTACATTACACTACATTACATTACATTACTACATTACATTACTACATTACATTACATTACATTACAGGCATTTAGCAGACGCTTTTATCCAAAGCGACTAAGTGAATTCAACATAGAGAACTACTAGTCAGCAGAAATCAGAAGTGCATTTCCTCCCTAAACATCATCTAAGAGCAGAACCAGTGCTGAGGTAGAAGATCAATAAGTTAGATACCTACTGTTATTAAACAGGTGAGACAAATGATCAAGAGCATCATATATGAAACATCAGTAAACATCTTAGACGTTGAGCTGTATGTTCACTTTTTAATGCTCTCACATTTCCTACCACCATCTGTAAACAGCCTTTTCTTAACAGTCGCCATGTAGACCTTGTCCATGACAGTGTCTGGTCTAGTCTAGTCTAGTTTAGTTTATGCTAGTTTAGTTTAGTCTAGTCTGGTCTGGTCTGGTCTAGTCTAGTTTAGTCTAGTCTATTCTGGTCTAGTTTAGGTTAGTTTAGTCTAGTTTAGTTTAGTCTAGTCTGGTCTAGTTTAGGTTAGTTTAGTTTATTCTACTCTAGTTTAGGTTAGTTTAGTCTAGTCTAGGTTAGTTTAGTTTAGTCTAGTCTAGTTTAGTTTAGCTTATGTTAATTTAGTCTAGTCTAGTTTGGGTTAGTCTAGTCTAGTCTAGTCTGGTCTAGTCTAGTTTAGTCTAGTCTGGTCTAGTTTAGGTTAGTTTAGTCTAGTTTAGCTGAAGTTAGTTTAGTCTAGTTTAGGTTAGTCTAGTCTAGGTTAGTCTAGTTTATTCTAGTCTAGTTTAGGTTAGTTTAGTCTAGTCTGGTATGGTTGCGTTAAATCTAGTCTAGGTTAGTTTTGTTTAGTCTAGTCTAATCTAGTCTGGTATGATTGAGTTAAGTCTAGTTTAGTCTAGTCTAGTCTGGTATGGTTGCGTTAAATCTAGTCTAGGTTAGATTAGTTTAGTCTAATCTAATCTAGTCTGGTATGATTGAGTTAAGTCTAGTTTAGTCTAGTTTAGGTTCTGTTCTGGTTAGTCTGTGGGTCTACTCACCATCATCCTCCACCAGTCCTACAGTAACCGGTTCGGACTCGGCGCTCGGCTCTCCCACCCCGTAGATGTTCACCGCCCGGACACGAAACTTATACTGACGTTCTGGGAGAAGGTTCTAGAGACGGACAGAAACTTTATTGACAACTGGACAGACTCCTTAGTGACTGAGAGGGGAGATGCCACACTCAAATATCTTGTAACATATTAAAGGGAAACTTTGACATTTTGAGTTGTGCTTGATTTTTCTTCACACTGAAGAGAATCCCTGTTTCCCTTAAATGGCTTAGGAACATTTTTATCATTCCTCATTTGAACTAAGAGACACTTCAGGCTGACTGGCGAAGACAAACAACCAACTAAGGGATGCATTTATTTAGTTTGTGGTGGAGCTCATGCAGCTGCAGGCGTAAAGAGTGCTGGTTCAGATCGACTAACCTGGGCAGCATTTTGAGCTTGGACATGTAGTAGAGGCTTGGCAGGAGAGTTTTAGAGCCTTTCACCAAGTTAATATGATGAAGGGCATCACTCCCATCAAACCAAAACTACATTATTGCAGAATATTTAACACCCAGAGGAAACACAACTTAACTTCTCACCCTGAGAAAACCACGACTGGTTATTTTATCCAGTCACAAGAGGAAAAGAAAGAAAATAAGGAATAGAAGAAATAAGAAATAAGAAACAAGAGAGAGAGCGTTTCATTGGAGAATTACTCTTTCAAATGCCAGAGGATGAGATTACAATTATAGATTGAAGTCATGTTATGTAAGGGTTAGACAGACGGGTCCTATGACCTCAGAGAGACAGACGGGTCCTATGACCTCAGAGAGACAGACGGGTTCTATGACCTCAGAGAGACAGACGGGTCCTATAACCTCAGAGAGACAGACGGGTCCTATAACCTGAGAGACAGACGGGTCCTATAACCTGAGAGACAGACGGGTCCTATGACCTCAGAGAGACAGATGGGTCCTATAACCTCAGAGAGACAGACGGGTCCTATGACCTCAGAGAGACAGACGGGTCCTATGACCTCAGAGAGACAGACAGGTCTTATAACCTGAGAGACAGACGGGTCCTATGACCTGAGAGACAGACGGGTCCTATGACCTGAGAGACCGACGGGTCCTATAACCTCAGAGAGACAGACGGGTCCTATAACCTGAGAGACAGACGGGTCCTATAACCTGAGAGACAGACGGGTCCTATGACCTGAGAGACAGACGGGTCCTATGACCTGAGAGACAGACAGGTCCTATAACCTCAGAGAGACAGACGGGTCCTATGACCTGAGAGACAGACGGGTCCTATAACCTGAGAGACAGACGGGTCCTATGACCTGAGAGACAGACGGGTCCTATGACCTCAGAGAGACAGACGGGTCCTATGACCTGAGAGACAGACAGGTCCTCTGACCTCAGAGAGACAGACGGGTCCTATGACCTGAGAGACAGACGGGTCCTATGACCTGAGAGACCGACGGGTCCTATGACCTCAGAGACAGACGGGTCCTCTGACCTCAGAGAGACAGACGGGTCCTATGACCTGAGAGACAGACGGGTCCTATAACCTCAGAGAGACAGACGGGTCCTATAACCTGAGAGACAGACGGGTCCTATGACCTCAGAGACAGACGGGTCCTCTGGCCTCAGAGAGACAGACGGGTCCTATGACCTGAGAGACAGACGGGTCCTATGACCTGAGAGACAGACGGGTCCTATGACCTCAGAGAGACAGACGGGTCCTATGACCTGAGAGACAGACGGGTCCTATAACCTCAGAGACAGACGGGTCCTCTGACCTCAGAGAGACAGACGGGTCCTATGACCTCAGAGAGACAGACGGGTCCTATGACCTGAGAGACAGACGGGTCCTATAACCTGAGAGACAGACGGGTCCTATAACCTGAGAGACAGACGGGTCCTATGACCTGAGAGACAGACGGGTCCTATGACCTGAGAGACCGACGGGTCCTATAACCTCAGAGAGACAGACGGGTCCTATAACCTGAGAGACAGACGGGTCCTATGACCTGAGAGACAGACGGGTCCTATAACCTCAGAGAGACAGACGGGTCCTATGACCTGAGAGACAGACGGGTCCTATAACCTGAGAGACAGACGGGTCCTATGACCTGAGAGACAGACAGGTCCTCTGACCTCAGAGAGACAGACGGGTCCTATGACCTGAGAGACAGACGGGTCCTATGACCTGAGAGACAGACGGGTCCTATGACCTCAGAGACAGACGGGTCCTCTGACCTCAGAGAGACAGACGGGTCCTATGACCTGAGAGACAGACGGGTCCTATAACCTGAGAGACAGACGGGTCCTCTGACCTCAGAGAGACAGACAGGTCCTCTGACCTCAGAGAGACAGACGGGTCCTATGACCTGAGAGACAGACGGGTCCTATGACCTCAGAGAGACAGACAGGTCCTCTGACCTCAGAGAGACAGACGGGTCCTATGACCTGAGAGACAGACAGGTCCTATAACCTCAGAGAGACAGACGGGTCCTATGACCTGAGAGACAGACGGGTCCTATAACCTGAGAGACAGACGGGTCCTATGACCTGAGAGGAGAGACAGACGGGTCCTATGACCTCAGAGAGACAGACGGGTCCTATGACCTGAGAGACAGACAGGTCCTCTGACCTCAGAGAGACAGACGGGTCCTATGACCTGAGAGACAGACGGGTCCTATAACCTGAGAGACAGACGGGTCCTATGACCTGAGAGACAGACGGGTCCTATGACCTGAGAGACCGACGGGTCCTCTGACCTCAGAGAGACAGATGGGTCCTATGACCTCAGAGACAGACGGGTCCTCTGACCTCAGAGAGACAGACGGGTCCTATGACCTGAGAGACAGACGGGTCCTATAACCTCAGAGAGACAGACGGGTCCTATGACCTGAGAGACAGACGGGTCCTATGACCTGAGAGACCGACGGGTCCTATGACCTCAGAGACAGACGGGTCCTCTGACCTCAGAGAGACAGACGGGTCCTATGACCTGAGAGACAGACGGGGTCCTATAACCTCAGAGAGACAGACGGGTCCTATAACCTGAGAGACAGACGGGTCCTATGACCTCAGAGACAGACGGGTCCTCTGGCCTCAGAGAGACAGACGGGTCCTATGACCTGAGAGACAGACGGGTCCTATGACCTCAGAGAGACAGACGGGTCCTATGACCTGAGAGACAGACGGGTCCTATGACCTGAGAGACCGACGGGTCCTATAACCTCAGAGAGACAGACGGGTCCTATAACCTGAGAGACAGACAGGTCCTATAACCTGAGAGACAGACGGGTCCTATGACCTGAGAGACAGACAGGTCCTATAACCTCAGAGAGACAGACGGGTCCTATGACCTGAGAGACAGACGGGTCCTATAACCTGAGAGACAGACGGGTCCTATGACCTGAGAGACAGACAGGTCCTCTGACCTCAGAGAGACAGACGGGTCCTATGACCTGAGAGACAGACGGGTCCTATGACCTGAGAGACCGACGGGTCCTATGACCTCAGAGACAGACGGGTCCTCTGACCTCAGAGAGACAGACGGGTCCTATGACCTGAGAGACAGACGGGTCCTATAACCTCAGAGAGACAGACGGGTCCTATAACCTGAGAGACAGACGGGTCCTATGACCTCAGAGACAGACGGGTCCTCTGGCCTCAGAGAGACAGACGGGTCCTATGACCTGAGAGACAGACGGGTCCTATGACCTCAGAGAGACAGACGGGTCCTATGACCTGAGAGACAGACGGGTCCTATAACCTCAGAGACAGACGGGTCCTCTGACCTCAGAGAGACAGACTGGTCCTATGACCTGAGAGACAGACGGGTCCTATGACCTGAGAGACCGACGGGTCCTCTGACCTCAGAGAGACAGATGGGTCCTATAACCTGAGAGACAGACGGGTCCTATGACCTCAGAGAGACAGACGGGTCCTATAACCGCAGAGAGACAGATGGGTCCTATAACCTGAGAGACAGACGGGTCCTATGACCTCAGAGAGACAGACGGGTCCTATGACCTAAGAGACAGACGGGTCCTATGACCTGAGAGACAGACGGGTCCTATGACCTCAGAGAGACAGACGGGTCCTATGACCTGAGAGACAGACGGGTCCTATAACCTGAGAGACAGACGGGTCCTATAACCTGAGAGACAGACGGGTCCTATGACCTGAGAGACAGACGGGTCCTATGACCTGAGAGACCGACGGGTCCTATAACCTCAGAGAGCCAGACGGGTCCTATAACCTGAGAGACAGACGGGTCCTATAACCTGAGAGACCGACGGGTCCTCTGACCTCAGAGAGACAGACGGGTCCTATGACCTGAGAGACAGACGGGTCCTATGACCTCAGAGAGCCAGACGGGTCCTATAACCTGAGAGACAGACGGGTCCTATAACCTGAGAGACAGACGGGTCCTATGACCTGAGAGACAGACGGGTCCTATGACCTGAGAGACAGACAGGTCCTATAACCTCAGAGAGACAGACGGGTCCTATGACCTGAGAGACAGACGGGTCCTATAACCTGAGAGACAGACGGGTCCTATGACCTGAGAGGAGAGACAGACAGGTCCTATAACCTCAGAGAGACAGACGGGTCCTATGACCTGAGAGACAGACGGGTCCTATGACCTGAGAGACAGACGGGTCCTATGACCTGAGAGACAGACGGGTCCTACCTGGACGTTGTAGGAGGTGCTGTTGCAGGACACCAGGTGTTTCCACTGCGGCTCCACAGAGTCCCAGAGCTCCAGGTTGTAGGACTGGACGGCGCTGCCTCCGTCGTAGGTGGGGCCGTACCACGACAGGGTCAGGGTGGAGCGCCGCACGTCCGACGCCGCAGGGACCTTGGCTGGGGGGTCGGGCTTGTCTGGAGGGAGGGGATCAATAGGGATCATTGATTGATTGATTGATTGTTGGGGGGAGTTTAACACCACTTGTTACAGTTGCATGTATTCATTTCACACACACACACACACACACACACACACACACACACACTGGTATCGTTGGCTATCGTTGGGTATCTTCAGGTATATGACTATTTTCTATTTTTGTGTGTGTGAGTGTGTGTGTTGTTGATGTTAGTGTGTGTTAGGGTGTGTGTGTGTGTGAGTGTGTGTGTGTGTTGTTGATGTTAGTAAACCAAAGTCTTCAGAGGCTGAGCTGTCCCTGCTCTTCTGGGATTAGATTACCACTCTGTAATCCAGGAGGCAGTACAATCTGACCTGGGTTCAGCCGTTAGACTGGACAGACACACAGTCCACCAGTGTGTGAGAGAATATGCCAGTGTGTGTGTGTAAATGTGTATGTAAGTGTGTATGTGTGTGTGTGTGTGTGTGTGTGTGTGTGTGACAGTGTGCATGTGCATGTATAAGAAGGATGGAGTGTGTGAGAGAAGAGAAAAACACAGAGACCACACACCATTTGTTTGGGTATGTGCATGTATGTATGTATATATGTGTGTGTGTGTGTGTGTGTGTGTGTGTGTGTGTGTGTGTGTGTGTGTGTGTCAGGGTACAGTTGATTCACTGTTTGTCTCTCAACAGCCTCTGCTTGCCAAACTGTAACAGGCAACCCCAGTTTAATCCCACCCAGCTGCCTCATAAAGACCAAACGCACCCAAACAAACGCACCCGGCCCGGCCGAGCCGAGCAGTGTGGAGGTCAAGACAATGTCAGCCATGTTTATCCTCATGTGTTATTATCTGTCTATCCTCATTAGACAGTTGAATTGGTATAAAACAACACCTAGTGGTCAGGATATTCCACTGAGTTCAAATGAAAAGAGAACAACCCTGTTCGGAGCCAAAGCACAAGCACGTCATAAATAGAAGGACTTCTACCAGGTTTTCCAGTTTCACCAACAACCTGCTACTAACCATCTGATCCATCATGATAGTTAATAACGTGTCAGTAGAACCAGTTGACTGTCTGAACCAGGTTGTTGTGGTGTGTCTGTAGATCATCCAGTAACGTTCTCAGTAAAAGTGATCAGTGTGATCAGGTAGATTTGTCTCCAAATGTAGGTTACTGTGACTCAGTAAACTGTCTTGTCTTTAGCCCTAGTCTCTACTCCAAAACACTCTGAGTTGGAGCTGGAGAAGAGTCAGCTAGTTCACCTGAACTAACTGGTAGCTAGCTAACTAGTTACTGTTAACATGGGACTACTAGCCACTGCTAACGCTAGCTTCTACTAGATATGTTAGCTAGTGTGCTAACCAGATGTGTTAACAACAAGACAGTGATGGTTAGCTGACCAGATACTATGGTTAGCTAGCTAACAAGCTACATGATCTAAACACTAAATCAATCAGATGGATCAGTGATGAAATGATCAGTTCAGTAGAAACAGACAGAAATTAACCATGAAGATTCAATTCTGTTGAGACGGAAACACAATCAGCTGATCACAGCTGAGGATCCAACATGGCCACCAGAGGGGGCGGGGCTACAACTCCCATAGAGCCACAACTGTATTTCTTAGGTTCTAATAGTATTATATACTAGATGATGATCTGGGATCTGTGGAGGAAGTGAACAACTAGAGACTGGTTGTACTGGTCAGCTCTTCTGTCTGATCTCCTGACTTCAAAAAGCCAAAGACACACTTACTACTGTACTGCAGCCTTAAAACAAGACTATGTGTGTGTGTGTGTGTGTGTGTGTGTGTGGTTAACAGTATCTAGTGTTTACAGACCGCAGTGGCGTTTATGGTTTCACCGGCATTACTACACACACACACACACACACACAGGAAGAGAGAGAGACAAATCACTGCCTTATAAGGCCATCATATTGTAGCACACCGCCTGCACACACACAGTCAAGCATGCTCTAACATACACATATCTGCAAGGGTGCACTGAACGCACACACATACACACACACACACACACACACACACACACACACACACACACACACACACATTGCTCTATTAGCACTGGGATCAACAGGCTGGTCTCCATCAGCTGATCTGTCAGTTTGGTTAGAGAACATCATCATCATATTAACAGACTACAAACCCGACTGACTAGACTAACTAGATTAACTAGACTAACCTGACTGACTAAACTAACCAGACTAACTAGACTAACCTGACTCACTAGACTAACTAGACTAACCCGGCTAACTAGACTGACTAGACAAACCCAACTAACTAGATTAACCTGACTAACTCGACTAACCTGACTCACTAGACTAACCCGGCTAACTAGACAAACCCAACTAACTAGATTAACCTGACTAACTAGACTAACCTTACTAACTGAACTAACCTGACTCACTAGATTAACCAGACTAACTAGACTAACCTGACTAACCTGACTAATCAACTAACTAGACTAACCTGACTCACTGACTGACTAGACTAACTAGATTAACTAGCCTAACTAGCCTAACTAGACTAGGGTTGAGATATTATGATATGTTGCTTCTATTTTGTAGTTTCCTATAACATCTAAAACCTGATTGGTTGATTCGTCTGTTTTCCTGTGAAGATCACCAGGAACCTGCAAGGGCCAGTTCCTCCACCTGATCCAGGTCTTACCGACGATGGTGAGGTTGAGTGCCGCCTGGCGGAGGCCGTAGATGTTCCTCAGCTCCACAGTGTAGCAGCCACAGTGCTCCTGCTGACCGTTGGAGATGGTCAGTTTACTGCTGCTGTCGCTGCTGTCGATGGTGACGTCACCGCAGCCCTCCTGGATCTGAGAGGCCACAGCAGACCAGAAACTACTGAGGATTGAAACGATCACCAGATCCTAGCTGATCCTTCACATCCCTATCAATGACTCTGACCAGCTTCCCTCTGTGAAGACCTAGTGTGTGTTATGGTGTAATGTGTGATCTAATGAAGGGGTTGGTGTTTTGTCTTGTCCTGTTCAGTGTGTTTTCAGGATGATGTTTTACTGTCCTGACTAACTAACCTATCTGTCCTGTACTGTCTCTACCGGTGGTCCTTCAACCTGAAGCTGTTCTGTCTGTTGTTCTGTTGATCTGAGCTCCGGTGAAGAATAACACAAATGGACAATCCAGTTTCTATCTACATTGAGAAGCTCAGCGTCCCTTCACGTTTTCATTTCATGCCCTCGACATTTCAAAGGTTTGCGTATCAATCTGTAAGTTGGTGATGATTCCTGATCGACTCATTGATCAGAACCAACCAGTCAGTCTTACTGGTTTCCTGAACTTCAGCCAGCTGCAGCTGATGGGAGGAGCTCCGGAGAACCTGCAGAGGATCTCCACCTTCTCTCCAGCCAGGATCTTCATGTCTTCTGGAAACTGCAGGATCTGAGGGGGCAGGGCTGGACGGGGAAGACAAATCAATAATCAATAAGCATTAATCAGCCTGCAGGATCTGAGGGGGCACTCACATGTATTGTCTCTCTGTCCTGTGTGTGTGTGTGTGTGTGTGTGTGTGTGTGTGTGTGTGTGTGTGTGTGTGTGTGTGTGTGAGACAGGCATGTCTATAGCTACTGTTGTGGATTAATCTGGGACTGGAGTGGTCTGGCAGGGAACACAACTTTCCACACACACACACACACACACACACACACACACACACATTAAGCTCGGTGCAGTGTGTTGGAGCACAGCTCTGACAGCTGCAGGGTTGGGTTGCCAGAACGGCTGGATATCAGCTTCTCAGAAGACAGCTTGGTTTACACTGTACAGCAATGAGAGGGGGGATAAAGGACTTCTATATCTGGCAACCCACAGGCTGCAGTGAGACTGAGACCAGGCTGGGCTTAACTCTGACCTGTCTCACCTCAGACCAGCAACCGGAGCCCAGAGAGGGCCAGGGGCCAGATGATAATGTCTCCTTGGTCAACTCATTTGGTCAACTCACAGTAGAGAGACCCCCCTAAACCACAACAGCCAGGGTGAAGTCCTCATGTTGGAAGTGTCCTTGAGCAAGACACTGAAGGCTGGTGAGGAAGAGTGTGAGGAAGAGTTCACTAACTGACTCCTGTGTCTTTACGTCTGTCATGGTCCAACAGATGGAAATTATATAGAAACCTCATTATTTTGCCCACATAATATGTATTTGTAGGCGGGGCTATTACTAGAGCACATGTCAGATCCCTTGGCAGTGCAACCTTAATGACTCTGAACTTGAATCCCTACTAGCTTCAGGGTGCTGTTCTGTAACTGTCCTCTGACCTCTGACCCCCTGTCCTCTGACCTCTGACCTTTCCCTACAGGGAGATGTAGAGGACTTTATTTTATTATAACTTATATATATATTATATAAATTCAAAATAAAATATAAAAAATGAATAAAACGTAATTCTGGGCGTCCTGGTGGATCAGTGGTCTAACGCACGTCATGTAACCGGGTTCAGGTTCCAATCCGCACAATCCTTCCTGCCGCTCTACTTTCACTTTCTAAAAATAATTTCTGAACTACAAATATTACTATATTATTATTATTATTATTATTATTATTATTATAGTGGAGGTAGAGAACAGATAGAGAACAGAAAGGTCTAGTGGAGGTAGAGAACAGGTAGAGAACAGAAAGGTCTAGTGGAGGTAGAGAACAGATAGAGAACAGAAAGGTCTAGTGGAGGTAGAGAACAGGTAGAGAACAGAAAGGTCTAGTGGAGGTAGAGAACAGGAAGAGAACAGAAAGGTCTAGTGGAGGTAGAGAACAGGTAGAGAACAGAAAGGTCTAGTGGAGGTAGAGAACAGGTAGAGAACAGAAAGGTCTAGTGGAGGTAGAGAACAGGAAGAGAACAGAATGGTCTAGTGGAGGTAGAGAACAGGTAGAGAACAGAAAGGTCTAGTGGAGGTAGAGAACAGGTAGAGAACAGAAAGGTCTAGTGGAGGTAGAGAACAGGTAGAGAACAGAAAGAGAACAGAAAGGTCTAGTGGAGGTAGAGAACAGGTAGAGAACAGAAAGGTCTAGTGGAGGTAGAGAACAGGTAGAGAACAGAAAGGTCTAGTGGAGGTAGAGAACAGGTAGAGAACAGATAGAGAACAGAAAGGTCTAGTGGAGGTAGAGAACAGGTAGAGAACAGAAAGGTCTAGTGGAGGTAGAGAACAGGCAGAGAACAGAAAGGTCTAGTGGAGGTAGAGAACAGGTAGAGAACAGAAAGGTCTAGTGGAGGTAGAGAACAGGTAGAGAACAGAAAGGTCTAGTGGAGGTAGAGAACAGGTAGAGAACAGAAAGGTCTAGTGGAGGTAGAGAACAGGTAGAGAACAGATAGAGAACAGAAAGGTCTAGTGGAGGTAGAGAACAGGTAGAGAACAGAAAGGTCTAGTGGAGGTAGAGAACAGGTAGAGAACAGATAGAGAACAGAAAGGTCTAGTGGAGGTAGAGAACAGGTAGAGAACAGAAAGGTCTAGTGGAGGTAGAGAACAGGTAGAGAACTCACCCTGCTTTGGAGGAGTCTTTGTGGGCTTCTTTATTCTGGCCTCACCTGGTGGAGACAGAACAAGTCATGAAGCATCATCGTCATCATCATCATCATCATCATCATCATCACCATCATCATCATCACCATCCATAAAGGCTCACAATGAAATCAGGTAAGGGTTCAGTGTTTTGCTCAAGGACAAGGTTGCTGTGGGAATCAAACCTGTGACCTTTCAATCACGGGACAGTTACTAGACTGTTAGGGGGGACACGCCCCCATGTTGGAGGAGTTACCGGTGGTTAGGGGGGACACGCCCCCATGTTGGAGGAGTTACCGATGGTTAGGGGGGACACTCCCCCATGTTGGAGGAGTTACCGATGACTAGGGGGGACACGCCTCCATGTTGGAGGAGTTACCGGTTGTTAGGGGGGACACGCCCCCATGTTGGAGGAGTTACCGATGGTTAGGGGGGGACACGCCCCCATGTTGGAGGAGTTAACGATGGTTAGGGGGGACACGCCCCCATGTTGGAGGAGTTACCGGTGGTTAGGGGGGACAGGACAGACAGGAGTTACCGGTGGTTAGGGGGGACACGCCCCCATGTTGGAGGAGTTACCGATGGTTAGGGGGGACAGGACAGACAGGAGTTACCGGTGGTTAGGGGGGACACGCCCCCATGTTGGAGGAGTTACCGGTGGTTAGGGGGGACACGCCCCCATGTTGGAGGAGTTACCGATGGTTAGGGGGGACACGCCCCCATGTTAGAGGAGTTACCGATGGTTAGGGGGGACACGCCCCCATGTTGGAGGAGTTACCGGTGGTTAGGGGGGACAGGACAGACAGGAGTTACCGGTGGTTAGGGGGGACACGCCCCCATGTTGGAGGAGTTACCGATGGTTAGGGGGGACAGGACAGACAGGAGTTACCGGTGGTTAGGGGGGACACGCCCCCATGTTGGAGGAGTTACCAGTGGTTAGGGGGGACACGCCCCCATGTTGGAGGAGTTACCGATGGTTAGGGGGGACACGCCCCCATGTTAGAGGAGTTACCGGTGGTTAGGGGGGACACGTCCCCATGTTGGAGGAGTTACCGATGGTTAGGGGGGACACGCCCCCATGTTGGAGGAGTTACCGATGGTTAGGGGGGACACGCCCCCATGTTGGAGGAGTTACCGGTGGTTAGGGGGGACACGCCCCCATGTTGGAGGAGTTACCGATGGTTAGGGGGGACACGCCCCCATGTTGGAGGAGTTAACGATGGTTAGGGGGGACACGCCCCCATGTTGGAGGAGTTACCGGTGGTTAGGGGGGACAGGACAGACAGGAGTTACCGGTGGTTAGGGGGGACACGCCCCCATGTTGGAGGAGTTACCGATGGTTAGGGGGGACAGGACAGACAGGAGTTACCGGTGGTTAGGGGGGACACGCCCCCATGTTGGAGGAGTTACCGGTGGTTAGGGGGGACACGCCCCCATGTTGGAGGAGTTACCGATGGTTAGGGGGGACACGCCCCCATGTTAGAGGAGTTACCGATGGTTAGGGGGGACACGCCCCCATGTTGGAGGAGTTACCGGTGGTTAGGGGGGACAGGACAGACAGGAGTTACCGGTGGTTAGGGGGGACACGCCCCCATGTTGGAGGAGTTACCGATGGTTAGGGGGGACAGGACAGACAGGAGTTACCGGTGGTTAGGGGGGACACGCCCCCATGTTGGAGGAGTTACGATGGTTAGGGGGGACACGCCCCCATGTTGGAGGAGTTACCGATGGTTAGGGGGGACACGCCCCCATGTTGGAGGAGTTACCGATGGTTAGGGGGGACACGCCCCCATGTTAGAGTTTTTTAACAGTAGAAATGTAAACAACTGCACGCTGCAGTGCGTTATCTGTTACAGGCTGTAATGCTGGTTGTATTTTTGTTGACATGTCAAATTACAGTCAAAGTAACACTATGATAGAATCTCTTAAATAACAGTAAAGGGCTGGTGAATTTTTACAGGATATTGTCTGTTTTTTGTTTTGTTTTACAGTGCAGAGAGGGAGACAGCAACATGTACAGAGAGACAGAGAGAGAGAGACAGGCAGACAGAGAGAGAGAGAGAGACACAGACAGACAGACAGACAGACAGACACCATCCCATGGATGGAGAGCATCCCATCTCTCCGTCTCTGTTGACCATATATGGGCATTCTAAAAATAGTTCCCTGAGGATCCAGGAAATAGTTCCTGGTGTTATTTATTTATTCTGACGACCATCACAGAAAAAGAAACTGAAACAGAGAGAAGGAGGGATGAGGGAGAGAGAGAGAGAGAGAGAGAGAGGAAGAGAGAGAGAGTATCTTCATGTTCATAATCCTGATTTGTCTTCCTTTCTGCGTGGAGAAATCTCCCTCCTTCCCTCACCCCTTCCCTCCATTCCTCCCTCCTTTCCTCCCTCCCTCCCTCTTTTCCACCATTTCTGGAAAGAAAACATCTCATTTTTCCAATACAGAACTATTCCTGCTCTGTTCAGATCTGGAGCTCGATACTGAGCACCACTAATCCTCTGATCTGGATCCAGTTAAACCAGCCGACATCCTGCCGGACCGGAGGGAAGCAGGGACTCTGACAAAATGATTCCTAGCACAAATGTAAACCAAATCATGTTTCTCTTTAAAGGACTGGACTCTACAGAGTGATCTACAGTGATCTGCAGTGATCTGCAGTGATCTGCAGTGATCTACAGTGATCTACAGTGCCACTAGAAACTTATTCAGATAAATATCTGAAAGAAAAATAGAAATAGAAATAGAAATAATAGAAAAAATAGACAGTCTTACTGTCTGGACTCATCAGGCACAAGATCACTTATCAAATTATTCATGACCCCCAAACTCTGAACCATGACCCCTATATGTGAGATAAAGACAGGACTAGAAGGGCTAGTGATGTAATCACCCTCTCGGCCAATCAGTAACAAGATCTACAAATGTGAAATAGATCAACTCTGCTATGGAAGAATTGTAAGGTCATTTTTATTTTCTTCTTTTTGGCATTTATGTCTTGTAGCAACAGATAATAATAAATGGTCAACATGTAATAAAACGACCCTGTAAATGGAATGAAACACAAATAAAACCTGGAATGTGATGAGAAGTTTGATTGTGACATCATCAGTTTAAATGTCTCAGCTGCTGGTTAGTGTAATTATTAACAGGTTTTATTACATTTTTGCAATTTACGTTTTTTACAAGTTATTGCATTATCAGTTTCTATGTGGCTCCATATTGGCTCCATGAGAGAATGGGGGGGGGGGGGGGGAGGGGGGGCTACAGAGTATGAGAGCCATAATAAATACAGAGTTAGTGCTGTCGGCCTGAATGTGCTATAATGAAGGATTGAGTGCAGCTATTTAACAGCATATCATGGTATCACAATCCAGTCACTCACACACACACACACACACACACGCACACGCACACCTAGGGCGAGCCATCATCATGTCTGAGGCCAACATGATGTATAGTCAACACATCATCACATCCACGCTGGGTCGACACCAACTATCTGCTGGCGGCTAAAGGAGCGCTTGATTTGTCTATCCCAGCATGCCAAGTGGACGGGCACGTTACACAGTGTGCACAACGGCACTCTACAGACAGAATACTACAGACATACAGACAGAATACTACAGACATATAGACAGAATACTACAGACAGAATACTACAGACATAAAGACAGAATACAACAGACAGAATACTACAGACATATAGACAGAATACAACAGACAGAATACTACAGACATATAGACAGAATACTACAGACAGAATACTACAGACATAAAGACAGAATACAACAGACAAAATACTACAGACATAAAGACATACAGAATACTACAGACAGAATACTACAGACATAAAGACATACAGAATACTACAGACAGAATACTACAGACATATAGGCTCAGCTCCATGACACACACAGGAGACGAACAGGTCACTCTAACAGGTCATTCTTCTGAGCTTGACAGAACATGACGGAGCATGACGGAACATGACGGAACATGACGGAGTATGACGGAGCATGACGGAACATGACGGAGCATGACGGAACATGACGGAGTATGACGGAGCATGACGGAGCATGACGGAACATGACGGAACACGATGGAACATCTTTACTTAATCTGCTGTAATTTTACAGTTAATCTAATATAATCTAATATATATTTTATATTGGATATTTCATCATCAGTCTGAAAGTAACAATCCCTCTGACATCACAGAGGTCATGACCTCTGACCAGTCAGTCAGCCAACTATTCACTCAACTAGTCAGTCAGTATGGCGACTAATCGGTGACTTAACTAGTCAGTCAGTCAGCCACCACACTCACCCAGTCAACTCGCCAACCAGTCAGGCAGATATTTAGTCAGTGTGCCAGATAACCAACTAGCCAGTTAGCTACCCATTACACCAGTCAGCCCGCAAACTAGTCAACCATTAAACCAGTCAGTCATCCAACTAGTCAACCATTAAACCAGTCAGTCATCCAACTAGTCAACCATTACACCAGTCAGTCAGCCAACTAGTCAACCTTTAATCCAGTCAGTCCGCCAACTAGTCAACCACTACACCAGTCAGTCCGCCAACTAGTCAACCACTACATCAGTCAGTCAGCCAACTAGTTAACCATTAAACCAGTGAGTCAACCAACTAGTCAACCATTACACCAGTCAAACAAACAGCCAGTGGCTCCTCCAGGTTGCTAACCAGGCAGCCAGTCAGCATGTCTGCTGCCACGTTGCTGCCACAGCATTAAATCCAAAAAAGGATGCACAGTACATGTACAACACACACACACACACACACACACACACACACACACAGTTGGTAGGAAGGCTTTAGATAGATCATAAAGATAAGAGCATATTTTCCACTGGAGGAACAAAAAACATTAAAGCTTTACTGCCTGGGCTGAAGGGTCCATGCTGCTGGGGGCTGGTGCATGTTGTATGTATGTTGTATGTATGTTGTATGCATGTTGTATGTATGTTGTATGTATGTTGTATGCATGTTGTATATATGTTGTATGTATGTTGTATGTATGTTGTATGTATGTTGTATGCATGTTGTATGTATGTTGTATGCATGTTGTATGCATGTTGTATGTATGTTGTATGCATGTTGTATGTATGTTGTATGTATGTTGTATGTATGTTGTATGCATGTTGTATGTATGTTGTATGTATGTTGTATGCATGTTGTATGTATGTTGTATGTTGTATGTATGTTGTATGTATGTTGTATGTATGGTGTATGCATGTTGTATGTATGTTGTATGTATGTTGTATGCATGTTGTATGTATGTTGTATGTATGTTGTATGCATGTTGTATGTATGTTGTATGTATGTTATATGCATGTTGTATGTATGTTGTATGTATGTTGTATGTATGTTGTATGCATGTTGTATGTATGTTGTATGTATGTTGTATGTATGTTGTATGCATGTTGTATGTATGTTGTATGTATGTTGTATGTATGTTGTATGTATGTTGTATGTCGTATGATCTACAGCAGGGATCAGCAACTGGCGGCCCAGGGAAAAAACATCTGGCCCACCAGTAGTTTCCTGTTATTGTAATGAAGATTTTGATTTCGACTGTATGTTCACTTAAAAGTATTCCTCTACAGCGTTTTGGTAATCAGCTCCCCCTTCTTCCCGTTTGGTTCCTTCCTGTTGTTCACGAACCGGTGCTGAGTGAGCACTGCATGGAACCAGCTGACCTTAAGAACCGGCGTTTCCACCAATCTAGAGCCGAATCACTCACTGTTTCAATATTATCTTGTAAAATTAAAAGACATGTGTAGCGACTCGCTGAGACCGGGCCGCCACAGAGACGGACGCTGGAAAAATCACTTCAACATGTTGATCCTCTTCAGGAAAGACAAAGACGCCAAGGAGGGGGAGGGGGGACAGGAAGCAATAGGGCTTATGGGAAATGTAGTCTTAATGTGGAGAAACACTAGTAACAATACCACTGCTACCAGTCGTCTGGTCTTACTGGTTTACAGTCATTAGACCAGGTAGAACTAGTGATCTGGTGGTAACATGAGACACAGCAGCTTTAAAACAGCAATGTCCAAAGTGTACTTTTCCTGTGTGTGTGTGAGTGTGTGTGTGTGTGTGTGTGTGTGTGTGTGTGACACAGCAGAGCAGTGGGAACCAGTGATCCCACGCTGCAGCTCCTTATTGGGACAAAAGGAAAGAGGCTGCTGCATATTTTGGAAACTCACTCTCTGAGGTCGGAGTCGCCTTCTTCAACTTCTTGTCAGCTGGAGAGTCCTCTGTCGGGTCTGGTGGGCGAGAGACAGACAGAGAAAGAGAGAGAGAGAGAGAGAGAGAGAGAGAGAGATCATAAGAATTAAATTGTATCTATTAAATTATAAATCTATTAAAATACATCTTGAGGAGAGGAGAGGAGAGGAGAGGAAAGGAAAGGAAAGGAAAGGAAAGGAGAGGAAATGAGAGGAGAGGAGCGAGGAGAGAGAAGAGGAGAGGAGAGAGGAGAATAGGAGAGGGGAGAGGAGATAGGAGATAGGAGAGGAGAGAGGAGAGAGGAGAGGAGGAGAGGAGAGAGGGAGGTATTTGGGTTCAGGTCTAATCTGTGTTGATTCATTCTAATTACAGGAAACTCCAAGTAGATTGGGACTAGCAAAGGATTCTGGGAACTCGGAGGAAGGAGGGGAAGAAGAGGAGGAAGGGAGGGAGGAAGAGGAGGAGGAGGAAGGGAGGGAGGAAGAGGAGGAGGCACTGTATGTATATATGTACTGTATATATAGATAGATAGATAGATAAATAGATAGATAGATATAGTATAGATTTATAGATAGATATTGATAGATATACAGATTGATAGGTATAGTAGGTATATATATATAGGTATATAGTATAGGTATAGTAGGTATATATATATAGGTATATAGTATAGGTATAGTAGGTATATATATATAGGTATATAGTATAGGTATAGTAGTATATATATATATAGGTATATAGTATAGGTATAGTAGGTATATATATATATAGGTATATAGTATAGGTATAGTATATATATATAGGTATATAGTATAGGTATAGTAGGTATATATAGGTATATAGTATAGGTATAGTATATATATATAGGTATATAGTATAGGTATAGTATAGTATATATAGTATAGTCAGGTGCTTACCGTCCACCAGCACCATACAGGAACATTCAGCTTTGCCTGCTGAGTTCTCAGCTCTACATCTATACTGGCCCTCGTCCTCTGGTAGGGCTTTGTCTATGGTCAGAGAGCAGAGGCCACCTGGACACAACAATACTCTGTTAGTAGATATCAGTTATATATCAGTTATCAGTTACTGATAGATATCAGTTATACTCATTTGGATTTGTTGTGTTGGATTTTGTATTGTATTGTATTTTTGTATATTTGTAGTAACCTTTTTTATACAGTTTGTTGCCCTTAAAGTTGTGATGTGTGCCTCTCTCTTGTCTTGTACTGCTGCAAACTGTCTATCTATCTATCTATCTATCTATCTATCTATCTATCTATCTATCTATCTATCTATCTATCTATCCATCCATCCATCCATCCATCCATCCATCCATCCATCCATCTATCTATTTATCTATCTATCTAATCTGTGGTGTTCAATATAGTTAGTTATTTAGTAGACCAAAGATGGCAGCCAGAAAATGTAGCTATTACAGAGCAACAACAGCCACACTAGAAGATGTAGAGCACATACTGTATGAAATAGTATAGTGAGTCAAAGATGATAAATGGAAACATGAAACAATATGTACAATATGAAAATATATGAAAATATGAGAATACCCTGAACACAAAATATCAGAAATGAGAAGATCCATTCTACTATCAGACATGTTCTCCATGGTGGTGTCGCTGCTCTACAGATGGGTTTGAGATGATTTTGGTGCCAATCCTCTCGTCAGATGTTGGGTCATGTGTCCAATGGGCCAAATGGACTCTTCCTAGAAACACTTCCTGTAGCCAGTGTGGTTAAAAAACCACACAATAAAATAAATAGAAGCTGTAACCATATTTACCCCTTCGTCTGATGGCCTGTTACCCTGCTCTTGGACTCCTAAAGCCACCGGGCTTTTCTAGTGCTAACACAGTTATTGTCAGCTTGGTAGTAGTTAATTTACAGCTACAGCATCTCTGCTGGTTTTTAACTTTTATTTAACCAGACAATCCCAGGGAGACCTGGCCAGGACAGACAAGACAGCACATAAGACAAGTAAAGAGACAATATAACACATAGAACAAAGTATAAAATACAATACAATAAATAAACAAAGAATTAAATAAAGTAGTGAACAGAAAAGAGAGAAAAGGAAGGACATAGAGGCAGAGCGAAAGAAGGAGGGGTGATGTAATGGTGAAATTAAAAGGCATGGCCGACATCTTACTAAAAACAGACAATCACAGATTCCTCCTCCCTCAATCTGACAGTTGCTTCAATCTGATCTAGAGTCAGTGGTTCTATTAGTTTCAGGTCTTTCTGCAGGTGATTCCACATCAAGAAAGCTTTCTGACCAAACTCTGTCCCAGCTTTGGGGACAGTCAGAAAAAATGAATCCTGGGATCTCAGATTATATCGATTATATCTCCACATTCCTGACTGATATTCACCTACAGCTGTTTGTGAACAGTGAACAGTTTGTGAACCTTTTTGAATTACCTGCATTCCTGCATAAATGGCTCCTAAAATATGGTGTTCTTCAGAATAATGGTCATAATAAATAAACACAATTTGATTTGACAAATAACACAAAAAAATATGTTTTTATTGAACATATTGTTCAAACATTAACAACCTAAGCTGGAAAACATATGTGAACCTCTGGAAGAATGACTCTATAAAAGGGAGTAATTGAAGTCAGGTGATCAACCAATGAAATTACATTCAGGTGGGTTAGAAGTGTCCTGTCATTAAAACCAATAAGAACAACACTAAACAAGAATGGTGTTCATGGAGGATACCAAGGAGGAAACCACTCCTCCACTAAAAACATTTCTGCCAAAGACCACCTGATGTTCCACAAAGTGGCTGGAACAAAGTGGACAGATGAGACACAACGCTGTTTGGAGCAGAACCTCATCAACCTGAAGCTTGGTGGAGGAGCATCATGGGTTGGGGCTTTGCTACCTCAGGGCCTGGACGGCTTCAATCATTGAGGGATCAATGAATTCCATCAGGAAATTCTCCAGGAGAATATCAGGGTAACGGTCCTGATCGGTACCTCAACAGGGGTTGCGTCATGCAGCAGGACAATGACCCCAAACACAGGAAATCTATAACAGAACGGCTTCAACAGGAACATTCAGAGTCCTGACCTGAACCCTGTTGAGATATTGTGGTGACCTGAAGCACGTTGTTCATGCAAGACATCCCATAATATCAATGAACCGAAACAGTTCTGTAAGGAGGAATGGTCCAAATACCTCCTAACCATAGAGCAGGTCTGATCACAACTACAGGAAATGTTTGGTTGAGGTTCTTGCTGCTAAAAGAGGTTCCACCAGGTACTGAATCTAAAGGGGGTTCCACCAGGTACTAAAACTAAAGGAGGTTCCACCAGGTACTGAATCTAAAGGAGGTTCCACCAGGTACTAAAACTCAAGTAGATTCCACCAGGTACTGAATCTAAAGGAGGTTCCACCAGGTACTGAATCTAAAGGAGGTTCCACCAGGTACTAAAACTAAAGTAGATTCCGCCAGGTACTGAATCTAAAGGAGGTTCCACCAGGTACTGAATCTAAAGGAGGTTCCACCAGGTACTAAAACTAAAGTAGATTCCGCCAGGTTCTGAATCTAAAGGAGGTTCCACCAGGTACTGAATCTAAAGGAGGTTCCACCAGGTACTAAAACTAAAGTAGGTTCCACCAGGTACTGAATCTAAAGGAGGTTCCACCAGGTACTAAAACTCAAGTAGATTCCACCAGGTACTGAATCTAAAGGAGGTTCCACCAGGTACTAAAACTAAAGTAGATTCCGCCAGGTTCTGAATCTAAAGGAGGTTCCACCAGGTACTAAAACTAAAGTAGGTTCCACCAGGTACTGAATCTAAAGGAGGTTCCACCAGGTACTAAAACTCAAGTAGATTCCACCAGGTACTGAATCTAAAGGAGGTTCCACCAGGTACTAAAACTAAAGTAGATTCCACCAGGTACTGAATCTAAAGGAGGTTCCACCAGGTACTAAAACTGAAGTAGATTCCACCAGGTTCTGAATCTAAAGGAGGTTCCACCAGGTACTGAATCTAAAGGATACCAAGGAGGAAACCACTCCTCTCCACTAAAAACATTTCTGCCAAAGACCACACAATAAAATAAATAGAAGCTGTAACCATATTTACCCCTTCGTCTGATGGCCTGTTACCCTGCTCTTGGACACCTAAAGCCACCGGGCTTTTCTAGTGCTGTTGAGATGTTGGCATGACCTGAAGCATGTTGTTCATGCAAGACATCCCATAATATCAATGAACCGAAACAGTTCTGTAAGGAGGAATGTTCCAAATACCTCCTAACTGTAGTGTAGTTGTGATCAGGTCTGATCATGTCTGATCACAACTACAGGAAACGTTTGGTTGAGGTTCTTGCTGCTAAAGGAGGTTCCACCAGGTACTGAATCTAAAGGAGGTTCCACCAGGTACTAAAACTAAAGTAGGTTCCACCAGGTACTGAATCTAAAGGGGGTTCCACCAGCTACTAAAACTAAAGGAGGTTCCACCAGGTACTTAATCTAAAGGAGGTTCCACCAGGTACTAAATATAAAGTAGGTTCCACCAGGTACTGAATCTAAAGGAGGTTCCACCAGGTACTAAAACTCAAGTAGATTCCACCAGGTACTGAATCTAAAGGAGGTTCCACCAGGTACTAAAACTAAAGGAGGTTCCACCAGGTACTTAATCTAAAGGAGGTTCCACCAGGTACTAAATATAAAGTAGGTTCCACCAGGTACTGAATCTAAAGGAGGTTCCACCAGGTACTAAATCTACAGGAGGTTCCACCAGGTACTGAATCTAAAGGAGGTTCCACCAGGTACTAAAACTAAAGGAGGTTCCACCAGGTACTGAATCTCAAGGAGGTTCCACCAGGTACTACATCTACAGGAGGTTCCACCAGGTACTGAATCTAAAGGAGGTTCCACCAGGTACTGAATCTAAAGGAGGTTCCACCTGGTACTAAATCTAAAGTAGGTTCCACCAGGTACTGAATCTAAAGGAGGTTCCACCAGGTACTAAATCTACAGGAGGTTCCACCAGGTACTGAATCTAAAGGAGGTTCCACCAGGTACTAAATCTACAGAAGGTTCCACCAGGTACTGAATCTAAAGGAGGTTCCACCAGGTACTGAATCTAAAGGAGGTTCCACCAGGTACTAAATCTAAAGTAGGTTCCACCAGGTACTGAATCTAAAGGAGGTTCCACCAGGTACTAAATCTAAAGTAGGTTCCACCAGGTACTGAATCTCAAAGAGGTTCCACCAGGTAGTGAATCTAAAGGAGGTTCCACCAGGTACTAAATCTAAAATAGGTTCCACCAGGTACTGAATCTAAAGGAGGTTCCACCAGGTACTAAATCTACAGGAGGTTCCACCAGGTACTAAATCTAAAGTAGGTTCCACCAGGTACTGAATCTAAAGGAGGTTCCACCAGGTACTAAATCTACAGGAGGTTCCACCAGGTACTGAATCTAAAGGAGGTTCCACCAGGTACTAAATCTACAGGAGGTTCCACCAGGTACTGAATCTAAAGGAGGTTCCACCAGGTACTGAATCTAAAGGAGGTTCCACCAGGTACTAAATCTAAAGTAGGTTCCACCAGGTGCTGAATGTCAAGGAGGTTCCACCAGGTACTGAATCTAAAGGAGGTTCCACCAGGTACTAAATCTAAAGTAGGTTCCACCAGGTGCTGAATCTAAAGGAGGTTCCACCAGGTACTAAATCTACAGGAGGTTCCACCAGGTACTGAATCTAAAGGAGGTTCCACCAGGTACTAAATCTACAGGAGGTTCCACCAGGTACTGAATCTAAAGGAGGTTCCACCAGGTACTAAATCTAAAGTAGGTTCCACCAGGTACTGAATCTAAAGGAGGTTCCACCAGGTACTAAATCTACAGGAGGTTCCACCAGGTACTGAATCTCAAGGAGGTTCCACGAGGTACTAAACCTACAGGAGGTTCCACCACATACTAAATATGAAGGAGGTTCCACCAGGTACTAAATCTCATGGTTCACAAACTTTTTTCAATCCAAGGTGACATTTATACAGGAATGCAGGTCATTCAAAAAGGTTCACAAACATTTTCTGGCAACTGTAAGTCGGCAGGAAACTTTCCAGAATGGTCTCATAAATAAAGACAAACATCATAGTCTTATAAATAAAGTGACCAAGACTACGAGAGACAGCCGGCCAGCCATAATATACAAGATGCAACGATGAGCCAGACATTTACAGTTGGTCACAAATGTCAAAGCACCGTGATAAACTGTGTCTAACATCCGAAGGCACTGAGTTGATTCATATACAACTAATCTCCATAATCAAGTTTTGGTAAAAAAATATGGCAACAACAATTATTTTCCTTGACTTAAAAGGAGAGAACATTTGTTTCTGCAATAAAGCTTCAGTCTCAATTTTTAAACAAGGTTTAAAATGTGCAGCTTAAAAGAAACTAAATTAAAATCCCAAATGTTTGTAGCAAGACAAAACCCCAATCTGCTTCCCTTATGTAGTTAGTTTGGGAGAGGTTTGATAGTTTGTCCTTCACCTGAAAACTTCATCTTTGTTTTGTCTGTTTAAAATGAGTTTACTCAGCTCAGACGGAACAATATCAAATGCCCAAGAGCCTGATTCAGTGTAGGTGCAGTGCAATATATAACTGTGTCATCAGCATAAAAGTGAAAACACACATTAGGTACATTTTGACCACAACTATTAATATAGATAGTGGGCCCAGGACTGAACCCTGAGGCATCCCTTGCATACATTCAGGGAAGTTGAGGTGATCCCTTCAGCCTGAACACACTGAGACCTAAACTGAACTAAGGTCATTCTACTCTTCCCAGAGAGCCTGGTAGGCTCTTGTGCTCAAGGGCTCAAACCTGTGACCCTTCAGTTACAGGCTGATTGTT